>OZ005658.1:175513783-176113783 GCA_963930645.1 Salticus scenicus
GAAAAATAGGATTTTATCAGCAATAACCAACTAGTGGAAGTGCTTATGTTAAACAGTCAACGACAAACTGAGAAACAAAAAAGAATGAAACAACTGATGTTGACTGACATATTAGACAAAATTAGAATTATTAATACAATGTAGCATTGCCAAATTCCTGATCTTATTTGTTATTAAGCCAGTTTTAACATCAATTATTATTATCATTATTATTTGTACAAAAAAAAAAAAAAAAAAAAAAAAAAAAATCTGTATTACTGTTTTATAATTGTTATTAAAAAAAAATTAATTTATTTCAAACGTTATTTTAATTATTTTCGTTTTTGATAAGGGTTTGCTTACATTTTTTAAAACTAATTTCTTTAAAAATATTTCTGTAGATGCTATGACTGATATATAATTTCGATATACAATTTCAGAACACCTGTAATCCGGAAAAACCCGTAATCCGGCAATGTCTATTTCCCGCCGATGCCAGATTATCGATGCTTTACAGTAATTCGTTTTCCTTTTCTTTTTTTTATAACTTTCTACTGTATTTGCCCTTACATCATTAAGAATTAATCAATTTTTTTATTACTATCTTCTGTATTCAATAGAAGAAAGTATTGTTTTCTTAAAAATTTTCAACTTCGAATTTTTGTTAGATTTGCCCGTTTGGACAGATCTAGAACACAATTTGACCAATTTTAGAAAATGTCTGTCTGTGTGTCTGTCTATCCGTCTGGCTTTCTCTGTGTGTGTTGAAAGACAAAAATTTTATGGCAACTGCATTTACGATCTACTTCACAGAGTTTCATGAAAACTGATATATAATTGCATTTTTACGTAAATTAGTGCTTATCAACTTTTGATAAAAATCGTCCTATAGGCGGCGTTGCCCTCCTACTTTTTCTAAATTTTTAACAAGGCGATATAGGATATAAATTTCTGTAAATGTGCACAATAAGAAGTATTTTTAATGAATTTTATGAAATTAAAAAGAACGAATTATAGTAGAAATAGTTAACTAGGGCAGAAATTTTAGACATGCAGGAGACTTCCCACCTTGGGGAGGGGGGGGGACCCCTCAAAGCGAGGCAGATTTTCAATATGGTATTTTTCAAAAGAAATCTCTTTACCTTTAAAACAGATGGTCAGCCACAGCATACTAATCTCGTAACATGTTATAACCAATAATTTATTTTGCCATTTGCATTAATAAGAATTATTTTATATATATTTTTTCTTAATACTTGTTTGGGATTTTACGTTGCCGCTTTTACTTGATACTATAGCCCATACTTTAATGTCTGAGGAAGGGTCATGTTATTACTTAAACTCGAAAATTTGTAGCGAATTTTTGCAATTTATGGCACTGGTATGCTACATTTTAGGTTGATTTCTTTAGAAATCGACCTATTGCAATCACTTCGTTTATCTATATCTATCTATCTATATATATATCTGTAATGAAAATTTTGTCATCACGATAACTCCCGAAATAATGCTCCAAATCGAACCAAATTTGGATAGTGAACTGATCTTATAAATATCTTGGATGAGTTCGTTAACCAAGTTGCTCCGACCTTTTGTTTTCAAGTGGCAGCCACTTTAATATTTCTAACCCACATTGTAAAAAGCGTATTTAAAGCAAGATTTGCTTGAATCTTTATGTAAATGTGGACTACATAAGGGTCTAAATGAACTTTATTAATGAAATTTATCTGCCATTTTTAATAAAGTGGCGGATATTTTAAGTTAAGTGGGTCCACTTTAAATCAAGCTACCACTTGAAAATTTAAAATCACGACAACTTCCGAAATAATACTCCAAATCGAACCAAATTTGGACAGCCTCTTAACTTGTGTTATGAATATCTTGGATGAGTTTCTTAATCAAGTTGCTCCACTATTTTGTTTTCAAGTGGAGACCACTTGAATATTCTTAACCCACATTGTAAAAAAAAGCAAGATTTGCTTGAATTTTTATGTAAATCTAGACTACATGAGGGTCTCAATGAACTTTATTAAGGAAATTTACCTGCTATTTTTAATAAAGTGGCTGATATCTTAAGTGGGACCACTTGAAATCAAGCTATCACTTGAAAATTTAAAATCACGATAACTTCCGAAATAATACTCCAAATCGAACCAAATTTGGACAGCGTCTTAACTTGTGTTATGGATATCTTGGATGAGTTTCTTAACCAAGTTGCTCCACCATTTTGTTTTCAAGTGGAGACCACTTGATATTTTCAAATTCAAATTGTAAAAAGCGTATTCCGAATTTGTTTGAATTTTGATGTATACATAGACTATACCCAAGCAGCACCGAAACGTTCTCTGAACGTTCAAAAATTGTTCTACAAACACGTTCTAAGAACGTTCACTTTGAACGTGTTATAGACGTCTATTTGTCCATCTTGAAGCCGTACAATAGTACGGTTCAGAGAACGTTCAATGAACGTGTAACTATCACCATCGGTGTTATAGAAACGTTCTGAGAACGTTCTACGTATACGGTCTCAGAACGTTCTAAACGTTTTTAGAACGTTTTCAAAACGTTATACACATTTTCAGAACGTTCTAGAAAACGTACTGTAAACGTTCTAAAATAGTGTAGAAAAAAAAAAAAACTGTGACGTCATTATAAAAAAAACACCACAGTACGGGCGTTTAAAAGTAAAAAGTACATATTATTACTTACAGACTTTGAATAAACACCATAAAATGCCATAAACTCGCAACAATTGTTTCGGGTCGAAAAAACACACGACCCTTCATCAGGCGAACAAAGTAAGCACGAGTGCTGCAGTCAAAGCGGCAACGCAATTGGTGCGTTGCCGCTTTGACTGCAGCACTCGTGCTTACTTTATTCGCCTGATGAAGGGTCGTGTGTTTTTTCAACCCGAAACAATTGTTGCGAGTTTATGGCATTTTATGGTGTTTATTCAAAGTCTGTAAGTAATAATTTTTACAACGTCAGTTTTATGGTGCTTTTTTATTAAAAAGTACATAGCTGATGACGAATAATGATGCAACACATAAACAGAAATATAAATTACTTTTTTTTTTTTTTTTTTTTTTTTTTTAATTCAAATAATGTTTGAGAAATTTTAACATACTTACTATTCTTTAAATTTCAACGTATATGCATCAAAAATTCTATATTCTATGACAGTTTTCCGAAAAAAGTGCCATTACGTCTCTTTATCCCTTAAAAAATTTCTTAAATTTTTCATTTTTTTTTTTTTTTTTCCCTGATCTGAAGATAATGAAGTTATAGTATTAATTACAAAAGTTTGAATAAACACCATAAAATGCAAGAACTCGAAACAATTTTTTCGGGTTAAAAGAAGACACAACCCTTCATCAGGCGAACAATGTAAGCGCGAGAGCTGCAAACAAGCATGTTGAGTGTGTTGAATGCGTTGCCGGTTTTTTTTTTTTTTTTTTTTTTTTTTGTAGCAGCTGCGAGTTCTTGCCTTTTACGGTGTTTATTAAAGTTTCGTAATTAATACTATAACGTCATTATCTTCAGATTAGGGGAAAAAAGAAATTTTTTTTAAATGCAAAAATTTAAGGAATTTTTTAAGGGATATAGAGTTGACATCCACGTTATGAAAATTTTGGGGAATTACTGTCGAAGAATATGGAATTTCTCATGCATATACGTTGAAATTAAGTATGTTAAAATTTCTCAAACATTTTTTGAATTTTAAAAAAAGTAATTCATATCCTTGTTGCTGTGTTGTATCATTCTTCATCTGCTATGTACAACTAAACTCTTGAATTATTTTGCTTGTTTTAATCCTTGGAATTCCGAATGCATCATCCTGTGAGTAATGTTTGTTTTTTATAGTTGTTTTCTGTTTGATTCTCTGATTTCTTGAATTAATAGTTTATTCCAGGGGTGCAGAAAATGTTCAGACCTCGGAAATTTCCCCCAAACACAGTATAAACTTCCCTCAATAATGCAAAAATCTACTTTGGTATAAAAAGTCATTTGTCCTATGTAATAAATCTTTAAGAGAACAGTGTAATATAAAAATATCGCTGTTAGTGTATAAGCACTTTAAAGTAGCAAATTGTTATTTTTTATTTACATTTTTATTTTCTCTTAAAAAAATATTCAAAATTTCCCCCGAACCTGAGCCCTGGTTCTGCACCCCTGGTTTATTCCACTTTATTCTTCATTTTTAACTTCAATTAATTTCTTGTACGATTGGGTGTCCGCTGGCAATTTGCTATTATAGCTGCTAACGAACGAAATCGTACATTGGTGCTCAACGGTGAAAAAGGTCACCCCTGACGAGTTTTTTTTTTTTTTTTTTTTTTTTTTTTCCTTCTTCTTCTTCTTTTTCACCGTTCTGAGCTTTTCCTCTAAAATAAAATGCTGTTTTTATTTATTTATTTTTTTTTTCTCGTTGCTTGTTTGTGTCTTTTGATTTGAGTTTCATGTCGTTTTTACGCACCGGCAAAATTATTAAAATTGCAACGAATAATCTAGGAATAAATGTATGATTAGATTGAAGTTAATTAAAATAAAAATCAATAAACAAAAAATAAATGTTTCAATAAATCACAATCAGTCTCCACAGGTTATTTAAATTTGTTGTAATTTCCTTCTCATTGTTCTATGTGGTTTCAGTGATCTTATATCGGTCGCCTGGTTTTAACTACGATTAAAAATTCATTTATGCATATATATATATATATATATATATTAATTTTTTTTAAATACAGGGTGCAAAGATAGTCACGAGAATGTCTTTATCTCCGCAACTATTGGTCGCAAACATATAGTTTCAGTTACAAAATGTTTTAAAAAATATGAGCATTTGCGGTATGACATGTTTAAATTTAAAATATCTATTTTTTCAAAATTACAAAAACTAAATTTTTATACAGTCCCAGATCCCTATATATCCCTATAGATCCCTTTAGAAAAATTGACACTCATCCTAACAAAAAGTTTCATTTATATTCTCCCAAAATGGAACAAGATATTTAAAGTTTAGATTTTCTAACATATTTCGGCCTTCAATAAGGGATCGGTTTAAAAATCCTATTTGGAATTTGTTTGCTATTTTCCGGGCTTTATTAAAGAATTTTTCATTGACTTTTTAATAAAGCCCGAGAAAATGCGGAATAATCCTAAATTTTGAAACTAACTATCTCAGACAATTTTGGGCGCACAAAAGTGAAACTTTTCGTGTTATATTTTTTAAGTTGAAAGTCAACTTTTACTATTAGCGTCCTGAAAACTGTATAAAAATTATCAATTTTTGTGATTTTTAATAAATTGATTTTTTAAATTTAAACATGTCATATAATGAATGCTTACATTTTTTTTTTAAATACATTTTGTAATTGGAGGACGTCTGAGACCAATTGTTGCGCAAATAAAGGCCTGCTCTCGACTTTGCACCCTGTATATTCTAAACATTTCTGGGTACTACTTTGTAAGTCCATGGATAGTTTAAAAATATATTTGAATGCTGAAGTTCATAGAAAGTTTTAATATTCCAACATAAAAAATATTTTCGAAAATTAATGCACCAATACACCGCTAAAATTATATGCAATTGAGTTTAGAATATATTGTTAATTTATAATAATAAGAAATTGAAACGAAAATTTAAAAATTAGTTAGAAGGAAGAAATTTTAAAAATTTCCAAATACTTAAATATATTTTTTTTTAAATCAAAATATTTAACATACTTCATATTTTTAAATTTCAGTGCATGTGTGTATTCATATTTTCAGTTTACAGCAGCAGTTTACAAAAATGATGTTTACAGATATTTAAACTTATTCCACATGGCAATGTAATTGGTAATCATTAAATGTTTAAATTTCTTTAAAATGAGTCAACGCAATTTTTACTCATTTGATGTAATTACGCTATCATGGCATATTAAATAATAAACAATGTAATTATTATTATTTTTTTTAATAAAAAATATAGGAAGTATATTGTTTATAATTAACATATCATTTCTAAGTATTTTATTTATTTACTTATTAAATATATTATTTATTGTTTATTAATAATAATTATAATAAATAGTATAATAATAACAAATACTTATAAAAAAAAAAAAAAAAAAACAATTACGTAATAATTTATTTGTTTTCATTTTTTCCCTGTTGTTTTCATGTTTCCTTTATTTTACTAAATCTGGATAAAAATAACCCACCAGAGTTGTGCTTTAAAATTGATAACGTTTTCCCTTTTCCGTTTTTATATTATGTTAGACATAAGTAAAAGGAAAGAAAGCCGTCCTCACCCAATCTCTGTCTATGATTATGCTAAAAACATAATTTTTACTTATTGGACGCCATTATTTTCTGGTTCAGAAGGTTAGTATTAAAAAAAAAAAATTAAAGAAAGAAAACATATAGAAATAGCTTTTGTATAAATACTTTATAAATAAAACTGTTGCTCTTTTGTATATATATATATATATATATATATAATTATATTTCACAACACTTTTATCGTGTTGTATCCATTAATATAAATAGTTTTTATTCCAGAGAATGCTTGAATTCCAAACTTTAAAAGTCAATTTTTAGCCATTTTCATGACATACAGACGAGTGGCAAAATAATGTGTAATTTTCCGATTTAGCCTTTTTGTCAAATACCTAGAGAAATCTTGATAAAGTGCATAGAACTTCATGGGTATAAAAAACATGTTATTTCACATATATTTATGTAAAGATTTTGTCCAGAAAGAAAAGAAGGGATCTTAACGGGGGAGGGGGGGGGTGTTATTTTATTTATAAAAATTTGCACTTGAAATGCGTTGTAGCTGTAGCATTTATTCTTGTATGTGGCTTCTTTAATTTATGTGTATTCATAATTTTGTCAGTATCACGCGCATTCATTGAGAATAAAGTTTTTTTTTTTTTTTTTTTTTTTTTTTTTTAACTTTATTGAAAATTTGCGAAACGTTTTTTGCTTATATAACATAAAGGGTTTTCAGATCAATTTAATGCCATTTCTAGAAAATTTGACATAGTGCATTAGACATAACATAATACAAATATAATATAAAAATATTAATATAAGATGAAATATGAGTATTTTTACTAAATAAGTTTTAACTTTGCATCCACAAATGGTGACAAAGTTTTTTTTTACAAAATTTATTATCCAAATACATAAATACTCTGAAAAAATAACCAAAGCAATATTAGGGAAATTTAGAAACATATCATCGATAGAATTAGTTAAATTTAAAGCAGTATGAAAGAGAAGCGAATGATAAGTGGTTTTATAAAGATTTCAATTTAATTAACTTACAGTGTATTCCCAAGGACTTGTTAAAAATAAAAATATGCATTACATACTTATACTTTTGCTTGTCTTTCATAGTGCTTAAATTTCAACTAATTCTTTTGACGATATCTTTTTGATTTTTCACAATGTTTGCATGAGTTCTATACATTTCACTAAATAATACCTAAAAAATTTTTTTCGTTAAATCTTGTGCATGAGCAGATAAATATCTTTTAGTAAAAATGCTCATTTTTTTGCATAAATTTAATGTTCTTACTCTCTGATTACAGAATGTTGTGTCTAATGTACTATGTCAAGTTTTCTAAAAATGACTTATAATAAATTAAAAACCGTGCTTATTATAAATAAAAAACACTCGAAAGTCTTTAATTTCGTTAAAGAAATTTTCTGTGATGGTGAATTATTAATGATAATTAAAAAGAGCGTCATGAAAATATGTTAAAGCTACAATAAATTTCAAGCATTATTAATTACAAGATGCTGCCAAATATGTAAAAATATAATTTTATTAGTGGTTCTTTTGTTATCTTTGGGACATTTTTTTTTTAAACATATGTGATATAACATGTTATTTACACCCACAAAGTATCCATCAAATGTTTCTCAATATTTCCGGCAAAATGTTTAAATTTGAAAGTGTCGCTTTTTTTCTTATTTGGTCCCCCATCATCTGTATACGTATATAAAGATGCACAATAATTATTCTGTGGATTACATATGTGCTTATACTTGTGTGTATTCAGACTAGCTTTATCTAAATTACTATTTGATTATTAATCATAAAATTGACAGATTCATTAATTACATACAGTTCAATATACTCTTTATAAATATACGGCATTGTAGTTCTTAGATACGGTACAACGTATGTCTACTATGTACATATTTAATATTTATGAGTTTTGTACGTTATACACCAAAAATGATAAACTCGGAACAATTGTTTAAATTTTTCATGCATACGAAAATAAAACTTTAAAAGATTAAATTAAAACAATATTGTGCATTGTGTTTTTACATAATGCCCAATGTTACATAATGTTTTTACGCAACCAGATACCCCCCCCCCCCCCAAAAAAAAAAAAAAAAAAAAAAAAAAAAAAAGGATTATATTTACCAAGAGTGTTGTTTGTAACATTAATGTTCAGGTTCACTTAATTATATTTTTGTAGATCTCTATATAATTCAGATGAAAGAAAAATATAAAGCTAAGCAGACTTATATATTTTTATTTATTTAAATTCGTTTAACCCTTTCAAAGGCTTTGGAATACATTATATCAAACTTAATTTTAATTCCCAACTGTAAAAACGTGTCCAAGAATTTTTTTTGCAAAGTTTTACTTTAATAATATAGAAGAAAAACTCCTTTTTTTTTTTTTTTTTTTTTTTTTTTTTTTTTTTTTAATCTCTTATATTTGTTTGTACGTACTGGTGGCAGTTAATTTTAAATGATCAAAATTATCTTGTCCCTCAAAGGGTTAAGTGAGAATAACTTTTACACACTTAACATAAACATATTTGGTTACTAGAAGAAATATTTTTAGAAATTTCTTTATTAGCTATATATTGAAGAATGTTAAATATTGAATGTAGCAGACATATTTTCGTAATCAATTAATTAAAGAGGTATAACAAAAAGCTTTAAAGATTAAATTGAAATATATGTATGCAAACATTCAGATGCATTAAACTTGTCTATCACAGTTGACTTAAGCAAATTATTACAGTAAAATTTACGTCTGAAAAAGATGCATTAAATCTGAAAATGGAATATGAGAAAAATAAAGGAAAAAAATATGAAACTGTATTCCATATTTTATGTTGTGTTTTTATTCCAAACTTTATAACAATACTCTGTACTTTAAGAATTTAAATTTGTAAATTTTTTACTTTTTTTTTCTCTGATACAATATATATATAGTCGAATGTAATTAACGTAAACCGCTTAACGTGAATAGTTTCCACAATCCCCGCTAAAACAAAGGTCAGTTTCTGAGTTACTGACAATATAAACTACTGATAACATGAACAATTTTTTTTATTCCCCATGAGATTCCCGTAAACGAGGTTCGACTGATATATATATATTATATATAATGTATGTTGCTTGGTAAAAAATCAGTAAGTAAGCTAAAAAAGAAAAAAAAAAAAAAAAAATTATGCATCTAAATATCTCATGATAAAATGAGTATTTATCAACAACAGGTGGATCTGTTATTATTTAAGAACTACAATGTTAAAAATGACTGTACCTCTTTAGATTTTGAAGCATGTATTTTATAGCCCTTGCTCTTTCCATTATATTACCATTTGATTTCGATGAATATAATAAAACGAAAAAGTACATTTTCCTTTAGAAAGAACTGAATGAATAAAAAAAAAATAATTTTAATTTTAATAAGTTTAATCTTTTCAGCTATATACTACCATTGTTTCCAATAAATACTACAAATAAATAAATAAATAAATAAATAAATAATAATAAAGATTTCTCTTTTAAAGAAATTATTTAAAATAAACAAAAGTAAAAAGCTGTTATACTGTGAAATTTATACATTATGCATAAACATAACGGTTATAAATAATATTTTATTTAAAATTTAATGCACTTTTTTTTTCTTTACTTCATTACCATTTGATTTGAAGGTAACAAATAGGTTATAAATTGAAAATAAAAGAAACGCAATAGCTGTTTCAGGTCAAATTATCAGTCCGACTCTTGTTCAAGTGAAAAAAGAAAGTACCGAAATATTATTAAAGCAACTACGCATTCGTAAATTTTAAGTGAATTTCGGAGTAGTGCTGCTATATATTAGTATTTAACAAGAAAGATATCTTACGAACTGTTATATAGTTAAACGCAACTCACAAATTATCTTAATTTCAAACTATATATGTATATTTTGTCAAAAATATAAAAACATGAAACTTCATACAATATTTTAAATAGCTAAATGTGAAATAAACTTTTTTACTTTAAAAAATATAGGAATTTAAAATAAATGTTGGATAAGAAATTAATAATCTCAAGAAATTCTGCCATAAAACGGAAATTTTAGAAACTGTTGTTATAAAAATTTCTTGTAAAATTTCTGTTTTTATTTCTTAATAAATTTCTGTTTTTAAACATGTTCACTTAATATTTACCTTAACTGACTGTAAACATTTACAACATTAAATTAAATTAGCATTTTTATAAGCAGGCTTTTACTCACATCTCTTGAGAAAATCGATGCTATTGAATTTAAGAAAACTAATACATAATCTCTTTTTTAGCATTTCTTACATGGATATTGAAACTGAAATATAATTTTCTGTCTGACCAGTAGAATCACACGTACATGGTCATAAACGGTTATAAAAATTAAAAGAATAAAATTCATAATATTTAAAAAAAAAATAAAAATTATCTACGTTATTAATTTTTTTTTAAATTCTCCTTGATTTTGCACTAATATTGTTTATTAGCATAATCTGAATACATTTGTGCTTTACTTTGTGGATCGATTGATGAGTTAATTTTTATTTTTGTAATATTTTTAACTGTGGAATTTTCATGCAATTATTTTTTTTTCTAATTCAAACATTATATATATATATATAAATATATATATTTATTTATAAATAAATCCACAAAATAAATGTACAGATGCATTTAGAGTATATTTATAAACTATAATAATATAAGATCGAAGTAAAAACTTAAGACTAAAGCATTTTAAACAATTTAAAAAAAGATTAAAATTTGTAATTTTAATTTTTTAAACTTTGGTAGTATTCAGGAAATTTTAATATATTTAATATTCATACATTTCAACTCATATAGAGACACTGTGAAACATACGCTGTGAAATAGGTGTAAACTCCACATTTTTTAAATATGAATATTTTTGCTTAATTTTACCACATTTAGTTACATCTTTCATTATAAAAGTGAAAAACCTCTTATTGCATTAAAATCCCATAAATGGCCTTACATTGTTTTTTCAGAAAACTAAAACTTCTAAATAATTATAAAAATGAAATTTCTAAGATTTTTCACATAATGTATAAATTCTTACTACTCTGATTTGTTTTAAACGCTAAAAATAAATAATGCTTACAAAATCTTAAATTGTTTTCCTACATATAAATTTGCAAAAAGTTCGTTATTTCAAAATCTATTTAGAAAGAAATAATTCACTTTACATTGAACGACCCATTATATGCAATGCAAACAATTCTAAGACAATAATTTCAAAGAAAGATTTTCAACGTCCACCATACCCTTATTAAGACTGACAAAATAACACAAGCACACATACCTTAAAATTAGATTTATAAGAAATTAATATACGTTTTTTTTCTCTTGATGAGAAATTTAAATTATGTTTATTTTTTACACAAAAATCCCGCTTATTTATGACAGAAAAAATATTTGATGTCATAATACTATTATGACATATAAGGTTTGCTTGTAAAATTTATTCATTGTTAATACTAATATTCAAATGCTGTTAGAAAACAAATTAGTAGTTAGATTTACTTTAACAGCATTTTTCAATTTCTCGAGCTAAAAAAAAAAAAAAAAAAAAAAAAAAACTTAAAAATAATAAGTCAAGATTTTTAGCATCTGATTAATAATTATATACAAACTTTTATTATAAGTATGAATAAAGTATTAATAATGTATCAAAATATATGTATGTAAGATATATAAAGTAAATTCACTCTTACGTCTCTCTTTGATAATCAGAAAGTCATCAACATGAGAAAATTGATATGAAATCATTTGGTTTTCGCGCCTGAAAATTATGGAACTGGCAACCCTTGTTGGTAATTTGGCGGTCAAGTCAAATTTGGCAGCTTTCTATTTTGAGATAAAACAACACAAGTAGTCCTTTTCATTTTGTGGCATAGTCATTATTTAATTATTAGGGGGGGAAAAACAATTTTTGTTTTATGTAGTTACTTTAATGAAAAATACAGAACTCAACAATTGTATTTAAAAAATGTTACAGAGTTTGTATTTAACAATATTTTGTTAAATAGTTTATTTTTATGATGAGGCAAGATATAAAAATTCGTCGTGTATTTAAAATGTTGCATGCTTGTTTTATTGAATTACATAAAATGCCACTTCAAGGAAAGCTTATCTAACTAAACAGGATGATAATTACAAAATCAAGCTAGTACGTCGTGGCCATTACAAAACTATATTTTATATTTTCTTAAACAAATCCACGTTGTTTAATTAAAAGCAGTTATTTCTGCATTTTACATTTATGAAAAAAATGAGAGAAAGGAAAAAAGCCAATAATGGAAAAAAATATTATTTATTTATTTGTTTATATATATATATATATATATAAATTGAATTATTTCAAATTATTACAGAAGTTTTATTCAATTATTCATTTTAAAAATGGTGAGCTATTTCAAAAAATATTTAAAAAATTTTGCCGGCACGAAAGAGCGGGTGTGAATGATGCTACTCCATATACTGTCGGCAGAAATATTATTGAAGCTCTAGTAAATCAAAATATTTGCACCTAAACTGTTTTGTTGAGTAAATATTTATCGAGTCATAATCTTAGTCTTAAGCTGTTTATAAAAAAGTAGATTGATGATAAAAATTAGTGATCAAACTAATATCTATATAATATTTCTCTAACGTGGACCAATTTCAATTATTATTATTATTATTTTTTTTTTTTTTGAAACGATACGATAGTGGTAAAATTAATAAAATACGTCAGGATAAAAAATAATATTTAAAAATGAACAATATTTAAGCACGCGTATTCAGTTCCATGATCTAATAAAGAAAACATGACGATATTTGTTTGAGGACATTATTTTATGAGAAATGTATTTTTGAAAGTTATTTCTGCAAAATCTTTGCAAGAGTCAGTATAAACCTAGCAATATTTTAAAGATATAAACAGAATATGATATATTATCATAAATTGGCTACAAAACGCAATCATAAAAAATATAATCAAAATAAGATTTTTTTTTTTTTTTTTTTTTTTTACAAAAAAATTACGCCAAAATAAATAAAATGCCATTGCATACTTGGCGATTAAAATTTAAAAGGCGTCACAGGGGTCCTTTAATAAAACCATACTGCCTGCGGAAGTATGAAAACTGAGTCATAAACCATGAATTTTATTTTGAAGCTTTTCTTTGAATAATACTGGTTTCACTATTGCACAATATTTATTTGGATCTAATAATAATTTGGCTTCTGGTAAATTAAAATTTTAATTAAGGGGTGAAATTGATATAATATTTATAAGTTTCAAATTTTAAATATAAATAAGAAAAGAAATAAAGTGCGAAAATGCCGCACGGGTTTGCTAGTATATATAAAACGTGGATGTGTGCTTCAGTAATTTTTCTGCCGAATGTACAAAAAGTTTTTTTGAATAATTATCAGTATTGTATATATATATATATATATATAATCGTTTCACAACCATTAGTTAAAAATAATCTGTGTATTTTTATACCAAACGTTATTCTAGATGACTGCACGGGTCGAAATTTTATCCTTTAAACCTTTAATTTAATCCTTTGCCGTTCCTATTGAATTTCCCTCTCCTTTTTTAAATATTGTCAAATTTAAGGATTTTTTTGTTCAATATCCACCAATAAATTTCTACTGCATCGGTTGTCTAATCACTTCGAAGTTTATTCGTCCATTATGTATAGCAAATATCACTCCTCAAAATTATTGGTGTTCGTTAAATAGAAGAATCCCTCAATTTGGCAATACTATGTACAGCGGTTTAGAGCATTAGGGCCGGCAAAGGGTTAATATAGGAGAAAATAAATAAATAAATAAATAAATAAAACATTTTTTTAGCTGTTTTTAATTATTTCAACCTCAAGATTTGATCAAGCCTATGATTACCGATTATTATTATTATTATTATTATTTCACTTACATCTGTCAAGAAGAAAGTATTGGATTCGTTAAAATTTCCGACTTTCGATTTTCGATGAATTCACACAGTTTGTGATTTTTGGAATATGATTTGACTATTGTTAGAAAATGTCTTTGTATATGTGTCAGAAAGAAAATTTTGGACTCTGTTTCTCACGAGCCAGTGGACAGCATTTAACCAAACTTTATATTTGGCTAGACTTAAATTACTGCTAATTAGATTTTAATATGTGGCTTTCATAACATATTGCTTCTATATTGCAATCCTACTGGACAGGCTCTATCTAATCATCTATAGTTATAAATACACTAAGCTTGTACATGTGATGGAAATCATGTAAATCTGTACTGATTTTATTTGGGTACAAAAAGCCAACAGATGACAATTTAATTTCGTTTCTGATAAGGTAAAACCTTGCTTCTAAAGTATACATATTTCGTATGTTATTTATTGTTATTTAAATCCACTAAAATTGGTATATGATATTTATATTATTAAAAGGTATGCTGATTCAATTCGGATGTAAACTATCCACAATGTGGCGTTGCTGTTAGTGTCTGGGATTTCCAGTTGCCTATACAGCAGCACCTATTGGTGAAAATTGTACGAAATTATGTGTATAGAAAGTTAATTGTGAGAAGCTAAGTTTCTTGAAATTTTGTGCGTATTAATCGTTGGTGACGCTATTATATAGAATGGAATAAAAGGAACTTTTATAGCCGTCACAGTATAACTAGTTTTGTTTTGTTTTTGTTTTACTAATGCGCAAGATATTTATATTTTTATTGAAATATTACAGAAATTGCTACATTTTTACTAAATTTAGTAATAAACAAAAGGGAAAAATCAAGCGGACCACTTAGTTTATAAAACACCTACACCCTACACCTAAACATACACTTTTGTACGTCTAAAATTTTAGTGAGTCCCCATATCAAACCACTTACGGTATACCCATACTTTCAATAAAAAATGCGCACGGTTACGATGTAACTGAGGAATTATAAAATATATTTTTGAAATTAGAGAACGGATAGACAGACAATGGTGTTGACAAACTTAAATTTTAAGCATACTTTTAACTTGTTGAAAAGTTGAAAGCGTTTAACAAAATTTAAAACACACTTCGATCAATTTTCGCTTATTATCCTCTAATATATTTAAATATTTCTATATGGCCTTATGAATCATAAGCTAACAATAAAATATTTTATAGGAAACATGCTTTATGTGCATACGAACAGTATTTGATAATTTTATTACGTTTCATGTAGCATATCTAAGTATGCTTTAAATAAACATTAGCAGGCTTTGCCCGCTTTGCTGCATAGTATATTTAAATAAATTCTCAAAATTCCATGTCATTATTAACAAAATCTCAAAAAAAAAAAAAATAATAATAATAATAATAATAAATAAATAAAAAATCGCTGAAATCAATCGAAACTTAAGTTAATGTTCCTGCTGCGTTTGGTAATGGTTCTCCCGCTCCCAACATGATTAGTCTGGGTTTCCATTGCTTTCGGCAGCGTCTTACCCACTTTTTACTCTCCTCTTCGGCGGGTAAGTTAGAAGTTTCGCGAAATACCACCGAAGTGCCTATTGCATACACTTAATCAATACCCACCAACCAAAATTCGACATTCTAAGATAATTTGCAGCAAAATTTTTGATTTCATAATGTGTGAAATTTGAAGGTATCGCAAATTTTTTTAATAACGACCGTCATCATGAATGTAGACCATCATCAATTAAATCTCTTCTTTCATTTGACAGACACCTCACTTCTCAACCCAAATAAATAGATAAAAATAAATAGATAAAAATAAAATAAAAATTACTATTTAATTATGCATTACCATTATTTAAAAAAGACTGTTTTTATTTAAATATTAATAACAATTTGGTGGGACACTCACACGGCTTTCTCTTACTCTTACCTAGCATTTGAATGCTATAAATGCAGATTGCAGGAGGGGGGGGGGACCCCGTTTAAATATATTGCATAATGCCTACTATAAAAAATTCTTGGCTATTATTAAATTTAAAAGTTAATTCCAAATTTTTCAGTCAACTTTCTTTCTCACCACTCTTTCAAGCTTATTAATCTTGAACAAACATTTTTAGCAACCTCAAAATAAACTTCAAAATACAAAATTTAAATTATCTGCAAATATTTGTTTTAAAATTAGCTGATAACAGGCATACACAAAGATTAACCATTAAAAACTTGATTTTAGTATTCAGGGAACCTCAAAACGTGTAATTATAGGAAAAAAATAAGCTTTAAAATTTCCACTTAAAAAATTTCTTTGTTTACTCTGTAGGTTTGAAGTATTAATTATCATTCCTAGGTAGCCCTGTAGATGAATGGAGAATGATTTTCATGCCATATTTTACATAAAACATACTTTTATGCATATAAAAAAATATATGTTAACTTCTTTTTCTTTAGTACAGGCTACAGATATCAAACTGTAAATAGCAAAAAAATTTCGCTCACATACCTAATGTATTTGAATTCTATTGGATGTCCCTGTACAAGAAACATTTGCTTGATCTCAAGCAAAAGCTAAGGGCAGCATCCCCTTACATGATTCAGATGTAGAATACTAAGTTTTCACATTCTGGAATTATTTGTTTTTGAAATGTGCTGATACCTGGCATACATGTACAGGCATACACAAAGACAGACACACACACACACACAGATCAAATACAAAAACCTGATTTTGGGATTCAGGGGACCTCAAAATGTGCAAAAATATTGCAAAAAATCAATTTCAAAATTTGACCCAAAAACAATACTTTCGGGTCAAATTTTGGATTTTTCTTATCCATATCTGTGGATGAGAGAAAGAAAAGAAAGAAAAATATATGCGATAGTTAAATAGAGGAAAAAAATAGCCAAATTAGCGAGAAAACTGCCAAACCGTTTGACTTCCTGTAATAGCAGATGCTTGCTTATCGTTAAGTTAAAGCGCGAAAATTTTTGTCACATTCTGCAATTCTGTTGATGGAGTGCAGACCGAACCTTGTGCAGTTTTCTGATCAAGCAGTAGATTACTTATTCAATAATAACATCCGTGATTAGTTTTTTTTATCTAAACTCTGGGTCTGGAGAATGCATTAGATTTTCATGACAGAAGACAATCATTTTTATGCTATGTAGAAGATCTTAGAAAATTTATTTTTCTAAGGGTTTATTATTATTATTATTATTATGACAAATGAAAAAAAAAAAAAAAAAAAAAAAAACGGTAAATTTGTTTTAAATCATCAGAAAACGATGGTTAAATTTTTCGTTTTAAAGGTGATATCGAATTCTTTTGAAAGATAATCATAGTGAAAATTTTTATCCACCCCTCCCCCATCCCCGTATACTTATTCCTAGGGGAAAAAACAATGTCCTATGAATAAAAAAAAAAAAAAAAAAAACTGTTTGACTATTACTCGTTATACAGCCAAATTGAATCAATAATGTAGATCAAATGTATGTCACACAGAAGGTTTGGTGAGAAGCTGATAGATAGCCTTTCTGTGAGTGGAAAATATTGGAACGTGGCAGTGCCACCTGTCGTCCAATATGCACCCAAAGGCAATCTGTAGTGTTTTACGTAATATTAATTTCACGTACCAAATTTACAACATTTATAAATCACAGAAGTTGAGATTTTTCGTTTCCGTTATGAGATTACATTGCAACATAGCCACGCCACCTGTTGGCCGATGTGCATCCAAAATGGACCAGTAAAGCTTTACATAAAATCGATTTTACTTATAACTTCAGTGTATCACAAAATTTAAGTGTTAAATCACAAGAATTAAAATGTTGCCTTTCCGTTAAAATGATTAAATTGCAAATTAGCAACGCCACCTGTTGGACAATGTATACATCCAAATTGTATTAGCAGAAGTTATGATGGTATATACCAATATATTAAGTTTAATGCATTTGTACACTATAGAAGCTGAGATATAGCCGTCCCATAAATGGAGGGTTTCATTACATAGCAGCGCAATCTATCGGACGATATATCCCAAATGAAATTTAAATAAACTCCAATTTAGGGCAAGATCTAATTATGTAACAAGTTTGGTTGAATTCCATGCATTGATTCATGAAATACAAAATTCACAAAATTTTTCCATGAGTTTAAAATTTTGTAATTTTTTTTCACCTCACCGCTACTGATTCTTGAAAAGCATTCTTTACTTACGTGCTAACAAAACGTTAAACTGAAAATGTAAAAAATGCTCTATTCTCTATCAAGCTAAAAATTATAAATTTCGAATAACTTACGAAGTTTTTAAATTAGAATGTTACAAATCTCTCAATAGGATTCTTATCAATATCATAAGCGATATTTTAAAACTGGTCCGATCTCTCTGCAATCATTTGTTCTTGAGATATTGTGTACATGGACTAACGGGCT
Organism: Salticus scenicus; assembly: GCA_963930645.1. NCBI lineage: Eukaryota > Metazoa > Arthropoda > Arachnida > Araneae > Salticidae > Salticus > Salticus scenicus. The sequence continues at coordinate 175,532,447 of OZ005658.1, forward strand.
ATCACGCTAATGGGTGCCGATACACATTAACAGATACCATACCAACCTTTTGACTTCCGGATTCCTCACGCCACAAAACGTGTAAAAAAATCAAAAACTGAAGTCAAAAATTTTCATGATTAACCTAGTTTCCCAACCAATAGTACTAAAAAGTCATTTTGTCATATTCGTTATAATTACACTGTTACAGAACGTGTTATGACGGTGTTACACTTGAACGTTCTATATAGAACTAGAATTGTACGTTTTATAGATGGTACAAATCAAACATTTTCAGAACGTTCTAAATAATACTATTTCTGAACGTGTTTTAGAACGTTCTTTTGACACGAAACACGGTGTTTGAACTATTGAAACCGTTATTAGACGTTCATAGAACGTTCCTGTGCTACTTGGGTATAAGTGTCTCAATGAAGTTTATTAATGAACGTATACGCCATTTTTAATAAAGTGGCGGATATCTTAAGTTAAGCGGGGTCACTTGAAATCAGGCTACCACATGAAAATTTAAAATCACGATAACTTCCGACATAATACTTCAAATCGAACCAAATTTGGACAGTGTTTTAACTTGTGTTATGAATATCTTGGATGAGTTTCTTAACCAAGTTGCTCCACCATTTTGTTTTCAAGTAGAGATCACTTGAAAATTTCAAATTGAAATTGTAAAAAGCGTATTCCGAATTTGTTTTAATTTTGATGTATACATAGATTATATAAGTGTCTCTAATGAACTATGGATTTTCTCGCCAAAAGTCGCCAACAAGTCGCCAAGAGGACAAGTCGCCAAATTTGGCGTCAAATCCATTACCTGCCATATTGGAGCTTTTTAATGCGTTTTTAAGGGAAAATTACGCTATTTTAACGTTAAAATAAACTAGAAAGGCAGAAAATTAACATTTTATCAACTTACTAAGCCTCTTTGAAAGAATTCCTACAAAAAAAAAAAAAAAAAAAAAAAATAATAATAATAATAATAATAATAATAATAATTAAAAAATGAATTATTTTCAAATTTGCAACAATATTTTAGATTAATTGGTTCACTGAGCAACTTTCTCTGCCATTTTGATCCAAGTTGCAGCCACTTAATTTTTTAACACGATGACTTTTGAGATTCTGAATTATTTCCAACTATATTTGTACAGTAGTCTTATCTCTCAAATGCATTTGAAACATTTGTCAACTTGGCCCATCATCTTGTTTCCAAGCGCCGGCCACTTGAAAATTTTAAATTCACTTAAAAAGGTATTTATAAACCGATTTGCTTAAAACTTCATATGTAGATAGCCTTCATCAATATTTCTACTAATTCGTTAATAATTTGTAGCCGCCATTTTGAAACAAAATGACGGCTACTTGATAAGGAAAAAGAAATCAACCTACCCTTCCGAATAAGCCGGAAGCACTTGTTTATTTAATGCAGTATGCATTGAATGCAATGAAAATAATACTGATAATGATTTTCTTATACGAACATGCTTACTATTTTTCTGTGTAACCTTCAGATTACTCTGCAGGGAAAAAAAAAAAAAAAAAAAAAAGAAAAGAAAATTATAAAGCTTAATTTTGGAAAAGAAGAACAATTCTGGTTAAAAGTTGAACAATTAGAAAAACAAGGTGTAGAATGATAATAAAGGCATTTTTACAGGAAAAAAATCCATATATATATATATATATATTTTTTTTTTTTTCAGGAAAAAGAAGTTTCAAAAGCTAATATATATATATATATACATGTTTAATTATAAAGAGTACTGTAAATGTTTTATAACATGTTTAATTAATAATTTTTAACCCCCCCCCCCTTTTTTAAAATATTACTTCCATTACCCTACTGCCGTAGGTAATGGAAGTATTGTATTCGGTCCAAAAAATTCGATATCGAGATTTCACCTGATTTACATGTTTTAAGTTCTCCTGAGTCCAAAAAAAATTGGTTTTTTGGCACTTGGTCAGTGTGTATGTGTGTGTGTGTATGTATGTGGGGAATATTCTGGCTATTATATCTCGGAAACTAATAAAGATAGAACTACGAAACTTTAGGATTGAAACAGGTCTGATGCACTGATGAATTTTCCAAATTTTGGTGAAAATTGGAAAACCGGAAGTGGGATATTCGAAACCGGAAGTGGGGTTGTAAGTCCATATCTCAAAAACGGCTCTAACGATTTTTTCAAAATTGCTGTATGAACTCTATTAGATGTCCTTTCGAATGATATAGTTGGCTAGTTCAGGAAAATTGATAGGCGTCCTGTATAAATAGCTGAATTTTAGGTCCTGTAAGTGCGTTTCTTTCAAAATGACTGCAAGATTTTTTTTTCAAACTTGCCAAATTAACCCTCTTTTAACTATCCTTTTGCATGTAATTGTTGTTTTCTGGTCAGCTATTAATTATGCCAAGCTTTGGTAAAAGTTAGTATCTTAAAAACGGCTCTAACGATTACCTGGAAAATTGCTACATAAATCTATTTTAGATATCCTTTCACTGTGTAAACTCTGTTTCATATGTCTTTGCACGTGTATTAACTTCCTTTTTACCTGAAAACTTTTAGGTGTCTATTTCATTAGGTCAATTCTATGACTTCTATAACACTATCTCCTATAACACTAATCTATAACACTGTCTCCAAAAAGTGCATATAACACGTGTAATAGTGGGTAATGGAAGTCGTGTAAATGTTTCACAACAGATTTTTTTTTTTTTTTTTTTTTTTTTTTTTGTATTTTTGACTTAGTTGCAAAACTGTTAGGATAATCATGAAAAATAATACCAACTTAGTTTATTTCTCTATAAATAAAAGCCATTGTGTGTATGTATGTGGGTATGTATATCTTTCACTTCCTTCCGAATTAATGAACCAATTTCAACCAAACATTACAAAAATTACTACCTATTACCAGGATTAAAGTACAGGGAGAATTTGACATCTTTAGCGAATGTGCAATGGGAGAGTGTGGGTTAAAACCTTTTTGGAAATCAAATTTTTGCGTGATTTTTATAGAATTAATTTTGTTAGAAAATTTATATTTTATGTATAGACAACATCTAATATATACGTTATTCTTAAGTTTTTAAAATTCCGAAATTAATAAACAGTGAAATGATTAAAAAAACTTTCTAAAGTAACACTTTCGTCAAAATTTCATGTGTAAGGTAACATTTTGCTTTAAATACGTCAAAATGACGTAGTGTCTTAATATAAATAAAATCAAAATAGTTTTTATTATAACATGTTAGAATGACGTCACTTTAAGAAAATCTCCCCACTGATAAGTACTTTTTGAAAATGACGTCATTTCTTTGAATTCATTCGATGGGAAACTTGAAACTTGCTTTATAAAACTTGGATTATGAAACTTGCCTTTTCACAAAGAAAATTGTTATGCTTTACAATGACTATGGGAGCTTTTATTTATTAACAATAAAATAAGTAGTAAGAAATAGAAATCTTAATTCCAAATTATAATATAATAGCAAAAGGATTTTGCATGTTAAAGATAAATATTTTATTCGTCCGCATAACATAAACAAGCTGTCTTTTAAAATGATTTTCCCTTTTAGGAGTGTTGCCAGTTGCCATACCACAGATATGTTTTACAAATGAATTATTTCAAAATAATTCATTTGTAGCAAACATAGATATTGTAATTCCTATAGATGTACAGTCGGCAGCAAAATTATTCGAGCGCTAGCAAAAATTCCTGTATAAAAAAAGTATACTTAATACTGTTTTGTTAAATAAATCCTTGTCGAATCATGTTCTTAGTCAGTCTAAAAACAAGATTCGTCAAGGATTTATGTAGTAAAACAGTATTAAGTGTACTTTTTTATATAGGAATTTTTGTTAGCGCTCGAATAATTTTGCTGCCAACTGTATCTTCCTCATGTTAACGAGCAAAGATTTTTGATGCCGAAAATTTTTTTTGGCATCAGCCATTACAGAGTATGGAGAGATGGAAAGTATAAAACTCGGAAATAGTAATAGAATAGAATGTTGATAAATTTTCAAAATGTCGAAATATTGCGTGGCATTATTTAATTGTTCTAATGAATATGTAAAAAGAAATTGGATACGTTATCATAAGTAAATTATATATGACTAAATTATCAAAAATATAATTTTTATAATCAGTTGCTTTGTTATTACTATGGTTTAAATACACTTTTGATTTTTAATGGAATACTTTTTTTTTTAAGTTTGATATTTTTTAAGATTTGATATTAGTCATAGCTGCCAATATTTTAATTTATTCCGGAGTACTTTTAGCCCCGCCTTTATTCCATACCACTTTATTTATAGAAAAATCTTCTTCAATATATAACTTTGATAAAATAAGAAAAAATTACTTTAAAAAATAATAGGTACGAATTAGAGGCGGGGCTAAAATGACTCCGGAATAAATTAAAATATTGGCAGTTATGTATTAGTAAGTAATGTAGAATTTTCAAAATTATTTTAAATATAGTTAGCAGTGGCGCAGGCAAACAGCGTTATAAAAAGAGTTTAACTTTAAAAATTAACTAAATTAACAGATACAGTAAGAAAAAAAAAAAAAAAAAAAAAAAAGAATTTGAAAGTGTATCTGGAATTTTTCATTCACCTTTAATACATAAATTATTCATAAATTTTATTTGCTAAATTATCCGCGTGTATTCCTCTGCGTATTTACTCAGGGAAAGACAGCCATTAGAGAGCCTTTCCACGAGTAAATAATTTGGTGTGTCACTCACACGACTTTCTCTTGCCCTGAAATTTAATACTGTAAATACAGGTTGGCGATTAAGAGGTAAGATAACGAGTAGTGTTATGTAAAACTATGTTAAACAATTCAAATTAGGCTTCGGAAAAGTTTTATATGATAATTAGTTCTGTGTGAGGGGGCTCCCGGCCTCCTAAACCCCCCGTTTCATTAATGCATCTACATGTATATAGAATTTAAATCTGTTATTAAAATTAAAAGTTCACTTAAAATTATTCAGACAATTTTCACACGCAACAATCCTTGAAACTTATCAATCTTGATCAAACTTTTCCAGCAACGAACTTATATTAACTTCAAAATACAACATTTGAATCTCTTAAAATTATTCGTTTTTAAGTCACTCTAAGAGACACAGGCAAAAATCAAACGTTAAAAACTTGACTAGGTAATCAGGAAGCCTCAAAACGTGTAAATATACAAAAAACAAGCTATGACTATTAAGCTTAAAAACATACATTATTTACGATATCTCTATGAGGAATTCATTTCAATTCTTGATCAGCTTTCTTGGAAATAGTAAAATATTATTGTAAAGCACATCCACTAACAACAAAAAAGAATGTTATCGCTTAAATATTTGCAGCCCTGTATATCTCTTGAAGATTATATACAGATCACATGGTGCACTTAAATGTAATCCTATAGTAATAATAGTCTGAAATATACTTCCATGAATTAGCACCTATTGTCGCACTTTTATCTAGTTCTTTTGTGTAGCCCTGTAAACGAACAGTGAATGATTTCCCTACCATATTCTATATGAGAGATGTTTTTACGCATATAAAAAATATATATTCGTTTCATTTGGTTTAGTGCAGTCTATAGACGTTAAACTTTACTTACCAGCACTTTCCCTCATAGACGTAATGTATTTTAATTCTCTTGGACGTCCCTGTACACGAACCATTTGCTTCATCTCAACAAGAGGCTTAGTGTAGCATCCCTATATCATACACATTTAAAATACCAAGTTTGGTTCTTTCTACTACGATTTGTTTTTGAGCTATGCTGATAGCACACACAGACAGACAGAGAGACAGACAGACACACAGACCATTCGCTAAAAATATGATTTTCGGATTCAGGGTACCTCAGAACGTGTAAATTTAACAAATACTCACTTTCAAAAATTTGACCCTAAAACAATACTTTCTCTAACTTATGGGTAAGAGAAAGTAAAAAGGAATCACCTTTTCCCCCTCGATGATCAATCTATGTCTTATTGCTATATCCATCGTAGCAAACGGTATCTGTTCATATTTTTAAATATTATTGGAATTTTAAAAAAATGAGCGTTATAATTATAAAAAAGATTCCTTTTAATATAGATCGATATGGTCAAAGATAGTTAGTAGAAAAAGTTAAAATAGAAAAATAAATAAAAGTTAAAATTTTATGGATTTTCAGTAAATGATGGCAGAGACTTACTGATACTTTTTTTATTTATTTAATTTAGGGCAAGAATGATATTTCGTTCATACAGTTAATAAAGCGTCCTTATTATTTTCGATAGACTACCTAGAATGTTGCATAATAAGAAATTTCCTGTTAACCATTCTAAGAATTTATAAATAAAAAGAGAGAGAAAAAGTTTGTGTCAAAATTGGATTCTAATATTAAACTAAATTCTGGTTAGGAAAGTTTATATATATATACATATATATATATAATAACGTACAATTTAGTTTTAACTTTAACACTTTAATATTTTGCTAACAGTTTTTTAACTTTAGCATTTTTATAACTTTAACATTTTTTATAACTTTAACAATTTGATATAAAAAGTTATATTTTCATTAAATATACAAAAAGCGTAAAAAATCTTATTCCTCGCTTTAAAATATGAAGTTGCTTAACAATGATTTCTAAATTAGTTTAAATAAAAATACAACTTACTGTATCTTTGCTCTTTTTATTAATTTCCTTTTAAATGAATTAACTTTTAATACAAACAATCTCTACAGATATGAGACAATACAAAAAATAAATCAAACTGTATAACAAAATGCAACCAACATCGTTGCTTTCTTTATTCTAATCTATTTCTTAAAAATATTTTTTTAGATGCCACACGCACCACATAAACTTTAAATTTTACATCTACTTTTTAAGATAGCACGCGATCATGTTTTATATAAAAATTAAATCATTAAATTCATTTTTTTACTTATTTTTGTTTCATTTTGCACGCGCAATTTTTATTTCCTAATTCAAAATTATAAAAAAAAAAAAAAAATAAAAAAATAAAAAAAACTTTTTCGATAGTGTTTGTTTCGATACTGATTATTATTAATTTTCTTTTCATTTTTTTTTTTTTTTTCTTTCCAAGGGAAAAAAAAAAATGATTTTGTTGAAATTCTGGTAAAAGCAAAATTTAGTTTAGGACGGAGGACTATTGTTTTTTTTTTTTTTTTTCAAATTATAACATCGCTTTCAAATTATTCAATTATATTTTCGATAAATTTTAGAATTCGATAAATGTCCAACTATGGAAAAATGACACCGCAAAAATCCCAGATTGAGACTAATCCTGGTCCTAATAACTGAGTCCTAAAAAAAAAGAATTGTAAAATTCACAATGCGTATATTACTACATATTCTTTTGATGGAAAGACCTATAAGTTTAATACGAACTTAAAATGATCAGAATCGTTTGTATTGGTTCTATTTCATATATACTAATGCAATTCGCAAAAAATAGTCCTTTGATATGTGAATCTCAATTACCAAATCACGATTTCAAAAAATAATGATATTGCATTGAAGCCACGCGTTAAAAGAAAATAAAAAATAAATAAGTCAAAATTTATCTCAATTATGATAAGGGATATATATATATATATATATATATACTGATAAATTTCTAAGAAATATCAAAATAGATGATTCACTTATCACGTGAAAGTTAAATCTTGTTTATGACAAAAGCAAGGCTGATAATTCCTAAGAAGGTAAATTAAGTGAATCACGAACAAGGAATTGTTTAACGCAACTTGGACTGATAAATTATAAAAAGATATTAGGGAAATAATGATACGGTTTTTTCCACAGATGTAAGTCGTTCTGAAATACTTAAATTATGGACATTTTTATTATAATAGTTTTTAAGTTAGAAAACAATACTGCAAAAATTTATCATCAGCGAAAAGAGGGCTACAATTTCTTCTTTTTGATAATTTATAGCTATTTATCGTATGGGAACAAGTATTTATACATGATTTTTGGCTTTATCCATACACATTTAAAATGCTTTCCTTGCGTTAAATTGTTACCTTTTAAATTTTAATTAACCAGAGGTTAATCCAGAACAAATTTAGTACCCCATTGAGGTACCTTCACAAAGTCAACTTTTGGCAATGAGGTACCTTCACAAAGTCAAATTTTGGCAATGAGGTACCTTCACAAAGTCAACTTTTTGCAATGAGGTACCTTCACAAAATCAATTTTCAGCAAAGCAGCACTTTCACAAAGTCAATTCTCACTTCTCAGCAATATTTTTATAAGCTTCGCTGCTTCAAACATATAAAAATACCCTCAGTTTGGATATTTACTGAGAAAATGGTAAATATCTAAGTAAACACCTTCTTATCTTATGCATAAGAAATAACTGGCCAAGATATATATTTATTTTACAACTGTTCCATTTTATTTTTTAAATGTATTTTAAAATTTAAAAAAACTCTTTGTCTTTGCGCATTTTGGTTAATTGTTCTGAAGCATTATTTTTACAAACTTACTTGATTTTTTCACAAATTATTTTATAAATTCACAAATGGGGTACCATTTTTAAAAAGCTGGATTAAACCCTGTTAACTAATATGATTATTGCAAAATTAATTTAAGATAAACACAGATTTAAGCAAAAGAGTTTAATTAACTTCCTATAGAAAATAAGATTTTAATTATTAAAAAAAAATATTTCTGTACTTCTTTTTACAATTTAAGAAGCATACTTTCATTAAGCCTTTTTTTCTCACTCCCGTAAAAATGACGGGATGAGGTTTGGCCTCCCATTTCTCGTGCCCGTGATATTTCCGGGCTGGAGTGTTCAAAAGTAATGCACTAAAAAGGTTTAAAAATAAACAATTTCTCATACCCGGATTTTTTTTTTTTTTTTTTTACACTCTAGATGACAGTAGCAGACTATTTAAAATTTAATTGAAGACAGTTGGCTTATTTTAAACTATATATCAGCTCTATTCGTTTTTAAATATTTGTAATACACTGATGGAAAAAAAAAAATCCCAACACCAAGAAAAAATTATTGTACAGTAATGAAATTTCAGCAATACATTTGTCTAGGTAACATATTTAATTGATTAAAGTTTCAAGATCACAGGTAGAGCCATTAGCGAGAAGAGCCATTTCAAATGTGAAATGCTGGTACATTAGTAACCGGTGTAACCGCCAGAATTTTGAATGCAAGCATGCAAACGTGCATGCATTGTGTCGTACATGTGTCGGATATCAGTTTGTGGGATGGAGTTCCATGCCTGTTGCACTTGGGCGGTCAATGCAGGGACGGTTAATGCTGGTTGTGGATGACGCTGGAGTTGTCGTCCAATGATGTCCCATACGTGCTCGATTGGAGAAAGATCTGGTGATCTAGCAGGCCAAGGCAACATGTCGACACTCTGTAGAGCATGTCGGGTTACAACAGCGGTATGAGGGCGAGCGTTATCCTGTTGGAAAACACCCCCTTGAATGCTGTTCATGAATGGCAGCACAACAGGTTGTATCACTAGACTGACGTACAAATTTGCAGTCAGGGTGCGTGGGATAACCACGAGAGTGCTCCTGCTGTCATACGAAATTGCTCCCCAAACCATAACTCCAGGAGTAGGCCCTGTGTGTCTAGGCCGCAGACAGGTCGCGAGCAGGCGTTCACCTGGCCTCCTTCTAACCAACACACGGCTATCACTGCGACCAAGGCAGAACCGGATTTCATCAGAAAACACAACAGATCTCCACTCCGTCCTCCAATGAGCTCTAGCTTGACACCACTCACGTCGCAAACGGCAGTGGTTTGGAGTCAGTGGAATGCACGCTACAGGGCGTTCGGCTCGGAGCTGTCCTTGAAGTAACCAATTTGTAACAGTTCGTTGTGTCACTGTGAGGCCAACTGCAGCTCGAATTTCAGCTGCAGATGCAGTACGATTAGCCACAGCCATACGCCGAACACGGCGGTCTTCCCTCTCAGTAGTGCCATGAGGCCGCCCGGAACCCGGTCTTCTTGAGGCAGTACCTTCCCTTGATCACTGCTGCCAACACTCATGCACAGTGGATACATTCCTGCCAAGTCTTTCTGAAATATCGCGGAAAGAAAACCCACCTTCTCGTAGCCCTACTACACGACCTCGTTCAAACTCAGTGAGCTGTTTATAATGGCTTCTTCGTTTTCTTAGAGGCATCCTTGACTAACATTAACCCACTACGTCAAATCTCAACTGTAAATAACGATCACGAACTTTACAGCGCTTATTTAAAGCAAACCTCATTTGCATATTCATAGTGTCGCTACAGGCGCCACACTTATGCGCGTAGCTCGAAATTTGAATCGACGTCATCTTTCAGATGTATAAACACGCCTACAAAATTTAGTTTATCTAGCACAGCTCCTTCCTGGTGTTGGGATTTTTTTTTCCCATCAGTGTACTTATTTTGTAATCTTATCTCTGTCAGGCTTTCGAACGTACGTAGTTTGTGCTCTGTGGTAAAATATATTTTTTAATATTTTGTGCGTTATGGAGGTACACTGAGAAAAAAAAAATATATATATCGCTTTCATCTAGAACGAATAGGTGGCTCTTTTCTAAATCCCTAAACTAGAAATATAGATTTCCGAGCTATTAGTATAAGGCACGCCAATACACTGAGAAAAAATTCTATAACTGACATCTAGAATCTAAATTGTAGCTCTAGAAAAATAGTTCCATGTCATCCTTATAAATTCTTTATAAAAAAATTTCTTGTCTCCTTCGAAAGCGAATTCTAGAGACCTCTATTAGAATTCTTGAGCGTTTGCCTATACTATCAAGGACAATTCTATTTGAAAATATCTCCAAATAAATGTGAATACATGAGGCGGGTTTCAGCAGCTATAATCTTGGTTAATGACCCAATTCTAGAAAATCAAGCGAGAATTTCCCGTAATACAAGATTCAGAATATTGTTTCACCATCTAGAAATGTGTAGATTGAAAATTCTCGATCATTTCGTCTATTCAGTTTATTGGCGTGCCTTATGCGCATAGCTCGGAAATCTATATTTCTAGTTTAAGGATTTCGAAAATGACCATTTATTCATTCTAGATGAAGGCGGTATATATATTTTTTTTTTCTCAGTGTAGAATCAAAAAGTGACTCGGGTTCTAATTTTAATATAAATACATCTGAGAGGGATTCGGAAATAAGTGATCTTTATGAAAGTTCGGATAGGGAATCCGAGAACAGTGTATTATATGTATAGTGTTATATTATACATAGAATTCTTTTCATAAATTTTTTTTTAATGTTTAAAACACATATCTTTTATTTATTTTTTTCTTCTGCTTACTGCAAAACTAAACAAATAACCCTGATTGCTCTGCAAAATTAAATTTTCTTGATTTCAAGCTAAAACTAGTAGGTTGTGGCCACCACAAGACTTAAATATATATTTTCCTATACAAATTCACTCAGTAACAAGATTTAAAAAAAAAAAAAAAAAGAAGATTTTTTTTTTGTTAAAAGTGAAAAAAAATCGATAACTTTGTTTTAAATTATCACAGATTTATAGTTCAACCATTTCATTTAAAAATATTGACGAGACCTTTCGAAAGATACCCATCTTGTAACTTTACCCCCCGGGGGGGGGGGGCGGAACCAATGCCCCACATGCACAAAATTTTCTTCCTAGTTAACTACTACTATTATCAATAGTTCATATTAATTTTATTGTCACACGTTTAATATAACTCTCATTATGCACATTTATAAGAAATTTTGTCCTATACCGCCATGTTAAAAGTTTACAAAAAGTGCGATCACTGCGCCACCTGTTGAGCGATTGATCCCCAAATCTAATCAGCACCCGTTTATGTCAGGGTGCAACTAAATACCAAGTTTCGTTAAATTTCATTCATTGGTTCGTGAGATACAGCGTCCACAAAAAGTGATACAGACAGACATTTTCTAAAAACTATCAATTCGTGTTCTGGACATCCCAAAACGTGTAAATCCATCAAAAAACGGAGGTAGAAAATTTTCGCGAATCCAATACTTTCTCTATATTACATATAGAAGAAAGTAAAAACACATGCCAAAAATTAAAAATGAATACATATGTTGCTCACAGACTTTATTTTAAACAATTTTCTTGAATAAAAAAATAGGCACTTTTATTTACCGTTTTCTTGAAAATTAGAAGATCGTTAAATGGTTAATAAACGTGTTATTCTAAATGCTATCATAATTTTCTAATTAGAAGAAATAAGTTCCAAGGTCTATCCCCAGCGTATAGACATTTTAGCAATTGTAAAATAGAATTAATGAAGTTTGAATTAATTAACGGAATTACTACAAAATTGCATAAAAACCAAACACAAATTTAAACTAAGCAATTTAGTAACTTACAGTAGTAAATAATATTTAAGTCAAAATAAAATATTTAGATATACACTAAGAAAAATAAGTATACCGCCTTCATCTAGAATGAATAAGTGATCATTTTCTAAATCTCTAAACTAGAAATACAGATTTCTGAGCTATGCGTATAGGGCACTCAATAAGGTGAACAGACGAAATGATCGAGAATTTCTAGTCTATACATTTCTAGTGGTGAAACAATATTCAAAATATTCTAAATCTTTTGTATTGCGAGAAATTCTAGCTTGATTTTTTAGAATTGGGTCATAAACCAAGATTATATTGTTGCTGAAACCCGTCTCTTGTAGTTTCATTTATTTGCAGAGATTTTTTAAATAAGTTTGGCCTCAATAATATAGGCAAACGCTCTACAATTCTAATAAGGGTTTCCAGAACTCGCTTTAAAAGGGAACTAGAATTTATAAGGGTGATATGAAACTATTTTTACTAGAGATACAATTTAGATTCTAGATGTGAGTTACAGAATTTTTTCTCAGTGTAAAAAAAAAAAAAAGAAAATGTAATCCTTTTTAGAATTTAAGAAACATGCTTACATTATCATTTATACTTTCTAAATGGTTCTCTTAATTGTTTTAGAGCTAAAATAAATAACTTCTAAATGTTATTCCCAGGGAAGTTACACTTATTTTTATATGACAGCGCATAGACGTTTACCGTATCTGAACAAAAACTGATGCAGGAATTTTAGCTTTATCAAAAGCGTTTTTCTTAGTTTAGTTAGTCCCATCATTTTTATAATTAATATAATGATTAAAAAAAATGAAAACGCATTAGGAAAAACAGTTTAATAACTTTCAACAGAAAATAATATTTAAGATAAAATAAAAAATATAAATTTTAAAGTATTGCTCTTTTCTATGGAGGAGTAAAATTTTAAAAGGCATGTCCCGGGACCGTACTTAACGGCCCTCTTCATTTACCGTCGCCGGAAGTCCTAGCCAATGTTATTCTATGGGGGAAATTTTCTTTACAAATAACTTATTAACTAATACATGTTTTTAAATTCTGTTTTCATATTAAAAAAATTCCCAACTGTTAAATTGACGGACCTTTTTTAAAATGTATTTTTTTAATTTTTAATATTTTATTTTGAAATTTGAAAATGAAAAAATTCACATATTGAAAATTCATATTTTGCAGCTTCAAAATAAAATATAAAAAATAAAAATAATAATTTTTTGAAAAAGGTCCGTCAATTTAACTGCTAGGAATTTTCAGAATGGGTAAACGGAATTTAAAAATATGTATTAGTTAATATGTTATTTGTAAAGAAAAATTTCCCATAGAATAATATTAGCTTCGGCTTCCGGCGACGGTGAGTGAAGAGGGCCCTTAAAGGTGAGTCTCAGATCGTCGTCAATTGCCCATAGCGTAGCACAAGTAGTGCGCTAAAACCCACTTAACCATCAATCCTGAACACTCAACTTTAGATTAAATGGGTTTTTTTAACGTCGTACTACAACTACGCAATAAGCAATTCATTTAAGGATTTAAAAATCATGCTAATTCGTTAATTTTTCACTAAGGGGTTACATGTAATTTGAAATTCAGTAGCTTAAAGCTTAGTTTTAGAAGATTTTAATGGGGAAAAATTAGATATAAATACCTAATAAATAACTAAATAAACATTTTAGCCGAGTGAAAGTTTATTAGCTTGATCTGTAATGGGTAAAAAGATGTGTAGTCATTTAGCAAATTATTATTTTATTGTTTTGATGAAACATTTCATCTAGCTTACGAAAATAATAGTAATTACTTTGAATATCGAATTTAAATTTTACAATTTTTTTTCCATGTTTTGAACTATTTTGTCCTGTTGTAAGCTGGGGCTGCACTGTAAAAAATATGTCCTATTTGCTGCCAGAAATTCTCTGTAATTTTAGAAAATACGTTCTGACAACGTAATGTTTTCGTAAATTAAGCGTATTTTTTCAAATTACAGAGAATTTCTAGCAGCAAATAGGACATATTTTTTACAGTGTGGGATTCGATCCATACACCGTTCCATTCATAGGTGATCGTTTTCTAGAGTGAAACGTGGTACCTGCTACTATCCAGACATTGTAAATGTATCGCATTTACAAAATAAAACGTATTAAATAATAATGATCTAAATTTTAATCTTTTTAATTGACTTTTTTCGCAAAAATGACAGTTGATAACACATACAGACCATTATATATATCAGTACGTTATGTTTAAATTCTAGAACTCATAATTTTTAGGACGGAGGCCTCTTTCTTTTAGGAAAAATAGACCAAATGGAAATAGTTTTTATTTTTTCCCTCATGCATCAAGTTATACTAAACAATGTATAATTGGTTGCAAAAAAAGTAGAAAGTTAAGCAATGCGCTGTAGTTTAACCCTTTTTTACTTTCTCTTACCCATAGGGTCGAGAAAGTATTGTTTTAGGGTCAAATTTTCAAACGTGAGTTTTTGTTATATTTACATGTTCTGAGGTCCCCTGAATACGAAAATAATGTTTTTAGCGAATGGTCTGTGTGTCTGTTATCAGCATATCTCAAGAACAAATAGTAGCAGAAATTCCAAACTCGGTATTCTAAATGTGTATCATATAGGGATACTACAGTAAGCTTTTCGTTGAGATGAAGCAAATGGTTCGTGTACAGGGACACTCAAAAGTATTCAAATACATTACGTCTATGGGGGAAATTGCAGGTTAGTAGAGTTTAACATCTATAGACTGTACTAAACCAAATGAAACGAATATATATTTTTTTAATAGAGACAGTCAACTGGGAAAAAAATTTTTGTGCATGTTTTTATTTATTTTCCTCATGCATCAAGTTATACTAAACAATGTATGACTGATTGAAAAAAAAAAAAAAAAAAAAAAAAATAGAAAGCTAGGCAGCGTGCATTTAACCCTTTTTTTAATTATCTTTTGTTTTAAAAAATAAATATTGATAATTTTTTTTTAAAGTAGTGGCTGTATGTGTTTTTTTAATTTTATATTTGTTTATATTTTGCATGCTATATTTTCTTTCTTTCTTTTTTTTTTTTTTTTTTTTTTTTTTTAATATTACTTTAAATAAAAACTAATTTTCAAATTAAATGTTATAATTGTAAAATAATTTTTTTATATTATTTGACATGCTTAATTATATGTAATATTTATTATACATTTGTAGAATGTAGTTTTGATATAATAAATTATTAATTTTGATATTATGAATTGTATACGATCTGATGTTTGGAGTAATCTCTTCTTTTGTTTGATAACATATTCTTTTTTGTGATTCCTACAATGATTATACTGTAAATATAAGCATCTTAAATTCAGACAGAAATGTGTCTGAAATACCCATTTAGACACAAAAATGTCTGAAACACGTAAGTATGTGAAATTTCTGACAGCCTACGCGTCTGAATTTAAGACACACAAGTGCACTGTAAAAAATTTCTGTAAATTTAGATACGTTTATTGAAAGTTTCTGTTAATTTACAGCAATTATTAGTTAAAAGTAACTAATCAATATTCTCAATTTTTATTATTTTTTTTTAATATATTTTTATTTAATTTCTCAATGAAAGATAAAAATGAATGTCAGTCTTGCATTTGCTTTCAAGCAGTAGCACGTATTTTGCACCTGACGAAAAAAGCACGCATCTTTTCGAAACCGGTACTGCTTACCTTATTTTTATGGTGCGTGAGGATTTTTTTTATGTTTAAAAATGAATGTTTCTATCTTAGAAAAGCATTCGAAATCACAAATATAGTCTCGCCAATAATTAATTAAAGTAACGTTAGTCATTGAAATGCATATATAAAATGGATTTTTTTTAATCAAGATTTATTTTTCTCTGTCATTTTACATAAGACTTAAGATAAGGAATTACCAATAGTTTTCTGTTGAAATTTTAATAGTGTGACTTTTTATAAATAAGCTGAGATGAGTGTCTGAATACGGTTGATATGTCTGAAATTAGGACATAGTGCAGTTTAGACATTTAGAAATTAAAATATTTTACAATTAGGCACATTTAGAAATTTAGATATATAGAAATTACACATTTATATTACTCAGCATCTTCCGCATAGAATCCACTTTGATCTCTGCAGACCCGAGAAAAAACTAAACATTGTTTTAAAAGAAAATTAGTATTATTTTTGATTAAATATCATTATTAAAAGTGACAAAAAGAAAAAGAGAGAGATATAAAGAGGAAAAAAAAAATATATATATATACTAAAAGCAGTCTTTGGGGACTGCCGATAAAAGTGAAAACTAAGTAACTTGTGAATTGTAGTTAACTAACTTCCCGACTAGCTAGACATTTGAAACTTTCAGAATAGTTCAGAACACGGTGAAAATGCATTTTTCAAATATTTTTAACCAACTGTTTCGGGACCCTGTAGATATACAAGAGCTGGAAATGCAGAAAATTGACATTTTGTCATCTTACTAAGCCTCTTTGAAAGAATTTATACAAAAATAAATACAATTATTTACAATTTCGTAACAATACGCATTGATAAAGTGCTAATGTAGTTAGTTCTATAGCTATGATTCAACAGAAAATTTAAAAACATGGTTTATAAAAAGTTTTTATCTTATAATTATTTAATTATAAGATAATATTAAATACACAGTATACATATAGCTCATGGAAAGCGTTCGGTGACGACGACGCGAGTTCCATGATTTTTGTTCACCCAAAAAGTGCTCAACGCGCCTAAAGAAGTTTTCACTTCAAAGCGTTCGTTGACGATGACACGAGTTCCATGATCTTTGTTCACCCAAAAAGTGCTCAACGCGCCTAAAGAAGTTTTCACTTCAAAAAATTCAAAAATTTTAATTAGCTTAAAGTAGTTTTGTTTTGAATTAGCATAATTGTAAACAAAATATTTTCAACAAAATGCAATGTAAATTTCTTAAAATTACCTCTAACATAATAATTTTACATTCTTAATATAAAATAACGCATGAAACATTCAAATTTCCTTTCTTTTATTAAAAAATATCAAGATATGCTTTTTTTTTTTTTTTTTTTTTTTTTCCCTCTTTGTCGAAAAGCCGACGCTTTTTGTTTTTCCGACATTTTACGCTATGATAAAATTTATCAGTTCACGGTATGCAGTCTCTTGAAAAACTATTGAAGCAGTCTTTCTCCAATTGAATATCGTGGATTTGAATATTTGTAAACATAATCTTTTTATTTTACACGCGTTTTACAAAAGTACCCAATTGGATACCAAGGGATCCAAGAGATCAAGCTTGTTTCAACTTCTTTTCACATTAAATAAATTTCATATTATTTCACATAATAAATTGTTATTAATTGTTATTAATTGTTAAACAAATAAATAATTATTTGTTTTACAAAATGAAAGTTATGATAAGCAATACAGAATTCTATAAGATAATTTTCTTTCTTTCTTTTCTTATTTTATTTATTTATTTATTTTAAACATTTAGCATTTTATTAACATGTTTCAAATGTAAGTTCTCGTAGATTATTATGAATAAAAAAAAATAATTTTTAAGTAACGATAATTCAAATTTACGTAATATTTGTCGTATGTTTTCCGTCTTTCATTAACAATCAATTGTAAAATCAAACTTTAATTGAATGTTAATGAATGAATTAATTAATAATAAATTAATATGAATATAATAATAATAATAATAATAAATAATTAAATTATTTAATAAATAAATTTAATGTTAATATTAATTAATTAATTAACATTCAATTATAAAATTAAATTTTAATGTTACCTATTAAAGTGCGCTTCACTCTAAAAAATTCGGTCCCAAACGGTACTTACATGCATAACGGAATCATGTGACCAGTATTTGTACTCTAAATCTTATTTATGGTGCATGATTTACATAAATTACAATATTTACATAAATGACATATAGTTTACATGAATTAAATTTACGGTATATATGTTAGGCACACTGTTGCCAATACATGTATCGTAATTCAAAACCGATTTTTTTTTGTAGAGTGTTATTTATTAGTTGCTTGTACATGATTAAATGTGAGAATAATTTTTTATTCTATTTTAGATTTTAATATTCAAGACACGCTACTAATTATATATAACTAACTACTGCAGTCATCTAGATAAAAAGTATAGCGTATTTATAAATTTTTCTCAGATTTATTATTGAAAATATACGTTTTAAAACATTAATATTAACTGTTAATACTAACTGTTGCATTTTTCAAATTCCATTACAAAAAATTCATAAAACGATTATTCCATGCAAATTATTTTATTCAAGAAATTTATTTACTGTATAGTAAAATTAAATTACTTCGAATTCACATAAAATATAGTCTGTAATACAATGTATGACATTTAAATATAACCAAAATAAAAATATGTCTGAAATTAGATAGTAATGATTATTTTGTTAATAGGAAAGAAAAAATATGTTTATGTTATGCTTAGGAGATGACAAATAATTTAAATTTTCTGGACATAATATATTTCTTTATTAAAGAAAACTAAAATTTATTTTATATCAAATTCATTTCTGTCTAGAACTAATTATAAAATAATTCTTGGATCTAAAAGTGTAAACATTTAAAAAATAACATTAATAAGAGAAAGTTAAATAAAATAAAATAAAATAAATGAATGCAGAAAAGAAATTACAAGAAAAGACCACAGGGGGAAAAAAGAAATTTTTGAAAGCATAAGAAAAAAAAAAACTTATTATTAATTTTTTTTTTTTTTTTTTTTTTTTTTTTTTTTTCATATAGCATAGTTTAAAGTTTTTATTAAAATAATCAAATATGAATTTAAAAAATTCTTAAGAAAAGAGAAGGGCAAAACACAATTTTCACAGAAAGGGATGAGAAGAAAACTAAACAGTTTCACAAAACATTTATAACATGAAATAATCCTTTAAGTGATTCTTTTAGGATTTTTTTTTTTTTTTTTTATGTGCAAATATAATGATGGAAAAAAAATTTACATAGAAAACTGATTAAAAGAGTATATATTTATTTATTTATTTATAGTAAATGACTAAATAATAATAATAATAATAATAATAAAAGTATTAAATTACTCATTAAATTTTACAGTTTTAATCGAGAGTAGATATTCCATTGATGATTTGTAATTATTTAAATCAAATATCCTTTTGGCTTAACAATTTTCATTACTTATTGTCTCACACACTAAGTCGAAAGTATACTTTCTGTTGATAAACTGTTTTTCTTTTGTTTTTCTTTCTTTCTTTTTTTTTTTTTTTAACAATTCTGTTGTTCTTCTAAGTAATTTAAAAAATAAATTAAAATAAATAAATTAAAATTTGGTGTTTATATGTAGACATTTTAAAAACGATATCAATAAAGTAATAAATAGGCAAAAAGGGAGAAGAATAAGAATATCTATAAATGAAAAGTAAAAAAAAAAGTTGCTGAGATGAATTTTAAAGAAAAAAGTCTGTTTTTATTTTACATTGATTATGTTTCGCTTCTTCTTCTTCTTTTTTTTTTTTTTTTTTTTTCGGAAAACGTTTTAAGGAACCTCTATTGGAAGATTTTTAAACGAATATTACTTGAATTCATTTTAACGGACTTGATCTTGAAAAGAAAATAATTTAAAAGGAGAAAAAATTTAAAAATTCATAAAACAAGAAATAAAGAAATAGAACTTTTAAAATTAATTACAATACGAACTAATAAATAATACGAATGTGTTTCAGAGAATTTTTTACGCACAAATAATAGAAAGCCAAAAATTATATACCTAAAAAATAGATAATAATAATAATAATTATTATTATTTTCAAGTAACCTTTTACCACATATGTAGAGTTTCTATCTGTAAAATGAACTTCATTAAATAGAAAGAAGGGAGTTAATTTTATTGATATATGGCTCAATATATAATTCAATATAAATGAATTATTTGTAAAAAGTTAGTTTTAAAGTTTTAGTCAAAAGTAAACTTTCTGCGGATAAGATGTATTTTATTAGATCAAAAAAAAAAAAAAAAAAAAAAATTCGTGGAAATTATTTTTAACAAATGTTTGTTTTAATATTTATGAAAGGATAAAGTAGAAATTATATAATTTACAGAAAATAATATAAGTTTTTCACCAAAGAAATAGCAAATGTTTTTTTCTTTTAAAAATTTACTTTTCTTTTTAAAGTAAGAGGAAAAACAACGGAGAGTTATAAGTAAAATCTTTAAAATATATTATTAAAATTAATAATAAGTAGGAGAGGAAAAGAGTAGAATTAAGAGGAAAAAGAAGAAAAGAAGAAGTAATTTTTAAAGAAATTTAAAAGGAAATTAAACGTTTTAATTTTAAACAAAATATATCCGTATTTTATTAATTAATTTACTAATTAATTTACATTTAAAAACACAAATTTTTTAAAGATAATTAAATTGAGAAATATTATTTAAAAAAAATTTTTAACTTATTGATATTTTTTTTTTTTTTTTTTTCAAAGAAAAAAATATAACTACTTGCTAAATAGGAAGGAAAGATATTAACTTTAAAAAATAATTAAAATGTGACACAGAAAGAAATTTAATTGGTTTTTCAGGGATTTTTTTTTTTTTTATGGATAATTAACAAGAACTGTTATATACATAGAAAACAGATTAAGAGAATTTTTTTTTTTCAAATAACCTTTTTCTATATATGGAGAGAATCATCCGATGATGTGTACATATATTATCAGCCGATCACTTGATGAAGTTCATTTGTGGCATCTGGCCACTATGTCGACCGATGACGATACCACAGACGGTTTGAAATCGATTTTTAAGGGGGGCGCTACAGCATCGCCAAGATGGCGTCAGCCTTTTGACGTCACGCGCGGCTGGTGGATGCGGGTTGCCTTGGCAACAGCGCGCGCGCGCGCAGATTACACACCGTCGGCTCTCCCCTCATTAACATAAGCGCCCGGGAGAGAAAGAGAGTAAGTACAGGTAGAGTAAGGCAAAGGCCGGCGATATAAACACCCCCCGAAAAGACAAAAGTGACTTTTATTTTTTTTTTAATTTCTAATCAATCCTTGGAATTACCACTGCCATAGAGGAGGACTCAGATGTATCCAATATAGGATTTTTAGTTCGAATATTTTCGAACGGATTGTGTGGTGCGCTAAAACCCCTCCATCGATGACGGGCCTGTGGTAGAGATTAAAGTCCTGCTTGCTGCACAACATCTTCTTCCAGCAATGGTCGAACCGGTCTCGACCGCATCCGAAACCAGCATCATCAGCTGTTGTTAAAAAGACATCTTAGGATTAATTATTGGTGTGATTTTGCATTATTCTTGTGTGTGTGTGTTGTGCGCGCGCGCTCGTGTGCCAATAGCCACCTGGTACAACCATGGGTTGTGCTATGAGCGCGGAGGAAAGGGCCGCCTTGGCCAGGAGCAAGCAAATTGAAAAGAATCTCAAAGAGGATGGAATCCAGGCGGCCAAGGATATTAAATTATTGCTACTCGGTAAGTTAATTTAATATTTAATTTCACTTAGATATCCTCCGTACCTTTTCGCATCCCTAGTATGTCATGAGCTTTTTCTCTTTTATCTACCTGTAGAATACTTCAGTATAATTTAAATATAGTATTTCTGTCCCATTGCAACTTTCCCAAGTATATTATTTGTAATATGCATTCTTTAAGACAATTTTTTGCGAGTATTATTACAACCTGTTTTCCAACAAACAAATAATACTAGTTATAGTATTTAAATTGTATTAAGTTTTAGCCTAAAGTTTAACTTACTTTTAATAGGAGAAAGAAAATATTTTTCAAAATGTTTTTATTATATTTTTTTCTCCCATTCCACCGGAAAAAGTGTTTTTGTCTGCATGAACAGTTTATCTTTATTTAAATATTTTGCAACCTGAATATGCTTTAAAAAATAATTTGATAAAAGATAAGAACTAAAATATTCCTATACTCAAATTTATGCATTTGTATTATAGCCGTTCTTGTATACATAAAATTTTATTTTAGAGTGAGAAGGCCTATCGAGCTCGCTAAGACTAAAATTGCAGATTTGGGGGCGCCACAGACAAACCCATTTTCTCCACTCTTAACTGTTAAATCCTACGTATCGAATCCATTCGTTTTTCATTTTATTTACTGTAAAGATATACCAGAAACGAAAATGCTTTTCATAAACACTGTTATCATAAAAAGAATGAAGAATGCACTCTGTGTTATCTTTTTTTTTTTTCATTTCTTTACTTCCGTCGCGATATGATGGAGGAAGAGAGGGGGTCACGTGTCATTGAAATATCAGGTGGTATTTATAAATGTACTCTTAAATCTTTTTGCCGGTTTATCAAAAGCTGCTTTAAAGTGATCAAGATTTTTTTTATTTTATCAACAAAACGGAATGTTTGTAGTTTATTTAGAATGTTTATTTAGATTGTTTGCTTGACTCCTTATTCCGCTATTGGGCGGGGCTGGGATGTAGGATCTCTGTTGCCATTCATTATTTAAAAAAAAAAAACGTTTTAAAAAGAAAATTAAATAAGATAACTTCGAATATTTTCTGCAGTCGACAGAGAAATAAAAATGTAAAAAAGTTTTTGTAAAGTGCTGATAGGAATATGAAAATAGGTTCATATCACAAAATTTATCTATTTTCATTTCTATTTAATCTGTTTTAATAAATATTTTGTAATCATGATTCTCCCTTAGAAAAGCAAGTATAAAATTAAATTATGTTATTTTTTAATACATACAACTCTTTTTCCCTTCTGTATACATTAATGCATTTTTTAAAGTAAATTTTTTTTTTTTCAATTATTTTCTTTCGGTCTAATGAACTTTAATGTGCAAAAAATGACTATAAGAGGCAACCTAATTTAAAAACCTTATGACTTTCTCCAAAGTTATTAAGGTAACTATAACCTATAAGAAAAAATAGGGTGTTTTCTTGCGCTATATAAAGAATACACTTAGAATTTGCATATAGATTTTTATGGAAATAAATTGATCTGATAATTTTTATTGCAGTTTTGCATTTTTTTTTTAAAGAAAATTTTTAGATAAGTAATAGAAGTTTCATGTCAATAAATATATTTTCAGATAAATCAATGTTCATTAAAAACTTTTAAATAGTTTTTTTTTTTTTTTTTAATTCCACAAGAAATATATTATGTTTATATAAAATTTTTTACTTAATTTTAATAGATATAAGTTTTTATTTTCAACATAGGAGGAAAAAATAAAGAAAAGCTTTATTTTATATTTTTCTTTGAAAAATTATTGTAAGCACCAGGTAAACGAATGATATTGCATAATTTACCAGAACATTTCTTTTCTATATTTATAATATTTTAACGAGCACATACAAATTATAATAATAATAATAATGATAAAAACAAAGAAATAAGTAAAAGAAAAGACTTTATATTATCCCCAATGTTTCTATAAAACTTTTCAAAAGAGAAAAATATAGCAGAAGAATATTTTAAATGTGGTATTTGTTTGCTGCAATAATTTCCCAAAATTTTTTATTAAAAAAAAATAGAAAATAATTTAAAACTTCTTTTAAATATAAAGAAAGAAATTGATGTGCGTACATTTTGAATAAGCACATTTATTTGTTTCTTATTATAGAGAATATGCATATTTATACAATGTTTCTGGTTAGAATTTTAAAAATAATTTTTTATACGATATTTGAAAAGAAGTTTTGTCTACATTGTTATTGCTATAGAATAAATTATTTAAATTTGCAGATTTGTAATTATAGTTGTAACTTTGTTTATTTATTTATTTCACTAAATTAAATATTTATTTTTAATTTATTTCATAATTTATTTTTCATTATTTATTTATTATGATAATTTCTAAAGGATGTTCTTAAAATTTTATAGTTCTTAAAGAACGCATTGTTTAGCTAAAAAAAAAAAAAAAAAAAAAAAAAAAAAATTAAAATGAATATTTGAACTCGCATTTCCCTTGCCATAAATTTAAATATTTAATTGTAATAAGCGATATTTTATGATTATTATTTCCTTTCTTTTCTTTTTCTTTTTTAAAAATATATATTTACTATTTTTTACTTTTGTAATACTTATTTTATAGCGAATTTTAAAGAACAATTAGTAAAAATAAAAATGACTGTTCTGTTTTTTAAACGTCAGTAAAAGTATAACAACTTTAAATAAATGTAAATAAATAATAATTTTAAATAAAAATGACATAATTATTTGTGAATGATTTTTTTAATTTTTTAATTTATTTATTATTATTATTATTATTATTAGGTTTTTTTTTTGACTAAATTTTACATAAACTTATTTTATTGTATTTATTTTTTAAAATTTGTAAAGAAAAAATAAATTTCAAGGATCATCTCTTACATCCTTGTTTTCATTATTTCTGTAGCAAATATGAAAAATAAACGTAAGGCCGTTCTTTAATGCTGATAAAAATGAAGAAAAAGTAGCTATAACATAAACATTTGCATTTATTTACTTTTTGTTCAGATATATTTAGTTAAAATAAAACTTATATATATATATATATATATATTAATATATATATAGAAAATAAAAGAATTTTTTAAAGGTCAAAAAATTTTAATGATAAATAAAACATTTATTAAACATAAAGCTGGAAAATGTTTAAAAATAATTAAAAAATATAGAATTATAAGAACTTCTGTCTCTCTCTCTCTATATATACAAAGATGATTCTTAAAATAATAATAATAATAACTATTGTTATTCAAATTTAAAAACTCTTTATTTTGTTATTAAAAAAGATTTCTTAATAGCATTAAAAAAAATTGTCATAGTTTTTTTTTTTTTTTTTTTTTTTTTTTTTTTAATGTAAAAGTATTTCACAAAATATATAATGTTAAAATTAGTTTTCTGATAGTGTTATAGGATTCATATTTGAAGTAGGTAGCCAAAAGAAAAATAATAAAAATAAAACATTTACATTTTTATTAAATAATTCTTAAAATAATAATAATAATAATAACTATTGTTATTCAAATTTAAAAACTCTTTATTTTGTTATTAAAAAAGATTTCTTAATAGCATTAAAAAAAAAAAAAAAAAAATTCATAGTTTTTTTCTTTTCTTTTTTTCTTTTTTTTTTTTTTTTTTAATGTAAAAGTATTTCACAAAATGTATAATGTTAAAATTAGTTTTCTGATAGTGTTATAGGATTCATATTTGAAGTAGGTAGCCAAAAGAAAAATAGTAAAAATAAAACATTTACATTTTTATTAAATAATAAGATATTTTTTTTTTTTTTTTTTTTTTTTTTAACATTCATTCCAAAGGTACGTGTAGTGATGAGTATTTTTATTTAAAAATCAAGATTGAAATTGCAGAAGAGTAATCTGAAATATACACTGAGTAATCTGAGAGTAACCTGAATATATATAAGCATAAATACTTCTAAAAGTAATTTTGGGGTAAATTACTTCTCTTTTGAACATATTTTTATTAAATCCTCAAAGAATAATAAAGTCGAAAATTTATAGAGGATTTTTCAAAGTTTAAATTGAAATTGAAGAAAAATGTTTACGATTACATCCAGAAAAATGATTGAATTATTCGAAAGGTAAATGAAAAATATGCTATAATATAACAGTGCTGAAAGAAAATCTTGTATAAAAAATAAAAAAAAAAGTTTTTCTTATGCTAATAATGATTAAAAAAAATTGAATGAAAAACCAAATTACCAGTTATATATATATATATATATATATATATATATATATATATATATAAAATGTGTCTGAGCATAAATCATAATAATAATATTGGGACTATCACAATGTATTTTAGTGAAAAAGCTCAAAAAGTATTTACTCTTATAAATTGTTATAATTAAATTCACATGTATAACAACTTAAAGTATGTTAAAACAAATAATTTTTGTTACACAAACTTTTAAATAATAATAATAATAATAAATATTACAATTAATGGTAAACTCTCAAATATATCCCTTAATCATAAAAATATTTCAAGATTAATATTATTTCTAATACCATCAATTAAAAAATAAATTATGTATTATGGTAAGTATAGAACAACATCTAGAATTTAAATAAAATAAGGAAAATCCTCAGGCTTTTTAGAAATATCACAACATATTCTAATGAAAATACTTAAAGTATTTAAATACGTAAGTATAAAGTGTGTTTGAACAAATCTCTTTCTGATTGAATACCTTTTAAAATTCTACAAAATAGATAAAAAAATAACAGTCACTATTACAATGATAAAAAAAAAAAAAGCCTAATAAAAAATATATATATTCCAAAATCAATTTCAATTTGAATACCATTAATATATATATATATATATATATATACAGTCGGTAACAAAAGTGTCCGGATACTAGCGAAAATTCCTATGTAAAAAAGTGTACTTCATACGGTTTTGTTAAATAAATCCTTGTCGAATCTTATTGTTAGTCAGTGTAAGAACAATTATTCAATAAGAATTTATTTAACAAAACCGTATGAAGTGTACTTTTACATACGAATTTTTGCTAGTGTTCGGACACTTTTGTTACCGACTGTACATTTTGTGAAAGGGAAAACAAAATCTAAAATCCGCTTAAAAAACGAAAGTCTGAAATTAAGAAATATCACAACATAATTTAGTGGAAATACTTAAAGTACTTAAATTACTTAAAGTATGTTAAAAGGGATCCTTTCTGGTTACACAAACTTTTAAGTTAAAAAAGAAAATAATAATGACTGTTACAATTACTGATAAACTATCGAATTATTGCGTTAATAATAATAATAATAATAATAATAAATATTTCATAGAATCAATGAAAAGTCAAATACCATTTATACGAGGTTAATTTATGTATCTTATTAAAAGGAAAAACAAAAATATAGAATTTGATTAAAAAATAAATAATGCTATGTCTGATAAGTAAAGACAGTATGTTTAAAAGAATCCTTTCTGGTTACACAAACTTTTAAGTTAAAAAAGAAAACAATAATGACTGTTACAATTACTGAGAAACTATCGAATTATTGTGTTAATAATAATAATAAAAAATATTTCATAGAATCAATGAAAAGTCAAATACCATTTATACCAAGTTAATTTATGTATCTTATTAAAAGGAAAAACAAAAATCTAGAATTTGATTAAAAAATAAATACAAGTCTATGTCTGATAAGTAAAGACACAACAAATATATCCGCTTCCGTATAATGTCTTTTATCTCTTGTAATGGTATTTCTTGTTCCGCCTTATTTCCAAGAAAACAACATCCCAAGATACAGAAAATGTAGCTGTTTGATTGTCAAAAATGTTGCAATCCCAAAATAAAAGAGCTTTTGATATTTTTGTTGAATATAAACTGTTCCACTCAGCCAAATTATAATAAATTTGTCGTTACAATGCTGCATTCATATAAAATGTAATTTTGTTAAAGTATAAAACTGTGAAATCCAGCATAATGCGACTTAAAAAGTTTCATTGTGTAACGACAATCAAATTTAATCGTTAATGTGTGCAAATAGTATTTTAATTTAAAAATAATAAAAGTTTTTTTTTTTTTTTTTTTTTTTTAATATATATATATATATATATATATATATATATTGGCAAAAATTTCGAACTTAAAAATAATTCTGTCATTTAGTATAGCCCAAATTTATGCTTTTTTATTACGCTTCTCTTTTTAAACTACTAGACAAATGTGATACGTTTCTAATTGAGAAATATTATATATTTTATTTTAGTTAATGTTTGAGTCAATGAAACTATAAAATTTACAAAATCTATATTTTTATAGTCTTTTATCCAATCTCACATTCCTAACATAATAAACAAAGTGGTGCATAGCTATTTACTATCGCGTTTCCACGAAATTTAATAACAGAAATTTTCTATAACAATTTTTAATTCATTTAATCGTAGAAAATACATATCACAGATTTATATTTAAAAACAATTATATACACAGATTTATATTTTAAAACAAATTAATTACTGTTTAAAAACAAATTTATTAAGAAACAAATTAACTAACACAGATTTATATTCAAAAAGAAATATTTATAAACATTAATTCCGCTTTGTAAAAATGGATGGTTTGTTTTATTTCATATTAAAACTCACCAAGCATTGAAAATTTAAACATTATAAATTTTATCTCTCGAGCATCAATATTCCAGTATATATAAACTTGTTTGCGGAAAGCTCTTAATATATATATATTGAAAACCTTTTCAAACATTGAATTATATGAAACCAAGCATCACATGAAGAACTATAAAAAATGAATAAATTTGAGGAAAAGAAAAAAATAAGTAAGTCGATATTGAAAAATACAAATTCATTACTTTTTCAAGGGCACTGAATGAACTCAAATTAGGGGATCTTTCTGTCATACTGTATGCAAACTGCTAAAACTTTACAGCATGCTATGCCCGAGGTCACCTAAAAGACTTGAAAATAATTTAAAATAATATGTTGAAAAAATCAAGAGAGAAATAAACTTATGAAGAGGAAAAAATCAAGAAAGAAATAAACATATTTAATTTCAAATACAAATTTTTTCATAATAAATTTATGAAGTGGAAAAAAATCATGAAAGAAATAAACATATTAAATTTCAAACACCAATTTTTTCTAATAAATTAACCCTAGGAAAATTATTAAACTAAATTTTAACTTTCTTTACTCTTGAAAAGCACGCCGAAAGAGGTAAAACCCTCCACAACAGACATGAGGCCGAAAACAGTTAAATTCACAGTTAATAAGGGAAACGAATTCATCTACTGAACGATTAAATAAAAATAAATTTTAGTTTAATATATATGTATATATATACAATATTTATATAATCTTAAATTATAATAGACTTATTTAGTTATTTAATTAATATTATTATCTAGATTATTTTATTTTGTTGAGAAATCTTAGTAGGATAAGCGCACCAGTGATTGACACTTTTAGAGCAATCTCTGATGTTTTTAATGTTCTAGTCATCAGAAAATATTTTTAGAAATCTTAAGTTAGTACACATATGGCATGAAAGACATTCAGAACCACACACGTGTTAAACTATATAGATTTGATAACAATTATTATTTTTTTAAAATGAATTTTTATTTGACACCCACTGAATGTTCCAGTAATTGACACTGCCAGTTTTTCATTTTATCAGTAATTGGCCCCTATGTTCCAGTGTTTCACACTGCTAGTTATTCATTTTACCAGTTTTTAGCACCCTATGCTCCAGTGTTTGACATAAAATGCTAAAATTCTTTTATGTAAAATATATGATTTTATTATTTTTCTTATTTATTAATTATTTCGGGATAGATGCCAATTACTATAGCATGCCAATCACTGAAGAACCTACCCTATATGCTTAAGTTTCCAGAAAATTTATTACATATTTCGAAGGATTTATTTATATGAGTATTTGTGTGTATTAATTATAGGTAAGTTGAATATTTAGTTTGATGTAGGTTATATTAATATGTTCACGGGTATAAGACATTTTTGTCTGTATATCATGCATAGAAAAAAAAGTTCTGTGCTATGACTAAAGATTTGAAAATTTCTTGGTAGTTATTGTTAATTGTGCTAAAATATATTTGAATATTACCAATAAATAACAATGCAACAATTACCAATAAGCAAAAATAAAGTAAACAGTATTCCATAACATTACACTATAATTTAAAGTATTTAATAATTTTAAGCAATGCATAAAATGCATTAAAACGATTAATTAAGATGTAGTTTTCAGATATTTTATAAAGTTATAGGTTTTGCCCTCATGCTTATTACCTTTATATCTCGCTCTACTTTTCAATTGCTCATAATTTACTACTAAATTCCCTGAATTTAGTAGTTAGTAATATACAAGCAGTCAGTATAATATCCTTAAAAATATTACATAGTTTCGTAAAGAATTTAACATAAACTTTGCGACTTGGCAACGAATCTAGAAGTGAATACACCGCACTTTGTTTCCACCTTTACTGTAAATCTATTTTTACGGCAATAGATCTTTGGATGCAGAAAAGAGATTTAATCTTTCGCAACAATAGGATGTGATAACTGATTTAACACGACCCTACGCGTACGCGCAGTTTATCCCTTTGTCAATTTTATTATTTTTTTTTAATGAAGTTCAGATTAGGTTTTGATTGCTGCATATCGGATAGCCACCACACTAGATTTTTAAACTGTAAATCGATATTGCTAATAATAATAATAAATGTGGCATAAAGCTTATAATACAATAATGCTTAACATGATACTAATATTTTTTATACTTGATTAAGAAATGCCTCTCCCCCCCACCCCTTTTTTTTTAAACTAATCAGCTATCTTATAAACTAAAATAAATTTTGAGTGAAAAATTCTTTGTGCAGTTTGTAGTACATCCGTAAATCTCTCCAAAGCTCAGCTTATCCGAAAAAAAAAAAAAAAAAAAAAAAGTCACTTTTTTTTTTTTTTTTTTTTTTTTTTTTTTTTGTTTTATTGATAAGTATTGGCCCCTACATAGCATATTGACAGTACACAGTTTTTCTAAATGTAAGCCAACATTCAAATTGATGAAAAATATATAACATAAATATTAGCTTATTCTTTATAAAAACAACTATCACTATTGATTTAATAAACAATATTGCTTAATGTTATACAATATTTTCATTTTTATCAAAAAATACCCTTTTACAAAGTTTGGTAATCTACTTTTTCAAAAACCATTCAACTGTCTCACAAGCTAAAATAATATCTGCGTGAAAAATCCTTTGTGCGGTTTATAATACATATGTCTATAAAGCTGTCTATAAAGCCATACATACTCTATAAAGCTTAGAGTAAAAAAAAAATCAAATCGAATTTTTTTAATTTGGTTCAGATAAATTTCATTCCCTGTATATCATATTATCAGTGCACTAGATTTTCTAATTGTAAGCCAACATTGATATTATTAAAAAAAAAAATTATATAACATAAAAAATTATAAGTACTGTAGTACTTAATATTAGATCAATATGTTTAGTTTCGATTAAAAGGTGCCTTTTGGCAAAATATGTGGGTTTCAATTAAAAAAAAAAAAAAAAAAAAAAAAAAAAGCGATTTAACTGCTTCATAAACTGAAGTAAATTCTGCGTAAAAATCCATTGTGCGGTTTGTAATACATCTGTAAAGCTCAGATTACATGAAGCCTTACAAATTAATCTGACTATGGCTTCTAAGATGCTTTGCGTTTTCGAAAATGTTAAAATATAACTTCATAGCAAGTGATCACAGATTATGCTCCCATGCATTATTATTTTCTTATATATATATATATACATATATATATAAAGCAAGTATTGTGAGATTCGTAAAATTTTCTATTTGAGGTTTTCGATGATTTTATACATTTTGTGATGTCCTTAACCCGATCTGACTGCTTTTAAAAAATGCTTGTCTACCCATCTCTCTATAAAAAAATTGTAGATGTTGTAATTACGAGCCAATGGACGAAATTTAACCAAACATGACATTCAATTGAACATAGATTTAAATTGATGCTGCTTACATTTGGGAACCAACCGATAAATGAGTGAAGCTGTCGTCACTTGTTTATCCTTAAATCCCCCCCCCCCCCAAAAAAAAAAAAAAAAGTCTACATAGGAGAAAATTTCGCATAAATTTACATAGAATGAAATTTTTTGAAATTTTCAATGTGAAATAAAAAATAAAAGTTATGATAGTAATAGTTAACCAGGAAAACACGTTTGTATATAGGGTCGTCACTCCCTCTATGAGGATGTAACTTTTCAGTGTGGGTATCTGTCAAAAGAACTCGTCAATACTTTTAAAACAAGTGACAGAACTATAGATCTGTAGCAATTCAAAACAAATTTATTGATTTTCTTCATTATTATTATTTTTTTTTCTTCTCAGATGTCGGTACAAAATTGACTTTTTTTCGACATTTAATATTATGTTTCTCTGAGAAGAAAATGGTCTGCATTCATTATTGAAAATAAATGCAAAAAATAATGATTTTTATAAATATAATTTGTACTATGGGGATTTGTGTAGGATATTTTATATAGCAAAGTTTTTTGGTGGCCACTAATTAATAGCTTGTATATATGTGTATACACATGTTAGTGTGTTCCTTAAATGAGAGGAAAATTTTGTTTTTGAAATGTAATACGCATACCCTCTAATTTGTTTTTCTATTTCATCCTAAACACTTTTTAACAAAATATCAGCTCTCTGAGATAATGTTAACCGAATTGATGGGTTAACGTTATCCAAGAGAGCTGATATTTTGCTAAGAAGTGTTTAGGGTCAAATAGAAAAAAAAAATTAGAGGGTATGCGTATCAGATTTCAAAAACAAAATTCCCTTCTTATTTAAGGGACACCCTAATATATATACTTTAGAATTATTTAAAGAGTCTGCCAAAAGTCTCATAACCCCACCTACCACAGAAATGCGTCAGAAGTTTGAAAAATGACGAAATCCGTGTTCAATCAATGAGTGGGAATCTCTTTTGGCGAAAACATTTTTAGCTCGGCGGTGAGGGGAGCTAGAGGGTCTCTTCAAAACTTCAAACGGGAAGGTGTGTATTGTAATACATCCCACGGAACGTCTCTTAGAGACAATGAATTTGATATAAATAGATTTGCAAGAATTTCATAAGAAGCAGTGAACAATAATAAAATTCACTGAAATAATAGTGTAAAAAATGATGACCAAAATCTTTTTAAGCAAATATTATAAGTTGAAAAAAAAAAAAATCACAACAATGGCTTCGGCTGGAAATGATTCAACACGAACATTCATCAAGAGCAAAAATGTAATGAAGAATGCTGTTTTCACGTTGCAGTTTAGTTGCCAAATTCAATAGCACAAAATGAATTTTTGTTCTTTAGCATTCATACATTAATAATGAACTGATAATTAGAAAGAGGGTTGGTTTGGGTTGTCACTCTACAGTCATTTATTGCCTACTTAAAGTTCATGAGACTGAGAGCTCTCCTTATGATGGAACCACTAGAACAACCATGACGGAATCGGGATTAGAACGCGGCACTTTATTAGAAAGATAATATAATATATGTATAATATATTATATTGTATTGTATAATATATATGTAATATGTATTAGTTATCATAGTTTATTTTTCTCAAATTAAAAATAATAATAATAATTAAAAGATTTATTTTACACTTCATTTGATAAAAAAAATAATAATAATAGTACATTTTTTATTTTTTATTATTATTTTTAATTAGTATATTAAAATATTAAAATTCCTATCTTAAAAGATTATTTATACGAAATTATTAAGAAATATCAGTTTTTTTTTTTTTTTTTTTTTTTTTTGAAAAATATTAAATTTTATACCTACGCTTCTATTTTGTTTTTGAATCAGTTTCATTCACTTTTATGATTTTAAACAAATTTGATTTATCCTGGAAATTTAATATAATTGCTTTTTCAGCAATGTCTGACGAAAATAAATAAATTAATAAATAAACAAACAAATAAATAAACAAAACAAATTATATTTTCATAATCTTTTGTGAAAGGTATTAAAAGTTATTCCTGAATCCATTATCCATATTTATCTACTGTTCGCAACAAAATGAATTGCAACTAAGAAGCACAACTCTTGCTTGTATCTATAAATAAAGGTTAGTGTGTCACGGGTAAAATCAGGATACATAAAACATTGTAAATAAACAAAATACACATCAACAAATCTTCTTTATTGTATTAACCCCTATTCTGGTGAGTAACATCTGCCTGCATTGCACATATGGGTTCTGTGTATCGTCAAAAGAGTTCAGCAGACGATCTTGAGGGATAAGGGTTGCTTGCAGAAAGAGACTAAGTAACATTTATTCTTACAAATATGATCTACACAAAGATAGTATTTGGAATTTTGTAAACTCTAGATCTGGATTATTTTAGTAATATATTTCACCCAGAAGATATAGTGTTAGTTCGATGAATCATAATCCCAGTGATATCCTCTAAAATATTAATCTGACTATTTTATAAATTGTAAAACTGCATAATAAAAGTACAGAATTGTAAAATAAGTCAGTAAAAATTTTCACCTAATTAAGTTACAAAATTTATATTTTCATATGTTCGTCCCTTCCCACAAAAAATATTTTAGTGAGTAAAACCTGTTACTTATTCAAATAGGGTCATGTACTAAATTTCTGTATTGTTTCATAAAAGACACAGGGTTGTGTTTAAACAAAGGTTGACGGACTAGTCGGGAATTAAAATATGAATGTATTTATTCACATACGTTATCATTGTTTCTCTTCGTAATTTCTATATGTTCCCTACGTATGTATAAGTATACATACATTCATATATATAATATACATATATATATATATATCTATATGTATATGTATGTACACTTATCTATTATATATAAACTTATATGTATGTATACTTATGAATCATGTTCTTACACTGACTAAGAACAGGATTCGACAAGGATTTATTTAACAAAACCGCATGAAGTGTACTTTTTTTACATAGGAATTTTTGCTAGTGTTCGGACACTTTTGTTACTGACTGTATATATAATTAATTCTTTGGTATATTATTGTAAAATATTACCAAACTAAAAAATAATAATGTTGCGGAACGAAATTAGTTAATGGTGAAAAGGCGTAGAAAAGTATATAAAGTTAAAATTTTGATTCTTTTTTTTTTTTCAAATTTCTATGCATTTGATTAACGTAATAAATAATAATAAAAATTTTACTCTGCAGTTTAGCAACATTCATTATATTGTCTGTTTTTCTATTCCTTTTTTTCATTTCTTCTTTTATTTTTGTTAACCTTAAAAATATTAAAAGATTTTTTATTTATTTATTTTTTCTTTTATATATTTTTCCTTTCAAATTTTTACATTTTTTAGAGTATATATATATATATATATATATAAGATTTGTGAAATAAAAATAGTAGAGTTGCACCAAATAGTGATTTTTGCCGAATATTTGGTATTCGGCCGAAAAATTCCAATTTAAGTATTTTATCATAACAAAATAGCTTAGTTATTTTTTTACTTTATTGCATACAAGAAAGAATACAATGCGCATTAAAAAATATCAGCATAAAATCTAAGCATTAAAAGATAAATTTTACTGTCAATTAAATAAATAAATAAATAAAATAAAGGCCATTCCTTTCCCTTTCCTCATGTAAAATTTTCAGTTCTCGTAAATAAACTAAAAAGTCCAAGTAAATTCAATAAGAATAAATCAAAAATTTTCCCTTTTTGAATTTTTAAAATTTAATCTTATTTATATCCAGGCATATATATAATGAGTAACTACATTAAAAATGTGTTGCATGCTCCAGGGTGAAAAAATAAATAAAATTATCTTATAGATACAACAATAAGCTCCCTCTCACACACAAATACAGCCAAAATATGCAGAAAAAATTTTGTACCTGCACCATAAATTGCCAAAATTTAAATACAATGATTGATTTTTAATAAACTATCTTCCATCCTTAATTATTTTTTCAGTTAATTTGTACTGACTGTAGGTAAATATAATTTTATATATGTGCTGTCACAATTTCGCCTTTATCAAAATACTACAATAAGCAGAGTTGCCATCATTTTAATTTATTCCAGAGCATTTTTAGACCCGCCTTTCTTTGATATCGCTTTATTTTTATGAGTACTTTTTTCATGTTTTATCGTAGTTACATATTGAAGAATTGTTTTCTATAAATGAAGTGGTGCGAAATAAAGGCGGAGCTAAAAGTGCTCCGAAATATATTAAAATGTTGGCAACTATGCAATAAGTGATTATTTTGAAATATAACATATTTGAATACAGATTCTATTTTATTATAAATTAATGAGATAGAAACTTTATTTGATTGGTATTTATTTATTATTTATTTAACATTCTTTGACATCATAACACTAGTGGTAAAAAAAAAAAAAAAAAAAAAAAAAACGAAAAATCAATTTAAATTTTATACAATAAAAAATATTTTTATCGATTTTAACATTTCAACTTAATTTAAAATTTAACTCCACTATTCGGTCGCCGAATATCAAGATATTCGGCGGAACAGAATATTTGGTGTTACCTGCCGAATAGGCCAAATACCGAATAGTAACCGAATATTCGGTGCAACTCTAAAAAAATAGTGTTGACAAAAAAAAAAAAAAAAAAAAAAAATCAAGCAAAAGAGGACACTATCAATCAAAGTGAGATTATTATTATTTTTTTTTTCTCCATAGATATTATTTTTCTTCATTACTTATTGAATTGAATTATAATTTTTATTTTCTCTCTATATATATTTTGTTGATTTACTTTAAACATAATGCCTTATAACAATGGTGTTCTTACAAATATTCTAATCTGACCAGTCCAAATTTGCTTTGTGCCATCATCCTGTAAATAGGTTTTGCTAAATATCGAGTTTATCGACAAGGAAGACAGTTTTACAGTTAATCTTTAAGGAATAAAGTTTAAAAACATTCATTTAAACATTCTTTTCTTTTTTCTTTTTAATAAATAAATAAAATGTTTAATTTAATTTACCAATTATTTTTTTAAATAATAATACTTAAATACATTATTTCTATTGTTTTTCTTTTATTACAAAAATTTATAAGTTAAAAGACAGTCACCGACAAATCCAAATTTGCTTTATGCTGTCATACTGTAAACTGGTCTTACTAAATATCGAGTTTATCGACAAGGAAGACAATTTTACAGTTAATCTTTAAAGATTAATGTTTAAAAATGTTCATTTTTTTTTTTTTTTTTTAAATAAATAAATAAAATAAATAATAAAATAAAATAATTATTTTTTTTTTTAATATTACTTAAATTTATTATTTTTACAGTTTTTTAGATTGTAAAAATTCATAAGTTATAAAGCAATCACTGATAAGTCTAAATCTGCTTTGTGCCATCATACTGTAAATTGGTTTTACTAAATATCGAGTTTATAGACAAGGAAGTGAGTTTTACAGATAACCTTTAAGGAATAAATTTTTAAAATGTTCATTAACTTTTAAAAAATAAAAAAATAAAAAATAACATTAAATAAATTAATTTTTTAATAATATTATTTAAACATATTATTTTTACTGTTTTTATTAATTAGAAAAATTTATAAGTTAAAAGACATTCACCGACACGTCCAAATTTGCTTTGTGCCATCATCCTGTACATTGGTCTTACTAAATATCGAGTTTATCGACAAGGAAGACAATTTTACAGTTAATCTTTAAGGATTAAAATTTTAAAATGTTTATTTAATTTTTTTAAATAAATTAATAAAATAAATGATAACTAGTAAATAAATAACAAAATAAAATAAAATAATTAATTTTTTAAATAATATTACTTACATTTATAATTTTTACAGTTTTTTAGATTGTAAAAATTGATAAGTTATAATGCAATCACTGATAAGTCTAAATTTGCATTGTGCTTTCATACTGTAAATTGGTTATACTAAATATCGAGTTTATAGACAAGGAAGTGAGTTTTACAGCTATCCTTTGAAGAATAAATTTTTAAAATGTTCATCAAAACTTTTTAAAAATAAATAGAAAAGTAATTACACTAAATTAATTGATTTTTTAATAATATTATTTAAACATATTATTTTTACTGTTTTTATTAATTGGAAAAATTTATAAGTTAAAAGACAGTCACTAAATATCGAGTTTATCGACAAGGAAGACAATTTTACTGTTAATCTTTAAGGAATAAAGTTTAAAAATGTTCGTTTAAACATTTTATTTTTTTTAAATAAATAAATAAAATAAATAATAAGTAAATAATAAATAAATAAATAAATAAAAACAATTTTTTTAAACAATATTACTTAAATATATTATTTTTACTATTTTTTAAATTGTAAAAATTTTTAACTTAAAAGGCAATCACTGATAAGTCTAAATTTGCTTTGTGTCATCATACTGTAAATGGGTATGGGTTTTGATAAATATCAAGTTCATAGACAAGGAAGTGAGTTTTAGAGTTGACCATTAAGGAATAAGTTTTTAAGACGTTCATTGAAACATTTTAAAAATAAATAAATAAAAAATAATATTAAATTAATTTTTTTAAATAATATTACTTAAACATGTTATTTGTACTAATTATTATTTTTTTAATTGAAAATTTTATAAGTTAAAAGACAGTCACTGACAAAACTAAATTTGCTTTGTGCGTTCATCCTGTAAGTTGATTTTACAAAATATCAAGTTTATCGACAAGAAAAATCGTTTTACAGTTAATCTACACGGAATAAATTGTTAAACGCAGGGATGAATCAGTGGTGCAGAATTCATACCACTATTAATGACACAAAATTTTCTACTTCTTAAATCAACGATATTATAGATAGAAAAATTTCTTAAACAAATACCGGTATAAATTCTGCGCCAGTGTTCATCCCTGAAAATGTTCTCATTGGAATTTTTTTTTTTTTTTTTTTAAATAAGTAAATAAATAAATAAGATATTTAATTTAATTAATTAATTATTTTTTAAAAATAATATTACTTAAATATATTATTTATGCTTTTTTTTTACCGACACGCCCAAATTTGCTTTGTGTCTTTATACTGTAAATTGGTTATCCAGTTTATCCAGGAAGACAGTTTTACCGTTAGACTTTAAGCAATAAAGTTCAAAAAACGTTTATTGAAGCAATCTTTCTTTCCCAAAATAAATGAAGAAAGTATTTAATTAAACAAATTTATTAATTATCGTTAAAAGTTTTTTTTAATAATAATAGTTATTATTATAAAGGTAATAATAGAACTGTTGATAAATAAAGACACACAAAATAAAATTTAGTTTTCATCTTGTAACAATATTTATCATGATAATATCAACGTTTTCTGATAATAATTCTAAAATTCTTAATTTCTAAGGAATAGGAGGAACAAATTAAATAAATTAAAAAAATTAAATTAGTTAAAATTATTAATTTTATAAGAAATGTAAAATTTTTATTGTTGTTTGTATAAAAATAGAGATAAAAAAAACTGTATTACATAAAAAGAAGAACAAGCAGTTAACTTAAGTTTACAGAATATTAATTATCAGTTTAAATTACTGTTACATATATAAGTGTACTGTTACTTATATACTGTTACTTATATCATGATACTATTATCATGATAATATCAAAGTTTTCTGATAATAATTCTAAAATTCTTAATTTCTAAGGAATAGGAGGAACAAATTAAATAAATGAAAAAAATTAAATTAGTTAAAATTATTAATTTTATAAGAAATGTAAAATTTTTATTGTTGTTTGTATAAAAATAGAGATAAAAAAAACTGTATTACATAAAAAGAAGAACAAGCAGTTAACTTAAGTTTACAGAATATTAATTATCAGTTTAAATTACTGTTACTTATATAAGTGTACTGTTACTTATATACTGTTACTTATATAATTGTATGTACATTCTTATAAATTTAACAAGTCAGTTACGATAAAAATAAAAATGACGCCAATCATTCTTGCAGAAATAAAAATTGTACATTTTTATAATTTTAAAATAAATTTTTTTTTAGCGATTATAAAAATAGTAATTATGATAATAACGTAATCAAAATAAAATGTTAAGGGAAAAAAAAAGTTAAATGAACTACTTTTTTTAACTATAATTTAAAAAAAAATTATATTTGAAGTTTTTTGACAGAGAAAAGTATCATTAAATTTCATTTTGCATGTATAATTATAAATATTATTATACTTTAGTTGAATTAATAATTATTTTCCTGATAAAACAGTACTTTTTTCAGAGCAGTGATAAAAAGAAATTTATTTATGGAAAACATATAAATATTATGTTTTATACTATAGATATTTGTAAAATTAACTTTAACTGAAAGTAATATTTTCTTAATTATTATTTTTTTTCGTAATAAAATTGGATAATAAATTAATTGAAGTAGTTGCATGCGACATAAACAGTTATATTACAAGTTTGAAAAAATACTACTTTGTGAGTAACTTTGTAGATTATATAAATTTTAAAATAATATGTTTTTACAAGATAGTACAAAAATAAAATCTTATCATTGAATTAGTATATGGAAGTACATGATATTTAAAATTATTAAAGTTGGAAAAAACAAGTAAGGTAAATAATTAACCAAAGTGATCTTTTATACTACTTTTACAACCTCTAAAAGCTATTTTTTTAAATATAAAACTTAAAGAAATAGATTAAATCATTTTTTAAAAGAATATTTTATATATATTTACAACTATTTTATATTTTATAAATTTTAGTAATAAATTCATGAAGTGAGAAACCCTATGACAATTAACAAAATGAAAATGCCGATGTGGAAGGATATTAGATCACGAAATACTACCATAAAATAATAATAATAATAATAATGCAACAATAAGGAATAAAAATAGATTTTAAACAGCTATTTTATATAAATTATCTTTTACCGTAAAATACTTATTGGGTAATATAATACATATTTAATTTATATATATATATATATATATATATATGTATGTGTGTGTGTGTGTATGTAATTTTTGTGCTGATCATAACAAGAAATCAAAGATGAAAAGCTGAAAAGCTACTAATAATAAAATGAAAAGCTATTCCAACCAAATGTTATATTGCTTTTCTATTCTGTATAATGTATTCGCTGAATATGAACTTTATTGGCAAGAAAAACAGTTTTACAGTCAACGTTTAGAAATAAATACAGTTTGGCAATAACTATTTCAATGAGCTTGATTACTTAAATAATGTACACATTTTATTATTATTATTTATGTGTTGATTATGATAAGAAATAGAAGTAGTATAAGATGAAAAACTACTCCAACCAAATGTCACATTACTCTTTTTTTATGTTTCATGCTTTCGCTGAACATGAACTTTATCGGCAAGAAAAACGGTTTTACAGTTAAGGTTTAGGAATAAATACAATTTGATAATAACTGTTACTTAAAATAACTTGATTATAGACAATAATGGTCAAAATCTTTTATGGTCCTGGGTTGATAATAATGAAATATGATGTAAATTGAAAACCGGTGTAAATATCTTTTGCTTACCAAACTTTATTTTTAAGAAGATATTTTACTTATTTTATTTAAATTTACATTTTTAAATTATAATAATTATGTAATTAAATTTATTTTTAAGAAGTTTTGCCAAGGGAAAAATTACCAGAAAGAATCATAGAATGTAAAATCATAAGCAATGAAGAGGAATTTTATATTTTAATTTTATTCAGTAAAACTTTTTTTTTAAAAGCAAAATCAGATTTTACACAACTTTTACAATTTGTATTTATTTTAATACAAAACTTTACAGCAAGAAATATATTTTTAAAGTATATTTTAAAATAATAAACGTACTAATAGTTCTTAATGTTATTATTATACATATTACCTAAAAAAAGAATTATTTTTAAATATCAAAATTTATGTGTTGCATGACAAGAAATACGCGCATCAAATATTATTTTTTATTATGTTATTCATTACTTTTCATTATGTTTTAAATTTTATATTGTTATTCTTTTCTGTAACATGTTTTCTTTGGATATGAACTTATCGACAAGAACGAGAGTTTTACAGCAGAGCTGCCAACCAAATCCGGCAAATTGTTAGTACCGCCCATTTTTCTACACCACTTAATTTTTAGAGTTTTTGTTTTCTTAATTCATCATAAATATATTTGAAGAGAAGCACTCTAAAAATTAAGTGGAGTAGAAAAATGGGCGGTACTAACAATTTGCCGGATTAGGTTGGCAGCTCTGTTACAGTCATGCTTGCCAA
The DNA here is from genome assembly GCA_963930645.1 of Salticus scenicus. Taxonomy (NCBI): domain Eukaryota; kingdom Metazoa; phylum Arthropoda; class Arachnida; order Araneae; family Salticidae; genus Salticus; species Salticus scenicus. The sequence goes on from OZ005658.1 coordinate 175,574,679, forward strand.
CATCCTAATTAATATTCCGTAGTGTTGTTAGTCCCGCCCTTTTTTCACACCAGTAAATTTTTAAAGTAATATTCTGCAAATGCAGTTACGATTAAATAAGAAGAAAAATACTCTAAAAAGATACTGGTGTGAAAAAGAAGGCGTGGCTAACAATACTACGGAAAATTAATGAGTATGTTGACAAGTATGGTTACAGTCATCATGGAGAAATAGATTAAATTTGACGATAACTATAATAACATGTTGTTATAATTAATTGTAAAATTTTCCAATTTAAAAGTAAATGATTTATTTTTTATTTTATTTATTTATTTATTTATTTATTTATTTATTTTTTTACTTTTAACAAGCTATTTTACTTACTTTACTTTAGTTTTGCTTAGTTTATACTTTTAATTATTATACTTACGTTACTTTAAAGAAGCTTTACTAAATGAAAAAAAAAAAATCGCCAGAAAGAAAATCAATTTCAATGATATTGTAAAAGCAAAAATGTAATTTATTATAATTACAGGGATGGAACACGGGCGCAGAATTCATACCGGAATCTGATTAAGAAATCTTTCTACCTATAGTATCGTTGATTTAAGAAGTAGAAAATTTTCTTACATTGATAGTGGTATGAATTCTGCGCCCGTGTTCCATCCCTGTAATTAAGTATATAAATAATATAAGTATATATGTAATCATAAAATAATAATGATACGACAACGAAGACCATTTTCTTAACATAAAATTTTATACATATTTATGAAAGTATTTAAAGAAAAATAAAACAATAAAGTGTAGATTTATAAATAATCAAGCGATATTTTATAATTTAATTAGATATAATAAAATAATTTTTACAGTAAAAACAACTTTTTTTCTACTTTTACAGTCTGTAACAGATATATTTTTAAATAAGAAATTTTACTGCAGAAAAGATATTTTTAAACATCTTTTAAAATAATATATGGATTTTATAATGTATAGATGTTATTTATTTATATATTGCTAAATAGGGAATATTTTTTAATTACCAAACTGAATGTGTCGGCAATGCCAAGAAATAAAAATATGAAATGAAAAACTATTCGCATGAAAAGTTCTGTTGTTCTTTTCTGTAAAGTGTTTTCGCTGGATATGCACTTGATCGACAAGGAAAACAGTTTTACAGTCATCGTAGAGGAATAGATGCAGTTTGCTGATAACAATTTGATGATTACTTACGATAAATTGTAGAATTTGTTTTAATTGAAAAAGTATGGTTTGTGCAGATATTAATGAAATATTATGTGAGATGAAAAACTAATGAAATAAGTTCTTAGCTTTTCTAGATTGCAGTTTACTTTTAAGGAATTATTTTACTTACTTTATATTTATAATTATTATAATAAATTTATTTCTAAGAAGCTTTTACAAATAAAAATATCATCAGATAATAAAATAATTTCAATGCTATTCTAGAGAGAAAAAAGTTTTGCGTATAACTGGCTGCAACATTTTTTATTTATGCTCGTAAGATAACAATAATTAGTCAAAGAAGCTGAATCTTTAGTGTGGAATTTTAAATGTTTTTATGGAATTATTTAAACATAATTAAAACAAGTGTAGAGAAAAAAATCAAGTGGTATTTATTTTTTTACTTTTATACTGTAAGACAATTTCCATACTAAAATAAGCCTCTACTACTCTATTTTTGTATTCTGCAAAATACGTTTATTTAAATATGAAATTTTGCGATAAGAAATATACAAAATAGTTTATAGAAGATATTTGTATATATAAATATATATATATCACCTAATTATCTATATTAAATGTTAAAAAATATGTATGTGTACACAATGAATAAAAATATATGATAAAAACTACTCAAACAAAATCTTATATTTCTCTGCTTTTCTCTATAATGTTTTCGCTGGATAAGAACTTCATTGAAAAGAAAGACAGTTTTTTAGTCACATCATTTGTAATAAATGTTGTTTAATGATAATTATTATTATGGGCTTAATTACTTACCAAGAAATGTAGAATATTTTAAAATTATTATTATTATTATTATTATTATCATTATTATTATATATCGTTTTGTGCCGATAATAAATAATTATTTTGTAATACGAGAAAACAATGAAAAAACTTTTTGTTTTTTCTTTACTTTTAAGAAAATAGTTTAAGCAATTTTACTTTTTAATCATTACTCTTACTTTATTTACTTAGAAGTAGCTTTACTCAATATAAAATTCATTAGGTTTCTGTACAGAGAAAAAAAAATTAATTCATTATAAGTAACTATATCGATTTTAATCTATATCTGTAAAATTACAAAAAGAAGAAAAACTCTTTTCTTAGTGTAAAAATTTAAATGTTTTTAGAAAGTTATTTAAAGATAAATAAAATAATACATTGTTTAATAAAAAAGTGATCAAATGAGATTTTTAATTTTTACAATGTTTCAAGTTTATCGATAAGAAAATTAAATATATACTTTACCAGCTCACTTGAAAATAATAAACATATTTTGTTAATTACTAAAATTCTCTAACTGTAGAATATAAAAATATTCAAGTGAAAGTTTAAACCCTATCCTCTAGTGCAATGGGGTTTTTATAACACACAAAAGTCGTGAATAGTAAAATTATTTTATATTCCAAATTAATGGGTAAATTTAGTTTGCTCATATAATTCTCTCTCCGTTTTTATCTGTGAAAGAGACATTAATTTTAAATTTTAAATTATTTAAAAAATAAATAAATAATAGCATTTGTAATACAGAATAAAATGTATTAGTCTTATCGTATAAAAACTCTCGTAAAAGAAAAAAAAATATATATAGTTTACACTATAATTTCCATACATTATAAATTTCTGTTACACTCCTTTCTAAAATGTGACCGAACGTAACAGAAACTCCTACATTAAGTCCATATAGAGTCAATATATTAAATATATTGCGTATTTATACCTATATGTCTATTTATTCAGAGAGGGAGAGAGAGAGAGAGAGAGAGAGGTAAACAGATATAGATTTTTGCCGATATTACAAAAAACGAAAGAATAAAGTTAATAAAGTTCATTTCTTTCTGATTTTCCCCCCACCTATATTTAACTTGTTAAGTTAGTTATACACTCGTTCATATTTATCTTGTTAACTGTAAAGTAGTATATAGTGAACAACAAATTTATCGACGAATAAAATTGCTTTGCTGCTAAGATTCGATATGTAATTTGCATAGTTATAAGAAAAAACTAAGTATGATTTAGAATAATTTTAATAATAATTAAAAAAAAGTATTTTTTATTTTAAATTTTAGATATATTCTGTAAATAATTAAAAGAAAATGCTAGATGTAATAATAATAAGTCAACACAAATTTCATATTTTTTTATTATTATTATTATTTTGCTACCATTTATATTTTTTATTTTTATTTTAAAAGTGCTAAGTTGCCAACTTAGCATATTTTGGCTGCCAGAAAAATTTAATCGAAAAATTTATTTTGTTTAATCAGCGAATCGTAACGGTTCACTGAATCAGTGAATCAGTGAATTACTGATTAGTGAATTGGTGAACAGTAACGGTCACTGTTTAAACAAAAAAGAAAAAAAAATAATTTTTTTTAAATTAGACAAAAAGTGCTAAAGTTGGCAACAATATTTGCTATCAAATACTAAGGGTTTATTTCCTTTTCTTTCTTCCTCTTCTTCTTCTTTTTTTTTTTTTTTTTAATAAATTTGATCTGCAATTAATTTTTGAAGAATAAATGTAGTTGCCAGATTTTTTTTTCATTCACATCTAGTTTTAATTAATAAAAGAAGTACCATTACTTTTTAAATAATAATAATAATAAAAAAAAAAAAAAAGTAATGACAAAAATTAATAACGATTTATTGAATTAAAAGGCTGTCAACTAAGTGATTACCTATGTTTTACTCTTGTAAACTTATTATTATTATTATTATTATTATTATATAATTCTTTTTAAAAACAAAAGTAGATTTATATTTAAGAATATATACGTATATTTTGAAATATTCTTTATAATTTACTCTATATTTATATTAAATATAATTTCAAATCCCTTTATCGGAAATATATATATATGTATATATATTTAAGTTTATATATTAATGATTCATTAAAAAGATGATTAGGCATGTATAATATTTAACCTTATTGTAAATTGCTTATATTATATAAATATATTTCGCTCAAATAAAATTCTCACCTAGTTCATAATAAATTTCTAAATACAAGAAATAAATTAGTTTCTTTAAATAAATTTCTTGACACAATAATAAATAAATTTCTGTATACAATAATCATTTGAAAGATTATTTAAAATGTCTTCATTAAATAATTTTTATTTTATTTCTATGTGTTCTAATGTTATTATGTTTAAATAATTTATCAATAGTTTCATGTATATTAGACAAAAAAAAAAAAAAAAAAAAAACCGATTAATGCATTTTATTGCTTTAAAATGTATTTATTATACATTTATTTACTTATTTGTAATTAAAGAAGTTTCCTTATTAACTTACAACATTAATTTATCGAATGAATTTCCTGTGTAAACTTTAAAATGCAAAATATTGTTTTCAGATTTTATAGCATTCTTAGATGAACTCATTATAAAACTTAACATAAATGCGCTTTATATGTTAATTATTATAACTATTACGGTAAAACAAAATAAACTATTACTTTCGAAAATGTTTAATTTTATATAAAGATTTATTTTCAAATTCAAAAACTATAGTAATAAATATATAAAGATAAATAATTAAAATTCGTCACTATACTTTTACAAATTACGCCGCACAATAACACAGCATTTTGAACAAATATGACAGTAAACAAATATCTTTCAAATATTTGAAATCAGTTTCATTATGAATGCACTAATTTCATTAATTTACTCTTTTAGTGATTTAAATAAACTAAATTATGCAGTCTTTTACTTTTAAAATATGAAAAGTAATATTTAGAAATCTGATATCTTTAGTTTTACACATAGTGTTAACATGTTTTACATCAATAAATTATAAACTTTATTACGAATGACAAAATTTTATACTCTTTTTTTTTTGTTTGTTTGTTTGTTTGTAACTGATTCTATAATTGAGATAAACATGCGTTGCGGATTATCCGCGGGTGCAGAAAAAAGGCGTGAACAAGAGAACGAATTTTCAAAACGAATGATTGCTTTTTTAAAGGAAAGGAAAATGTAAATATAAAGAACTATCTTGGTTTTGTTTTGTGTTTTTTACAGTACAGTACGCCATAGATGTCAACACTTTAATTTACTCCGGAGTAATTTTAGCCCCGCCTTTATTTCATACCACCTATTTTTTAAGAACAAATTTTTCTTATTTTAACGAAGTTATAGACTGGTGAAACTTTTTTTATAAATAAAGTGGGGCGGAATAAAGACGGGGCTAAAAATACTCCGTAATAAATTAAAATGTTGGCATCTATGCAGTACGCTATTAGACATGCCAGAATTGTAATTTATTCCGGAACATTGTTAGTTCCCGCTTTTTTTTTTTTTTTTTTTTAATTTTCATACCCCATTTACTTGAAGGGTATTTATCTTATTAAATCCTAATTACATACTACAGGAAATTTCACTACAAATAATGTGGTATGTAAAATGGGCAGGTATTTACAGTACTTCGGAATAAATCAAAATATTGGCATGTGTGTGACACTATTTATTTTAGTGAATGAATTAGCTTAAAGATTGTACTTTGGCTTCCATTGTAAATACATTTTTTGGTTTATTGTTTTTACATCCAGTAGTATAAAACAAAAATATTCTTACTGTATTATGATTATTTTGATAGTTTGTATTATGTTTCATATAGAATACAATCGCGTGGTTGAGCTAGAATATTTTTTACGTCATTTACTTCTCACTTCTAACCTTTACTTTTTTTTTTTTTGTTTAGAAGAAGATCTATATATATATGTATATATATATATATATACATATATAAGGTTCAAACCTTTCTAAAAATCTCTTTGAACATTAGAATATTTGTTGGGTTTAATCATCATTTTATAGGAACAACAAGGTAAAAAAAGAAAAAAAAAAAGAGAACATTTTAAAATATCTGACAAGGAAACATTCAAAAGTTGTCGTCTTGAAAACATATTAAATATATATATATATATATATATATATATATATATATATATGTGTGTGTGTGTGTGTGTGTGTGTGATTCTACTCTCCATAAAACACCAGAAAGTGAAAAATTATCGGCTAAAATAAATTACAGCGACCACAAAAAATTGTCAAAATTAATCATTTTTGGCGATTTAGCGCTGTTAAGCGATAATATAGCGCTGATAGCGCTGTGATAGCGCTGTTAAGCGCTATCACTAGCACCGAGATTGTCGTGTATAAACAGAACTGTGTTTTGCTTCTCCGTCAAGTACTCAAAATTATTCGCCTAACAGTGTGAAATCGTCAAATATGCTTAATTTTGATAATTTTTTGTGGTCGCTGTAATTTATTTCAGCCAATAATTTTTTTCACTTTCTGGTGTTTTATGAAGAGTAGAATCACATATACATACATACATATGTATATATATTTCAATATTTTTGAAGACGACACCTTTTGAGTGTTTCCTTGTGAAACGTCAATGAGATATTTCTTGCAAATATTATATTTAACTCATGGCAGTCTTAATATTTTACAACACACAGTAGAAAACATCAACGACAAAATTCAATTCTACACTATTTAAAAAAAAAAAAAGTGACTGACAACTGGAAACTAAATTGTGGTTCTAGTAAAAATAATTCCATATCAAACATATAAATTCTAGTTTCGTTTGTTAGCGAATTCTCTAGATCCCTATTAGAATTCTAGGGCGTTTACATATTATTTTTACCATGTTATATGTCGAACAGAAAGTCATCCCGATCAGTAACTAATTCTGTAAGTTCTGCTCTTTTCTTTCAAAAACGTTTTCTAACTGTAAAATTACATGTTAAAATATCTTTTATTATTTTTAAATATTTTTAACTACATTATTTTTAAAAGAAGATCTATAGTAACGCATTATATATATATATTCAAAAATATATCGAAAAACTTTCTGAAAAAAATCTTTGAACATTATAATTTTTGTTGGGTTTAATCATTTTTTTTTTAAATATATAAGAAAAAAAAAACTTTAAAAAACCTGTGACCCAAGAAAAATATTTCTTTTACACCTATAATTAACTCATAGTAACTTATTCGTTTGTACAAATATTAGAAAAATATCGACTCCAAAACTCTGAATCCCACTCACTGTAATAAAGTTCAAAAACTTGCATCATGCACCTTTATATTTTCCCGTTAGATCCTTTAAATACTGTTCAAAAAGCCATTTATCTTTCCATTTTTTTACAAGGTTACATGTTCGACAGGGAATCACCTGGAACTTTGCCCAATTCTACAAGTTAGAATTCTTTGGTTGGCTGGATAACATTAAACTCTTAAAAAAAAAAAAAAAAAAAAAATCAACAGTTTATATCAGGAAAGACGTGTAAAGTGTATTTTTTAGATATTTTAACATTTAAATTCACGTTTCATAGTTTTAAGGGATCATATCATTCAGTAACGCACTTTTTAAACTTTTTTAGGTGAATTACAAATTACTTGATATTTTGTATATAACCCGTGAGTGTACAGTGTTGATTGACACTTTTCACGATTTTCACGTGTGTTATAATTAATTTATATAGCACCTGAATAATTCCTCAATCACCTTTTATTAAAAAAAAAAAAAAAAAAAAATACATGAAGGGCATAAACTATTTATAATTTTTTACTTGCTTTTAAAGGTCTACACTGCAAAAAATAAACCTGTAAAAGTACAGGAAAAAACTGGCAGCTGGGGTGCCAGTATTTCTCCGTCAAATATGCGGTACAAAACTGTACTTTTAACGGAAAACCTGTTTAATTTACGAGATTTCCCAGTAAAATATATGTCTTTGATATAATTTTACGGTTTTAACCTGTACTTTTGATATGCAGTTTTTTCCCGTTGAAATTTCCAGTAATTTCCAGTAAAATCTACAGGTGTTTTTGCAGTTTAGATTTTCTTTCGTCCTGTATGTACCAGTGGTGCACTAAAATACCACATCATTAAATATTAGCATAAGGTGATATGTATAATTTTTATTGCTTTTACCTTTAGATATTAGCTTTAATGAACTAAAAAAATTATTTCAGATATATTTTTGTTTATTTCATAATGTGCTAATTAGAGGGTTAAAGTGTTTCTTGTAAAACAAAACCTTTCGTCATAGCCCTTCCTTGATTATATCAATTGAACAATTATCTTTTTACTTTTAGCTGTATTCGTAGAAGAATGAATTGGATTCGTGAGCGTTTGCAACTTCTGGTTTTTGATCAATATGCTGAACATGTTTTGACCATTTTCAGTGCCTGCCCATCCGTCTACGTTTGTGGGACAACAGTTTTGTGACACGTCTTAATCGAAAACTAAAACACATATATGAGTGCCAAAATTAAATTCAAAAACTGGCGTACAATCAATAGAAAGATAATAAAACTTCTTCACACACCATAAATTTTAAGGGTTTCACAACCGGTTTCGAAAGGACGTAGCCTTTCTTCATCAGGTGCAAACACGTGCTACTGCCTTGGAGGCAAAAGCAAGACAGTCTTCCTTTCGAAACCGGCTGTGCTGACTTAAAATTTATGGTGTGTGAAGAAGTTTTAATATCTTTCTACATATATGAGTGGTCTATTATGAAAATCTATGCTTATTCAAACTGGCTGCATATCGGCAGGAAAATATCTCTTCTACACTGTAAAAAAAAAAAAAAAAAAAAAAAACTGTAAAGTCACGGGATTTCACCGAGTAATTTTACGGGAAATTGCCGTTTGGCTAGCTTAACGATCAAAGCCCGTAAATTGATGTCATGAAAGTATAATTTTTTAATACTGGCATATTTTTACGGGCAAAAGTTGTTAATCTACGTAATTTGCTCAAATCTGCCACCAAACTGTACTTTTACTGTCAAATCCCTTCAAATGTAAAGTGTTAGCTTTTCTGTGATGCCAGTCAAGAATCATTTCATATTTAAAATTGAAAATATAATTGTAGATTTTTTCGGTTGAAAGAGTTTATTTATGCATTTATACAAAGAGCTGTTGATATGAATATGAAAGAGCTATTTTTCCCTAATTTAACTCAAAGAATTTAATTCAAAGTCATATATTTGTCACGACGTAAAATTACGGGGATTATATCATATATGCTCCAAATGTTTTTTACGGGCTTCACATGGAATCTCTGCTGCCGGGTATACGGCCTGTAATCTGTCTTGAATTTTTTTAGAGTGTATGCTGAAATTATCCTGTATATAGAAAGGTTATATCGCAGCTTCTATAACTTTTAAATGAAAAGAAATTTACATATGTGATGGCTATTTTGTAAGAAAATTCTGACTTAATTTGAGCACCGTAGACCAGGGTTACTTTGTTTCTTACGGTGTTATTTAGGCCCAATAGTCAGAAAAGACGTATTATTATTTTTTTCGGTAGTTAATCAAATTATCAAGGGGGGGGGGAATTTTTATTTTAAAAACTATAAGGAACTTTAAAATAGACTTTATGCTTTTGGTAAATTATATACTGTTGTAATGGCTGCACAGGAGATATTGTAAACATTGTATAACAATGCAAGATTTTTTAATTCTGCGAACTTCGTAGACCAGGGTTACTTTGGCTCTTATGGGGTTATTTTGGCCCAATAGTCAGAAAAGACGTATTATTATTGGTTTCGGTAGTCAATCAAAATATTAAGGGGGAAATTTTTATTTTAAAAATTATAAGGAACTTTAATTAAAATAGACTTTATGCTTTTGGAAAATTATGTGCTGTTGTAGTGGCTACACAGCAGATATTGTAAACTTTGTATAACTATGCAAGATTTTTTGATTTTGCAAACTTTCAACGGTACAACCTGTACTAGAAAAGTAAAAATTAAAATAAGTGTGAAAATAGCAAAATATCGGACAAAATAATGTATCATTAACTTATTCCTCTGTTTATTTAGTTAAAAAAAAAGTATTTTTATTTTTTACAGAACATAGCGGGCAGCATATGTTTTCGGTGGCATTTTGGACCAAGTCTACATCGTAGCAATGTAGTTCCCCAGATAACTGCGCACAATATCAGTGACCTACATATAAGCTTGTGGAGTTTGCGTTCCTTCAAACTCCATCTTAACTTAGATACTTAGGTTACTAAGAGAACACAAGACTTTAAATAACAATAACTAAAGTTTATTTGACCAGATTAATGGGAGGGCGGCCTGGTAAATTTATATAGCTCAGCCAGCGTTTTACTTAATCAAAATATATGAATCAACAAATTAAGTAGATAACTTTAAATATCTCACCCCAGCAGATAGTCGAAAGGTGTAGAGACGGTCACACTCGTACTCCAACTACGGCTTCACTATGGGACAGAGGATTCCCTTCTCTCCCAGCTTGAACTTCCGAAAACTAATACACTCGCCAACACTCCACGCTACTTAACTTCACGCCACTAAATCTCCACTACTCAACTTCCGATATTCTCCAAAATAAGAATCAACACCATTCGCTATAAGATCCTCCAACATACACTATCGATCCTCCAACATCCACACATCTACTAAAACCATCTCTATTTTTATACTTCTTTCTACACCCTCCTTTCACTACATTTCAATCCGTACTTTTAAAAATCACTTCTAATTTAACTAATATTCAAAATCTAAGTCTTTTAATGCAGCACCCTGCCGACGCAAAACTACTCCGACCTCAACCGTCACCGAGCCACTGGCGACGGAGTGATTTTAACCGTCCCCACTTCCTATCTTGCTGGATCCAGCTTAATTGAAACAACTGTGGTGACGTTCTAACGTCTCAACCTCACAAGCTATAATATTAACAACGTATTTTTTATTGCTTAAATGTTTTTTATGATTGTATACCAGTACTAATACTCTTGTACACCAGTACTAATACAAGGGCTCAGATGAAGATGATGATGAAGGCACTATTGACAAATGCACGTCTGTTGACAAACCAAACGAAAACGATCATGAAGTACGCTGTTATTTTATTGTTAATTAGGAAGGCAATCACTACCTTGGGTAAAAGGTGAAAATAACAACTTAAGAAGAGCCAGGTCAAATAGTTGACTGTATGGCTAAGACCACAAAATCGTGGAAATGGCCCGATAAAAAAGGTATAATGAGGTACGAGAAAGCTAACTTCAAACAAAAAACTAAATATCTCAGGTAGCTTAATAACAGAGGATATTTTTCTGTTATGAAAATGCTTCAGTGTATGATATTTAATTCAATGTAACTTTATTAACAAGTAAAAAGGTTGATAAAGTTATTATTATTATTTTTTTTAAAGTTCAATTTGTATAAACTATCATGAAATTATTCTTTAATTATTTCAGTTTCCATTTAATCTTTTCGTTAAAATAACCTTATATGAGCGGATGCATTGACCCATTGTATGAAGCATAATGTAATTTCAATGAAAAAAAGAATGACTGGGACAAAGTAGCCCCAAGCAGGGTTTATTTTGACCCAAAATTTTAAAATGCTCTCCACCTCCTTCTTTTATTGGTCATTAAAAGTTAAATAAATGCAATAATAATTTACTAAAAGCACGCGCGTGACAAATAATAATCAGAAAAACTTATCTCTAATATTTCCTTTTTTACTGACCTAAACTTCATAAAAATTTTTTTTAAAAAAAGGGCTATATTTTGGTATATGTTATTCAAAATTATCCCCACACTACGCATATAAAACATTTATTGTTAGAAATTATGTTAATTAAATTTTTGTGCATGTTAATCGGTTTGTGCCACTGTTATATAAAATGATATAGAAGAAAGTTTTGTGATGACCATAACACACAAGTTATTTTTGTATTATTATGAAAAAGTGTGGTATCATTCAGAAAGTTATTGTTTGTTTCAAAAAGAATTAGCTAATTAAAAGTTCACATATTCATGTGTATACGATGTTTTAATTTGTATTATGCTAATACACATATATTTATATATATTTTTGTATGTGGCTATTTTCACTAACAAAATTTTTTGGTAAATTAGTAGTAATATGAAGTGTAATTTTTGGGGGAATAATACACTGCACATACATGCGTATATACATATATGTAATTATTTCCTTTAACAAAATTTTCCAATTTAAAAATAGTATGCTTTGCTTTAAAAAAAAAAAAAAACAATAATTTTTAATGTGATAGTACAAATGAGTACGAATATACATTTATGTGATTATTTCCAGTCACAAACTTTGTTACAAAATCAAACACAGAATATTTTGCTTGAAATAAACTATTCATTTTTATTGTTGTAAAATAAATATGTACATGCAATGTGACCATTTCAGTTAATAAGCTTTGTCGCTTTATTAAAAGTAGGACAACTTGCTTAATATGCAATACATATTTTTACTATTTTAACATATATGAGTATACAAATGCATATTACAATTTCCATTAACAAATCTTATGGTTTACAAAAGAAACAAATAACAATTAAACCATGAATGTTAAAAACGACTATTAGTACTGAATGAAGCATTAACTTACTGTACTAAAAAATATTCATAAAATATCTTTTTCACTAAGGTTAAAAAATAAATAAATTGTTGAAACGAATATATATACCAGGAGAATATTAAAATCTAGACTAATATTAATGATCCTCAACCCGTTATTTCAATAAATGGGATGAGAAAAGAAACCTGAGAATAGGAAGAAAAATCAAAAATAGTTTCAAGTATCCAAAAAAGGAAATTCAATTCATCGATATAGAATCGAAACCTCTTCATGGAGTCACGAAATAATTATTATTCATACTGATTGCGTTGGCGTCAAATAGTCTGCACGCAATAGCTATTAATGATCGAGTTGCGGAATGGCAACACTTTTCTCATTTTTGTTGGTACCATTCAACTACAGGGCGAATTCATAGTCCTATCGATCCAGGACTACTTATTGTTATGATTATTTTTTTCTTTTTAAATTCTGTAAATGTTGTTGAAGAAATTAATGAATGGGAAATACTTGCTGGTTTTTTTTTTTTTTTTTTTTTTTTTTTTTTTTTTTTTCATTATCGATTTTTGAATATTTTATGTCATAAAATATTATTCTGAACTGTCATTAGCGCTTAGGAAAAAGAATTTTTTGTGGTTTATTCATAAAAAATTATTCCATTTTCCTGGCTGTCATAATATTAATAAATTATAGAAATCCATCAAAATATTTAAAATATTTGGTACATTTTTCGATGGAAGATCATATGAATTCGTTTTTTCGGAATATTATATGATTTGTATTCGATTATTGCATATTATTTAAAATTATTTGCTATATATTATATATAACTTGATTGCATAGAATTATTTATTGTAAAATACATATTACTCCGTTATAAAGCATCATTCATAAATATTGAAAAAAACATTAACCTCTTTAATAAGGTTGAATAATTCAGATACAGTAAGAACGTACACTGTCAAAAAAAAAAAAAAAAAAAAAAAAAAAAAAAAGTCCTATTTTCTGCCAGAAACTTTCTGTAATTCAGAAAAATACGTTCCATCAGCGTAATTTTTCCGTTGATGGAACATATTTTTCTGAATTGCAGAAAATTTCTCGCAGCAAACAGGACTTTTTCTGACAGTGTACCTAACACCGGAAAGAAGAAATTTATTATTTTATTAAATTTCTGCTTGTACAAAAGATAAATAATATTTTAAGAATTGTTTAAATAATATAGCTTGTTTAATTAAGTATTCCTTCAAAAATGAGTTATTGAACTTTTTTTTTTCCTTGGTAAACTTTTTATTGATATGAAATGTCATTGTCATGGCATGATTACATAATCTTATAAATATAAACACTTTTTAACGGAAGACGTTTTAAGAGATGTTCTTTAAGGCTCTTACGATTGCCTCTTACATTCCTTCTTACAATTTCCCTGTCTCGAGTCACTAAATACCATGTAACTTTATGGCGAAATTTGTTTATAGAATTACTCATTACTTAATTGGTATTTTAAAAATCCGTTTTCACATTCCTAAAATTCATAACCGTTAAATTAGTGCCCGTTTTCTAAAACTTGATTTTTTTTTTTAATTTTAATATTTCATTTTACAGCTTAAAAAAAAAAAAAAAAAAAAAAAAAAAAAAAATCATTTGGTGAAAATTCGCATGTTTAAACATGTTAAAAAAAGTTACAGTAAAAATAACGTCTTGAAAATAAGCTGTGTTAAGATAGGAATACTTGATGCTAAATACTTTTTTGAAATTTCGATACATTTGCCAAATTCAAACTAGTATGTTGTGGCCACCACATGACTTTCTTCTATATTTTCCTATACATATTCACTCAGTAACAAAAAAAAAATAAATAAATAAATAAATAAATAAATTAAAAAAAAAAAAAAAATTTTTTTTTTTTTTTGTTGTTGTTAAAAGTAAAAAAAAATCAATAATTTTGTTTTAAATTATCACGTATATATAGTTCAACCATTCGTTTTAAAGGTATTGACGAGACCCTTCGAAAGATACCCATCTTGAAACTTTACCACCCAGGGGGGGGGGAACCGATGCCCCCACATGCACAATTTTTTTCCCTAGTTAACTACTACTATTATCAACGAGATCTTTCGAAAGATACCCATTTTGAAAATTTTCTCCCCCGGGGGGGATACTTCCCCCACAGGGGGCAACCGATGCCCCCACATGCACATTTTTTTTTCTAGTTAACTACTACTATTATCAATAATTCAAATTAATTTTACAATCACAAGTTTAAAATAACTCTCATTATGCACATTTATACGAAATTTTGTCCTATACTGCCATGTTAAAAGTTTACATAAAATGCGATCACAGCGCCACGTGTTGAGCGATTGATCCCTAAATCTAATCAGCACTAGTTTATGTCAGGATGCAACTAAATACCAAATTTCGTTAAATTTCATTCATTGGTTCGTGAGATACAGCGTCCACAAAGAGTGATACAGACAGACAGACATTTTCTAAAAACTATTAATTCGTGTTCTGGACATCCCAAAGCGTGTAAATCCATCAAAAAACGGCTGTCGAAAATTTTCACGAATCCAATACTTTCTCTATATTACATATAGAAGAAAGTAATAAAAAGATTTTTTCTTTTTTTAATAATTTTTTTTAAACGAATACTAATCTAACGGTTGCGTATTTTGTTTAAGAAAACGGAATTTAAACGTAACAATTATGTAATATGTAATTCTATAAACAAATTTCGCCATAGAATAAGATGGGCTTAGGATAACCTGGACGATCCGTGATCCCTTCACTGAGAAAAAATTCTGTAACTGACTTCTAGAATCTAAGTTGTGGCTCTAGAAAAAATGAGGAGCAAACATTCAAACCGTGTTTTCTCCAAAAATAAAAAAAAATGAGTTAGCGATTTTTCTGTGAACTCAACATTAAATAGCACAAAATTATACTATTATTTTAAACCAAAATAATTTTTATCACATTATAAATGCGCTTAGAAAGTTAGGGTTTCAATCAAACAGTGTTTCCTCCAGAGCCTGTTTTCAGTCAAACTGTGATTTCTCCAGCCAACCAGTCAGTACTGCTCTTTCTGGTCGCGTGACTCGTACATGTACCAGCTTTTTATGTTTGTTTTTTCGTTAGTTCTATCTTGTTTTATTCATTTTAGAGGAGTGTACTTTATTATTATTATTATTATTTTTTTTTTTTTTTTCAAATGGAAGAATTAATAGATGGTGTATTAGTGAGTACTTCTAATTATGGAACTAGAAAAATACAGAGAATTGGTGGAAAAAGAAAAGAAGCGAAAAAGAAACGATATTCAGCACCTTTAGATAACAACATTTATGCTCCATGCAAACATTCTATTAATAAATACTTTTTCATGCACTGATGTTAGACCTAATGACGTTAAGAAGTTTCGGGATAGACTTTACGAAATTCCGGACAAACAGCGAGAAGATTGTATTATAGCCTCATCGGTTGTTACAAAAAATGTAACTCGACGTAGACCTAATAACCCCCCCCCCCAAAAAAAAAAAAAAAAAAAAAAAAAAAAATCGCAATCATCTGGCTTACAGCATGCATTTTCTGCTTCTTATTTTATTACTAGTAGCAGTGGTAGGAGAATTCCTGTGTGTAAAAACAATTTCATGGCTATAACTAAAATAGGTCGTACAATGCTAGCCAATATT
Organism: Salticus scenicus; assembly: GCA_963930645.1. Lineage (NCBI taxonomy): Eukaryota > Metazoa > Arthropoda > Arachnida > Araneae > Salticidae > Salticus > Salticus scenicus. The sequence continues at coordinate 175,590,984 of OZ005658.1, forward strand.
GTTACTAAGGTACATGCTGGTGAACCTATTGAGGAAAAGAGAGCAGGGGATAGAAAAAGCCACTTAAGCATTAATAATAATAAAAAAAAAAACAAGGTAAGAGAATTCATCTTAAACTTAAAGGCATCAGAATGACATAGACAAACTTTTACAATTGATGTATGGTGAAGAGTGAAAAAATCAGCCTGTTTTTAAATGGTATGAAGATATCATTACTAATAACTTTCATGTAGAATATGAAGAAACAGAGGAAGCATGAAATTGCTTAAGTGAAGATATTGGTTTAAAAATTTAAATTTCAAATTGGCTTAAAAATTTTAGTTCTTCCCTACAATTTCCATGATGATTTTTCACGCGTAAATATTTAATTTAACTTTATAATTACATAACAAAATCTGTTCTGTTAATTACATTAAGAATGCTATTTCATCAATATTCGAGCTACATACTTTTTCATTCAAAAAATGTTTTGTCCACATTGGAAACATTCGAAACATATTTTCTCCTCTGTGTTTCGGTCAAAACATGCTTTCTCCACATTGGAAACATTCAAAACATGTTTTCTCCTCTGTGTTTCGGTCAAAACATGCTTTCTCCAAATTTCAAATACATTTTTCTAATTAACTCTAAGTTTATTAGGTAAAGTAGGCCAACAGATCTTCCTAGTAACCAATAATACAACTAAACAAATGATAATTAGGGTCTAAGAAGGGTTATTTTTTAATTTATCAGTTTTTTGTGTTTTCTGAAAAATTGCATTTGAAGGAGAAAACACGGTTTGAATGTTTGCTCCTCAAATAGTTCCATGCTATCCTTATAAATTCTAGTCCCCTTGGAAAGCGAGTTCTAGAAGCCCCTATTAGAATTCTAGAGAGTTTGCCTATATTCTCGAGGGCAAAGTTATTTAGAAATCTCTGCAAATAAATGAGACTACAAGAGGCGGGTTTCAGCAACTATAATCTTGGTTTGTTACCAAATTCTAGAAAATCAAGCGAGAATTTCTCGCAATACAAAGGATTCAGAATATTTAGAGTATTCAGAATATTATTACTTACAAACTTTGAATAAACACCATAAAATGCAATAAACTCGCAACAATTGTTTCGGGTCGAAAAAACACACGACCCTTCATCAGGCGAACAAAGTAAGCACGAGTGCTGTAGTCAAAGCGTTGCCGCTTTGACTGCAGCACTCGTGCTTACTTTGTTCGCCTGATGAAGGGTCGTGTGTTTTTTCGACCCGAAACAATTGTTGCGAGTTTATTGCATTTTATGGTGTTTATTCAAAGTTTGTAAGTAATAATTTTTACAACGCCAGTTTTGTGATGCTTCTTTATTAAATATTCAGAATATTGTTTCACCATCTAGAAATGTGTACACTAGAAATTCTCGATAATTTCATCTATTCAGTTTATTGGCGTACCTTACGCGCATAGCTCGGAAATCTATATTTCTAGTTAAGGGATTTAGAAAATCGCCACTTATTCATTCTAGAGGAAGGCGGTATATATTTTTTCTGAGTGTTAATTATTTACATGGGCTTCCAAAGCTAAAAAAAATTGCATATTTTCTCCATCATTTTAATACAATAAATAAAACTTTTATACAAAATTTTGAGCAGAAAAATATTTAAACGACAGTGTATAAAATTTCCATTATAAAATTTTAGAAAATTCAACCAGATGGGTCCTAGTTTACAGAGACCAAACAGAAAAGCAGTGAACACGATTTCTCAAAAACTAATGCTTCAATCTTGTTGAAAATTTGCATACTTATTAAAAATAGAATGGACAGTGCTTAAACAGGAGATTTTTTTTTAAATTAAAATTTTAATTTTTCGCTGAGTTGTATGCAAAAACAATATAATTTATTGTACATTTTACCCCACGTAGAGGCATTGTAAAATTTGTTGCAATCAAAAAAGAAAAAAAAAAAAAAAGAAAAAGAAAAATATTTTTTTCAAGCACTTATCAGTTCTGTTTTAAAGAAGTGTGCAAAATTTCAATAAGATTGGTGCATTAGTTTTTCAGACATCGTGTCCACCCTTTTTTTGTAGGGACTACGGAAACCAGAACCCATTGGCTGAATTTTCAAAAAAAATTTAATGAAAATTTTACAAACTATTGTTAAATTGTTCTTTTGTTTATATGCTCGAATTTTTGAAAAAAATTGAAAAAAACTTTTATTTTTTATATTAAATAGAGAGAGAAAATAAAGAAAATAAGCTTTTTTTTTTTTTTTTAACCTTTCAAAATGAAATCCCTTAATCAAAAACAAATTTCTTGTGATATCGTGACAACATAATCATTAGAAATATGTTGCTTCATAAATATTAAATGAAATAATATTGTTCATGAGACATTGCAAAGTGATGTATACCATGCTGCATATCATGCTTGAACTCAGAATAAACAATCTCTGGATCACTGTTAAAAATTTCACTTCAAACTTGAACCAATATAGGGAGTAAAGTTATAAGCAATACCATAATATGGTTCAACCTCACTTTTAATTTCTGCTTTCTTGTGATTGAATAGAAGTTGCACCAAAACTTGGAGCTACCATACATCCACTCACAAAGGAAGTATTAATCAGTAAAATTCCTATTGAAGCCAAACCAAGCTTAAATTAAAGAGCGGGGTCAAAAACATAGGGTTAAGTACAAATTTTGTGCAACAACTCACTCACGGGCCAAGATAATACCCTCGAAAATTTAGCCCCTTTTATCAAAATCAACAAAGAAGAATTAACGTGCAAGAAAGCATGGCATATTGCCAGAGTGTTCGACTTGAGACAAGAAGATTTTCAGTTCGATCTCCGTCTCAGATGAATTTTGATTTTTTTTTTTTTTTTTTTTTTTATTTAAAAAATAATACCAATATTTGATTTAAATAAAATTACCAAATCATGATAAAAGGTTAAACCATCACGTGGTTGCAGCTACTTCAATACTAAATTTTGATTCAAACTAACACAAAATTTTTAACAGTGATAACAGGTCAAATTAATTGGCTTTGCTTTCAATTTTCTTTTTCTTTTTCTTTTTAATCCCCCCCCCCTCATTTGCGAAGAACGCTTAGAACTTCAGTATAGCATATGTACCAAGTTTCTCATATTGCATTCCATGGTTAGGGCTTAGAACGTCCGGGACTGGTTTTGGACAGGACAGAGTGTTATTACCGTCCAAAAGTGTTCTAAATTGTCTAAAATCTAAGAATATATAAAATTCTATTTTATAATCTGTACATTCTTAATAGCAATTATAATTAGTACATAAAAGCATTTTACACTGAGATATCAGGCAGTTTTATAAATATTTTTACTATGGGAAAAGAAATAAACAATGTAAGGATAACAACAGTAAGAAGGAAGTTTCATTACATTTAAAATTTTTCTTACAATAAAAATGTATGATAGTATATACAAATTAAATAGTCATTTATTTTTATTAATATTTTTGTCCGATTAATTTATTAATTTTTTTTTACAGTTTTTTCCCCTCAAAATAAATAGATTAAATGATATAAAAACTAAATTAATTAAAATATGAAGTGACAATTAGGCAAAAAAAATGTATTTCAAAAATGGCAGATATGTCAAAAATTCTTATGTACAATGTAAACTAGTATGTTGTGGCCACCACAAGACTTTCTTTTATATTTTCCTATACATATTCAATCAGTAACAATAAAAAAAAAAAAAAAAAAAAAAATACGATTTTTTTCCTAAGGTTTTTTTTTTGTTGTTGTTTTTTGTTAAAAGTAATACATATTCAATCAGTAACAATATTAAAAAAAAAAAAAAAAAAAAAAAAAAAATTACGAATTTTTTTCTTTTTTTTTTTTATTGTTAAAAGTAAAAAAAAAATCGATAACTTTGTTAAAAATTATCACAGATTTATAGTTCAACCATTCGTTTTAAAGGTATTGACGAGATCTTTCGAATGATACCCATCTTCAAAATTTACCCCCCCCCCCCCAGGGGGGGAAGCGATGCCCCCCATGCACAAAATTTACTTCCTAGTTACATACTACTATTATCAATAATTCATATTAATTTTACAATCACAAGTGTAAAAAAATTTGCATAAAATGCGATCACAGCGCCACCTGTTGAGATATTGATCCCCAAATCTAATCAGCACCAGTTCATGTCAGGGTGCAATTAAATACCAAGTTTGGTTAAATTTCATTCATTGGTTCGTGAGATACAGCGTCCACAAAAAAAATATACAGACAGACACACAGACACACAGACAGACAGACAGTTTTTTCCCCTCAAAATAAATAGATTAAATGATATAAAAACTAAATTAATTAAAATATGAAGTGACAAATAGGCAAAAAATATGTATTTCAAAAATGGCAGATATGTCAAAAATTCTTATGTACAATGTAAAAAATATGCCCTATTTGCTGCCAGAAATTCTCTGAAATGTGAGAAAATACGCGTAATTTACGAAAAAATTACGTTGTCAGAACGTATTTTGTCAAATTACAGAGAATTTCTGGCAGCAAATAGGACATATTTTATACAGTGTATTATTAGAAGAATGCAAATACTTGAAAGAAGTGCTAAATAACAATTAATTATTATATGCGTATATGCCTGTATAATTATAATAATTATTTTGTAATTTTTCCAAATGTTTGTATCATTTTAATAAAATATAAATCTACTAAAATCTATAGTTTTGGACGGTGTAGAACGGTTTAGAAAACTGGGATTTTGGACAGTACGGTAAAAAACATGCTTTATACCGTGGTTTTTACCATAGTGCCCGAAACTTTGCCAACCCTGTCTAGAACAAATTATACAGCTTTCTAAATGGAATCACTTTATTTATAATTTCCCGGTACAAAAGTCTATACATTATATTTTTCCTTTAAAAAAAAATCTAACTATCTCTTTCCAACAAACGCTACTTTATAGGTGTTGTTTTTAATTTCGGTGTTATTTACACCTCTCTTGCGCTGGATGGAGCGCCATACACCTTTGCATCTGTTTATATGTAGAAATTATTAAATTTCATATGGATTATTTGGTATAAATCATTTACGGATTATATCTTTCATCTTTCATCTTGTCATATTGGTCAAAGGCTTAAGTCATTTCTACCTTTACGCAGCCTTTGCTGTAAATTCAATTCATTTCTTTAAAAAAAAAGTTACCAAGGAGTAAAATGTTTCTCATAGAATGATAAGAACATGTACAAATTTTCACTATTCTATCAAAAAAAATGTCTAAGAGATATATTTAAACAAAGTTGTTGTCGGATTAACCATAAATTAAGATGCAAATACGTTATTATTGTTTTCGCTGTGTCCTTTGTTAATATAATTTAATTTGTAATATAATTTATAAATATAATTTGTGTATGATCCCTGAAACGTGATCTGCCAGTATTCCGTTTTTTTTTTAAAGAGAAATTACGTAGAGATATAAAAAAGCTGTTTTGCTCAAACAATTTCTCTTTGTCATATATTGGGGAAATTTTGTACATAACCTAAATAGGTTATGGGTATATTTGATTTTAATAATTGATTTTTTTTTTTTAAGTCGCATACAATATAAAATTTAGTAATTCTTGAAACTGAATTCCCTAAAGTTTTTAATCGATATTATGTATTTGTGTACCTCTTTTATACATTGGTGTATTTTTTTATACGTGTCTCGGATCAAGTTTTAGGAAATTAAATCTGAGGTCAAGGTTTTAGAACACTCTGTATATATATAGTCCCTATTTATCATTTATCGAAATTTGTTTAAAATTTTCTCCCGTCGCTTTCTATCGAACGCTACCATATTTCTATGTATCCTTTTATTCACACATTTCTTAAAATAAACGTGGGTGTTATACACCTCCGCATTCTTTTATATGGCGAGAAATTATTATTAAATTTCATCAGCATCATTTAAATTAAATTATTCAGCGATTATAACTTTTATCTTGTCATTGGCTAAAGGCTTAATCCATTTCAGCTTTTGCGTAGCCACTGCTGTGAGTACAAGTCATTTCTTTTCAGAGATAAAAGCTTTCATACGTACTTTTATCAAATGTTGAATGGCAACAGTTCTAAAATTAGAAGTTGATTGAGTGAGGAAGAATGCAGTCATATTGATTCAGAACGAGGGTTTTTTTTTTTTTTTTTTAGCAGAAGACGTTCTAAACAATATTATTGAATGAGGTATTTTGAGAATTCAATCAAATATGTATTTTTTTCTTTTTTGGAATTGCATTATGGCGTACAAATTTCGTTTTCTTTCACAAGTATTTTTCTTTGGAAGGATTTTTCTTTTCTTTTCTTTTCTTTTTTTCTTTCTTTTTTTTTTTTTAATTAATTAATTTATTTTGGAGAAAAGGTATTTCAACCTGAAATAACAGTTAAAAGGAAAAAGATAAAACTCTCGAAAGTGAAAAGGATGTTTTGCAATACTTATATGATTCTTCTCAATATTTTTAGCGTATTATTTAATATTAGTTGAATGGCAACTCGTCATACTGCATATCAGGTTACATAAGATTTTTCGGTTTTTGACTTTTAGAAAATTTAATGTTGCTGTTACAATAAGTAGCAAATATCATTTATGTTATACGTTATTGGAATAAAACGAAAGTTGCATTCTTCAAATCATGTAAGATATGCATCTTAATCTATATTAATAAAATCAGAGTTTTGTCTGTAAATTTGTCGGAATCAAAAAATTTTGCGATATCTTCACGTTTCACACCCCATGAAAGCCGAAAATGATTTCAGAAAATTTTGCCTGTGTGTGTGTGTGTGTGTGTGTGTGTGTGTGTCATCGTGTCCGAATGCCGCTTTTTTTGTCCGGGCATCACTTGAGAACGGCTGGACGGAATTCAACGGCGCTTGGCAGGAATTTAGGTCTTCACCCAACTTAAAATTATATCTATCAACATTTCAGAAATTCCCCCCCGTTCCGCCCTGGGGGGTCAAAGACTAAAACACGTTTGTCCGGGCATCACTCGAGAACGGCTGGACGGAATTCAACGGCGCTTGGCAGAAACTTAGGTCTTCACCCAACTTAAAATTATATCTATAGAAATTTTCTAAATTATGATTAGTGTTTAAATTGTGGGTAAAAAACGCCTGCGCATGCGCCATAAATATTTTTTCACTAAAACGCTTTGAATGGAAAAATAAAATGCAAAAATAAATTTTTAAGATAAAGACCTTTTTATTCGCGTGATTCGCACTAAAAATTATGAAAAAATTGAAATGAAGTTTTGCCATCTGAGTTTCATACTTTAGTTAATTTTAAAACATCTAATTGTCGTATCGAAAAACTGTTTACACCCCAGGATTCAGAAAAATCACCTCTTTCATTTGGTACTGAATTTGTAACGATAGGTCTGATACTTCTAATTTATTTTCCCCTTTTTCCGTTTTTCCGTTGCCACTTAAATTTCATACTTTAGTTATTTTTTAAAAATCTAATTATCGCATCGAAAAACTGTTTGCATCCCTGGATTCAGAAAAATCACCCCTTTCATTTGGTATCAAATTTATAAATATAGGTCTGATATTTCTAATTTATTTTACCCTTTTTCCATTTTCAACGCGGATTCGGTAAAAGGTTTTATATTTATAAATATGCATTTATATATTTTTTTTATTTTCGAGAAATAAAATGAAATATTTTTAATTTCACGTGAATAATAATAAAAAATTAGAGAGAAAAATACCTAAAAAAGTTGGTGATTTTTTTTTTTTTTTTTTTTTTTTTTTTTTTAAATGAGGAATTTGCACGTAGATAAATATTTTCATAGAGATATTTGGCATTAGTTTAATATTTTTATTTAATTAAGCAGTACTTTTCTGTCCTGCAGTAAAACAAAATTTTTTGTTGTTATTATGTACCTTATGAGGGTTTTTTTTATGTTCTCCCATTAATTGTAAATGATTATAATTTGGATTTTATTAAGATTTTTTATTTTTATTTTGTAAATATCAGAAAAGATTTTTTATTTTATTTTATTTTATTTATTTATTTATTTTGTGTATGGAACAGCTTTAGTATTGGATCCCTTTGGCAAAATTTGCAATTCGGAACCGACGTAGCTCGGACGTTTCTCGCCAAGATCTTTAATTGCACAATTGAGATAGCCAAAATGGCTTAAAATATTTAAATTCTCCAAAGGGGTCCCATACTAAAACTGTGCTTTTTGTATTTATTTATTTGTAATATTTTCTATTAAAGACTTCTGTGGTCACGAAATTTGGTGCTTAAATTGTTTGTTTGCATCCGGCACTTATTGTAACTGGATTTCACGAAATTCGAAATCCCCCCCCCCTTATCGGAGTCGGAGGGCTATAAACGGTATAACTTCAGTATAACCCAACAGCTGAATTTGGCGATTTTTCTTTGGCGCCGTTTTGAAGGATAACAATGTCGTTTTGGACTGTTTGCGATATAATATGGCAGCCTAATATGTTGTTTATTTTGGATTTATGATTTTATGCTTTATGTTTTATGTTTTATGATTAAGATTATGATTTTATCATTTATCATATATGATTTATGATTTTAAGATTTATGATTTAGCCATAATCGCCAACAAAAAAATCGCCAAATATCGTTGTGGGGTTATACTGAAGTTGTTCCCAATAAACATGTGTAAAAACATGTTTTTCCGTTTGAATTCGCTTTGAATTATCTTAGAATGGCGAATTTTGGTGTGCGGATATTGATTAAGTGTACGCATTATGTACATTAGTGGGATTTTGCAAAACTTCGAACTCACCCGCTGAGGAAGGGGAAGTAAGAAGTGGGTAAGTTGTGCCGAAGGCAGTGGGGACCCAGACTGGATATTGATTAAGTGTACGCATTATGTACATTAGTGTGATTTTGCAAAACTTCGAACTCACCCGCTGAGGAAGGGGAAGTAAGGAGTGGGTAAGTTGTGCCGAAGACAGTGGAGACCCAGACTCCTCATTTTGTGAGCGAGAAAACCTATACCAATCACAGCGAAAACTTAGGTTATTAATAAAGATATGGGGTTTTGACAACTCCTTTAAGTTTAATGTCCAGCGAAGCGGGCAAAGCCTGCTAGTATATATATATATATATATATATCTTCCATTTCATCAAAAAATTTCCAAGCATTTATAAAAAATGAGTAGAATTTCTCAATCAAAATGAGACTGATTGTTTATGTTTGAACTACGTATACTGTACATTCCCAATTATCCCTAGGTGAAGAAAAACTTCGGGATTAAGAAAAAGAATATTTCTCAGAAAAAAAAAATGCTTTTTTTAAAGGAAAAAATTTATGTATATATAAATAACTTTGTTGCTTTTTTAGTAAGGTAAAGCTAGGAGAGATTGCGCACAGAGCGCATTGGCGGGAAGGAGTAGAGTGGGCACGCTGAGACTCCAGTTAATTGTATAACAGCAGTAGTGGAGCGCCGACTTAAATGTGCATCTTGATTGTTTCAAGCGTCTAAGATAAAACTTGGTTATTTTGTCTCGTTTTCAAAAATGGCTGCCTAAATTTCCATAACCCTTCCTAGGAATTTCTATGGAATAGTAGCATTACAAAATTATTTTAAAATTAAACAATTTCTCATAGATTAGTTTCTATATGTTACTTGTGGCAGGTGGTTGCACACAAGATATACCATTTACAACAGAGCCTGATGAAGGGGGAAGCACACATTGTTTATACTTACACCGTTATTTTTTAACAAATACTTTCCTCCTATAATAAACACAAAATTCTCATTAAAAATTATTTTAAAAGAATTCTGGTGTCTAATAACGGTGAGTAAATTGGATTGTTTCACACCGTTAATTTTTTATAAAAAATATTTCCTCGTCACAGCGTGGAATTTCTATGACATGAAGTAAAAAATAATTGTAAAAATATTCCGGTGAGAGCGGAGATAATGTGTGCTTCCCCCTTAATCAGGCTCTGATTTACAACAATAAGTGCAACGACAATGTTAGTTTTTACCATCTTTTTTTTTTTTAAGTGAAAACTTCTTTAGGCGCGTTGAGTACTTTTGGGTGAACAAAAATCATGAAACTCGCGTCATCGTCAGCGTAGATTTTCCATTTGAAATGAAAACTTCTTTAGGCGCGTTGAGCACTTTAGGGTGAACAAAAATCTAGAAACTCGCGTCATCGTCAGCGAAGGCTTTCCGTGAGAAGAAACATATTTTTTACCAATTTATATTATCGAAAGTGGAATTCGAGATTTCAGCTGATTTATACGTTTTGAGGTGTGCTGAATGGGTTTTCTTTTGTATCTCAGCTACTAATTAAAATAATTTCATAAGTAATATATCATTTGAAAGCTTTGTTGAGTTGTAATTGAACAGTAGCTTACAGAAATTTCTACCGCCAGATGGCGCTGTAATATTTTAAAATTTCAATATTTCAATTTCTTATTATGATTAAATTATTTTTAATACATCATTCGAAAGATATTTTAAACTTCTTTTATATTATCGAAAGTGGAATTCGAGATTTCCCCTAATTTACACGTTTTGAGGTGTCCTGAATCGGTTTTCTTTTGTATCTCAGCTACTAATTAAAATAATTTCATAAGTAATCAATATTTTTACCTAATATAAGGCTTAGTTCATTTAATATGGGTAGCTACAACTATTGTGCCGAATCATATAATACTGATCATAAACACTTCTTTACAAACCAAAAATAATTCGAAAATAATAATCTAATAGCTCGACGATACAATTCACAAGTTACTTAGTTTTCACTTTTATCGGCAGTCCCCAAAGACTGCTTTGACTTTTTTTTTTTTTTTTTTTTTTTTTAATTCTTTAACACGCTGAGCGTAACGCGACTTCTGAAGGAAATCCCCGTCAGGCCGCGCGCGCTGCTTAGAAGCGCGTTACGTTTACGTGTTTAAAAAAATCCCCTAAAATGCCTTAATGGGCAAGTTGTAAATAAATTTTCAGTAATTACTTAAAACAATGTAATTTTTTTTTTTAGTTTTATATAATATTTTACACTTTCAGTCACCGGTGGTTGACGCGGCCTAAACGGAAATTTCAATGTCAGTCACCGATGGCTCACATGGCAATCAGCGTGTTTAAATTGTTTGCTTTAAATAATTTTTTTTTTTTTAGTTCCCCATCATACTATAGGTATGGGGAACTTAGGTAATCGTGAAAATTTTCGACCTCGGTTTTTTGACTTTTCTACACGTTTTCAGGTGAGGAATCCGAAAATGACAAAATTTCTATGGTGTCTGTCTGTAGGGTGTCTGTAAGTCTGTTAGTCTGTTAGTCTGTTAGTGGGTCAGTCCGTTAGTTTGTTAGTCTGTGTACACGATATCTCAAGAAATAAATTGTCGAAGAGAGGTCAGATCAGTTTTAAAATATTACTTTCGACACTGGCAAAAACCCTATTCATTTGCAACATTCGAATTTAAAAACTTCGTAAGTTATTAGAAATTTACGATTTTCTTAACATGGGAGAATAGGACAAAAATTCACTTAAACGTGCATAAAATGAAAACTTTTTACTGTAAAAATGTCAGACCAGTTTTATAATATCAGTTTTGATGCCGGAATGAACATCAGTAACTATAAATATGCTACTTTGAAAATTTCGCAAGTTACTGGAAATTTACGAATTTCTTAACATGGCAGTGTAGGGCAAAATTTCACATAAACGTCAATTTTGAGAGATATTTTCATCGTAAAGATGTCAGACTACTTTTGAAATATTATTTAGGATACTGGCATGAATATTAATGACTATGAATTTTCCAATATAAAGATTTCGTAAGTTATTGGAAATTTACGAATTTCTTAACATGTCAGAATACAGCAAAATTTCACATAAACGTCAATCTTGAGGGATATTTTCAGCGTAAAGATGTCAAATCACTTTCGAAATATTATTTAGGATACTGGCATGAATATCATAGACTATGATTTTTCCAATTTAAAAAATTCGTAAGTTATTTGGAATTTACGATTTACTTAACATGTCAGAATAAGGCAAAATTGATCATAAACTTCCATTTTGAGGATCGTAAATACATTAGACAACTTCAAAATTAAGTTTATGATATTTGTTTGAACATGATTGAATACAAATATTCTATTAGGAAATTTTCGTAAATTATTCGTAATTTACGATTTTATCAACATAGCGAAATTGTAAATTTTTCATATAAATATGAATTTTGAGGTTTATTGCATTGGAAATAGTAGCATGAAAACTAAACAACAGAATTGACCCTGATAAAATAAATTAATAAATTAGAATAAGATAATTATATTCAAGTGAACGGTGGATAGCCTATTAGGCGGAGATTTCATACTGTCACTGTATCAAGCTTTGGTCAAATTCATTTCTTTTAACATGATTATAATATGTCTCGCACTAGAAATTTCTGAGAACATAAATATGATGGGGAGCTGAGCAGAGCCCACCTATGCTAACTAGTTTTTCTTTTAAATTTCTGTTTGTTTTAATTATTAAATAAAAATAGCCCCTCTTAATACAAATATATTTGTTTACAAAAACTTTACAGAAATGCTATTTAAGTGCAATTATTATTGTTAATAATTTAATTGTTGCTATAATTAAGAGCGCAATCTCCCCTATCCGGGTAAGAAAAGTTTGCGTAAAATAGCTCTTTTGATTTTAACAGCTGTTGCTTTAGCTTATGGTATAATAAAAAATAAAAAATAAAAATAATAATAAATAAATAAAATAATAATAATAGGAACGAATAGAATACGATAGAATACGAATGCATAGAATACGAATGAATTCAAAATTATTCAGTAATAGTTTAGCAAAAAATTAATATTTGGATTTTTTTACATATATTTTTTAATTGTGCGCAAGTTCTCCTAGCTTTACCTAGTACGATACCAAACATGCCAACATTTTAATTTATTCCGGCATATTGTTAGTACCTGCCTTTTTTCCCACATTATTTTTCTTGAAGGTCATTTTTGTTCTTATTTAATCGTAATTATACAGGGTGGTTATAATTAAACTTCCCTTACAAATAGCATCCTACAGCACAAACGGCTGAACGAAATGCAACGAAATTTGGTATATAGACTATACATGAGACGCGCTCATGGAATTTCGAAAAAAAAAAAGTTCCAAAATGTCCACTAATGGACGCCTCTTCCGGAAAAAAACATTAAATTTAACACAATAAATGACCAAGTAGAATACAGAAACAATATTAGCATTTATTGATTAGTCTCTGAATACCTTGTCATCGAATCACAATAAATAATACCTGTTTTGCATAATGTTTTCTCTTCTTCGCAAGTATGCAAATCTCGACTTTTTTTTTTTTCCTAGAACTGACATCTTTTCCTGTTTTTATTACTCATAATTCTTGTTCTGGATTGTTAATATTGTTTCTGTGTTCCGTTTTGGCCGTTTATTGTGTTCAATTTAATGTTTTTCTGGAAAAGGCGTCCTCTAGTGGACATTTGGGAACTAAACATTTTTTTTTTTCGAAATTCCGTGAGCTCATCGGGCCGCGGTAGCCCAGTCGGTAGAGCGCCGGCCTCGTAATTGGAAGATTGCGGGTTCGGTACTCGAGCCGGCCAAAGACCGTCGTGTACACTAATGGTGGCTGGTGCACGTAAAATCTGTCGTGGCCGCAATGTCCTCCTTGTTCCCATCAAAAATTATATCTCTGGGGGTCACCGAAGTGGGAAAGCCATCCTCCCGTGGAGGATAAAAATTGTGATGGCATGTCTCCGGACCACCTCTAGGGGTGTATCCCAGACCGTCGCCAATTGCCCATCTGCGCAGCACTAGTGCGACTTAAAATCCAGCCATCCAACCATCCATCCGTGAGTTCATCTCGTGTGTAGTCTATATACAAAATTTCGTTGCATTCCGTTCACCCGTTTACGCTGTAGGTTGCCGTTTATAGGGGTGGTTTAATTATAACTATATAAATATCCTGCATGTAGAAGAAAGTAATAAAAAAATCTGGTGTGAAACAACAACACGACTTCCATCACCAACTATTAAATGTATTACATGCACATTTGGAGATAATGTTATTGAAGATAATGTTTGGCGATAATTATTACCACCCTGTATATTGGAGAAAATTTCACTACAAATAGAGTGGTCTGAAACAAATAGCGGGTTTTCACAATGCTCCAGATTCAATTAAAATGTTGGCATGTTGACGGTACTATTTAATTGAGTGCATAAATTAACTTACAGATCGTACCTTGGCTTCATCGTAGATATTGAATGCACTAAAGTAATGTTAAATATATAATTCACTTTTTTTGTTATTGCTTTCACATCCTTAAGTGTATACAAAATACAAATAGTAAATTTTTTCACTGTTTGTATTATGTTTTATATACAACACAATCGCGTTTTTGAACTACAATATATTTTAGCATATCATTTACCTTTCATTTTCAGCCTTTTTTGCAGTTTATTCGCGAAAACCGGACAATTCAATTCGGGGATAATAGGTAGTATGCCAGAATTAACCCTCTGACTGCTCCATTTGTGGACCGATATCGCTTCAAAAATTGTTTTTTTTTTTTTTTTTTTTTTTTTTTTTTTTTTCCTTGTATATTTTAAATGTATATATATTGGAGAATTGAAATATGCATTTTTCTTTCTAGAAAAGATTTTTTATATAGATTTTTATCATCAGAAACTAAGCTGTCAGAAAAACAAATTTCAGATATTATTACGATTTTTTTTTTTTTTTTTTTTTTTTTTTAAATAACTTTCAATTTAATTACAGTTAAATTCTATTTATTACATAATGTAAAAAAGTAAAATGTATAAAACTTAAAAAAATATTATGAAAATTAATGAAAATATAATGAACCGTGATCAGATTCATCGCTATCTGAGGAGCAGTCCTAAAAATCTATATCACTATCAAAACTAAAATCACTTTCAGAATCTGATAAATCATCGGGAACATATACTCCATCAATCGCTGAACGTTTTCTACCAGCCATTTCTGATTAGAAATGGCTGGTAACTTCAAATGCCGCAATTTAGTGGACGACTATCAACATCTGTTGGTCAAAACCTAAATTAAACGTCTAATACTGTATGTAATTTATTTCACTAGTTAAACGGTTAAAAGGCGGGATGCACTCCTCAATAAAGGAAGAAAAACACATATCCGCGAAAATCGCGGGATGAGTAAATTTTGCTACATTTGAGTTGTCCGGGGAAATCGCGGGATGTGCAGTCAGAGGGTTAAGAATTAAGTATAATTTTTAGATGTAATACACTTCGTAATGTTGATTACCTGCTGTAAAGAATTTATGAAAACGTATTCCATTTATCATAATGCGGTTAAATGAAATTTATATGTGCTTATAGTTAAATAAATGTTAGCTGCAGAGTATAAAAAAATAATTATATAAAATTGAAAGCTTACATTTAGCTTTTCTTTGTACGTAAAGTATTCAAACTTCAAGGGTAAACTCAGAATGTGTCGGAATCTTATATCTGTCGGCGATAAGTATGATCATACATACAGTCGGTAACAAAAGTGTCAGAACACTAGCAAAAATTCCTATATAAAAAAAGTACACTTAATGCTGTTTTGTTAAATAAAACCTTGTCGAATCCTGTTCTTAGTCAGTCTAAGAACAGGATTCGACAAGGATTTATTTAGCAAAGCTGTATTAAGCGTACTTTTTTTATATAGAAATTTTTGCTAGTGTTCGGACACTTTTGTTACCGACTGTATATATACCGGGTATCCCATAACTCTGTAGACATTTTAAAAATTTGTAAAAATTGAAAGATTTGGTAGAATTAAACTCGATTTGCGAAAAAGTTATTCTAGTGCCGGGGGATTTTCCCTTTTTACTTTCTTCTATATGTAATATAGAGAAAGTATTGGATTCGCGAAAATTTTCGACCTCCGTTTTTTGACGGATCTACACGTTTTGGGATGTCCTGAACACGAATTGATAGTTTTTAGAAAATGTCTGTCTGTGTGTCTGTCTGTCTGTCTGTGTGTCTGTATCATTTTTTTGTGGACGCTGTATCTCACGAACATATGAATGAAATTTAACCAAACTTGGTATTTAGTTGCACCCTGACATGAACTGGTGCCCATTAGATTTGGGGATCAATAGCTCAACAGGTGGCGCTGTAATCGCATTTTATGCAAATTTTTAACATGGCAGCATAGGACAAAATTCCGTATAAATGGGCATAATGAGAGTTATTTTAAACTTGTGATTGTAAAATGAATTTGAATTATTGATGATAGTAGTAGTTAACTAGGAAAAAAAAATTGTGCATGGGGGGGCATCGGTTCCCCCCCTGGGGGGGAAGTACCCCCCCGGGGGGGTTAAATTTTGAAGATGGGTATCATTCGAAAGATCTCGTCAATGCCTTTAAAACGAATGGTTGAACCATAAATCTGTGATAATTTAAAACAAAGTTATCGATTTTTTTTACTTTTAACAAAAAAAAAACTTAGAAAAATAATCGTATTTTTTTTTTTTTTTTTTTTTTTAACGAAATTTTACCAAACTTGGTATTTAGTTGGTCCCCGACATAAACTGTTGCTGATTATATTTGGGGATCAATAGCTCAACAGGTGGCGCTGTGATAGCATTTTATCTAAATTTTTAACATGGCAGCATAGGACAAAAATTCGTATAAATGTGCATAATAAGAGTTATTTTACACTTGTGTTTGTAAAATTAATATGAATTATTGATAATAGTAGTACGTAACTAGGAAAAAAATTTTGTGCACGGGGGGGCATCGCTTCCCCCCTTAGGGGGGAAGTACCCCCCCCGGGGGGGGTAAATTTTGAAGATGGGTATCATTCGAAAGGTCTCGTCAATACCTTTAAAACGAATGGTTGAACTATAAATCTGTGATAATTTAAAACAAAGTTATCGATTTTTTTTACTTTTAACCAAAAAAAAAAAAAAAACTTAGAAAAAAATTCTATTTTTTTTTTTTTTTTTTTTTTTTTTAAATATTGTTAGTGATTGAATATGTATTAATTTTCACAAAAAAAAAAAAAAAAAAAAAAAAAAAAAAAGGAAAAAAAAAATCTTTTTTTTTTTTTTAAATATTGTTACTGATTGAATATGTATAGGAAAATATAGAAGAAAGTCTTGTGGTGGCCACAACATACTAGTTTTAGTTCCCCATCGTACTATAGGTATGGGGAACTTAGGAAATCGTGAAAATTTTCGACCTCGGTTTTTTGACTTTTCTACACGTTTTCAGCTGTGAGGAATCCGAAAATGACAAAATTTGTATGGTGTCTGTCTGTAGGGTGTCTGTTAGTCCGTTAGTCCGTTAGTTTGTTAGTCTGTGTACACGATATCTCAAGAACAAATTTTCGCAGAGAGGTCAGAGCAGTTTTAAAATATTACTTTTGACACTGGCAAGAACCCTATTCATTTGCAACATTCGATTTTAAAAACTTCGTAAGTTATTAGAAATTTACGATTTTCTTAACATGGGAGAATAGGACAAAAATTCACTTAAACGTGCATAAAATGAAAACTTTTTACTGTAAAAATGTCAGACCAGTTTTATAATATCAGTTTTGATGCCGGAATGAACATCAGTAACTATAAATATGCTACTTTGAAAATTTCACAAGTTACTGGAAATT
Source organism: Salticus scenicus (assembly GCA_963930645.1). Taxonomy (NCBI): domain Eukaryota; kingdom Metazoa; phylum Arthropoda; class Arachnida; order Araneae; family Salticidae; genus Salticus; species Salticus scenicus. Next base: position 175,608,621 of record OZ005658.1, read on the forward strand.
TACGAATTTCTTAACATGGCAGTGTAGGGCAAAATTTCACATAAACGTCAATTTTGAGAGATATTTTCATCGTGAAGATGTCAGACTACTTTTGAAATATTATTTAGGACACTGGTATGAATATTAATGACTATGAATTTTCCAATATAAAGATTTCGTAAGTTATTGGAAATTTACGAATTTCTTAACATGTCAGAATACAGCAAAATTTCACATAAACGTCAATCTTGAGGGATATTTTCAGCGTAAAGATGTCAAATCACTTTCGAAATATTATTTAGGATACTGGCATGAATATCATAGACTATGATTTTTCCAATTTAAAAAATTCGTAAGTTATTTGGAATTTACGATTTACTTAACATGTCAGAATAAGGCAAAATTGATCATAAACTTCCATTTTGAGGATCGTAAATACATTAGACAACTTCAAAATTAAGTTTATGATATTTGTTTGAACATGATTGAATACAAATATTCTATTAGGAAATTTTCGTAAATTATTCGTAATTTACGATTTTATCAACATAGCGAAATTGTAAATTTTTCATATAAATATGAATTTTGAGGTTTATTGCATTGGAAATAGTAGCATGAAAACTAAACAACAGAATTGACCCTGATAAAATAAATTAATAAATTAGAATAAGATAATTATATTCAAGTGAACGGTGGATAGCCTATTAGGCGGAGATTTCATACTGTCACTGTATCAAGCTTTGGTCAAATTCATTTCTTTTAACATGATTATAATATGTCTCGCACTAGAAATTTCTGAGAACATAAATATGATGGGGAGCTGAGCAGAGCCCACCTATGCTAACTAGTTTTTCTTTTAAATTTCTGTTTGTTTTAATTATTAAATAAAAATAGCCCCTCTTAATACAAATATATTTGTTTACAAAAACTTTACAGAAATGCTATTTAAGTGCAATTATTATTGTTAATAATTTAATTGTTGCTATAATTAAGAGCGCAATCTCCCCTATCCGGGTAAGAAAAGTTTGCGTAAAATAGCTCTTTTGATTTTAACAGCTGTTGCTTTAGCTTATGGTATAATAAAAAATAAAAAATAAAAATAATAATAAATAAATAAAATAATAATAATAGGAACGAATAGAATACGATAGAATACGAATGCATAGAATACGAATGAATTCAAAATTATTCAGTAATAGTTTAGCAAAAAATTAATATTTGGATTTTTTTACATATATTTTTTAATTGTGCGCAAGTTCTCCTAGCTTTACCTAGTACGATACCAAACATGCCAACATTTTAATTTATTCCGGCATATTGTTAGTACCTGCCTTTTTTCCCACATTATTTTTCTTGAAGGTCATTTTTGTTCTTATTTAATCGTAATTATACAGGGTGGTTATAATTAAACTTCCCTTACAAATAGCATCCTACAGCACAAACGGCTGAACGAAATGCAACGAAATTTGGTATATAGACTATACATGAGACGCGCTCATGGAATTTCGAAAAAAAAAAAGTTCCAAAATGTCCACTAATGGACGCCTCTTCCGGAAAAAAACATTAAATTTAACACAATAAATGACCAAGTAGAATACAGAAACAATATTAGCATTTATTGATTAGTCTCTGAATACCTTGTCATCGAATCACAATAAATAATACCTGTTTTGCATAATGTTTTCTCTTCTTCGCAAGTATGCAAATCTCGACTTTTTTTTTTTTCCTAGAACTGACATCTTTTCCTGTTTTTATTACTCATAATTCTTGTTCTGGATTGTTAATATTGTTTCTGTGTTCCGTTTTGGCCGTTTATTGTGTTCAATTTAATGTTTTTCTGGAAAAGGCGTCCTCTAGTGGACATTTGGGAACTAAACATTTTTTTTTTCGAAATTCCGTGAGCTCATCGGGCCGCGGTAGCCCAGTCGGTAGAGCGCCGGCCTCGTAATTGGAAGATTGCGGGTTCGGTACTCGAGCCGGCCAAAGACCGTCGTGTACACTAATGGTGGCTGGTGCACGTAAAATCTGTCGTGGCCGCAATGTCCTCCTTGTTCCCATCAAAAATTATATCTCTGGGGGTCACCGAAGTGGGAAAGCCATCCTCCCGTGGAGGATAAAAATTGTGATGGCATGTCTCCGGACCACCTCTAGGGGTGTATCCCAGACCGTCGCCTATTGCCCATCTGCGCAGCACTAGTGCGACTTAAAATCCAGCCATCCAACCATCCATCCGTGAGTTCATCTCGTGTGTAGTCTATATACAAAATTTCGTTGCATTCCGTTCACCCGTTTACGCTGTAGGTTGCCGTTTATAGGGGTGGTTTAATTATAACTATATAAATATCCTGCATGTAGAAGAAAGTAATAAAAAAATCTGGTGTGAAACAACAACACGACTTCCATCACCAACTATTAAATGTATTACATGCACATTTGGAGATAATGTTATTGAAGATAATGTTTGGCGATAATTATTACCACCCTGTATATTGGAGAAAATTTCACTACAAATAGAGTGGTCTGAAACAAATAGCGGGTTTTCACAATGCTCCAGATTCAATTAAAATGTTGGCATGTTGACGGTACTATTTAATTGAGTGCATAAATTAACTTACAGATCGTACCTTGGCTTCATCGTAGATATTGAATGCACTAAAGTAATGTTAAATATATAATTCACTTTTTTTGTTATTGCTTTCACATCCTTAAGTGTATACAAAATACAAATAGTAAATTTTTTCACTGTTTGTATTATGTTTTATATACAACACAATCGCGTTTTTGAACTACAATATATTTTAGCATATCATTTACCTTTCATTTTCAGCCTTTTTTGCAGTTTATTCGCGAAAACCGGACAATTCAATTCGGGGATAATAGGTAGTATGCCAGAATTAACCCTCTGACTGCTCCATTTGTGGACCGATATCGCTTCAAAAATTGTTTTTTTTTTTTTTTTTCCTTGTATATTTTAAATGTATATATATTGGAGAATTGAAATATGCATTTTTCTTTCTAGAAAAGATTTTTTATATAGATTTTTATCATCAGAAACTAAGCTGTCAGAAAAACAAATTTCAGATATTATTACGATTTTTTTTTTTTTTTTTTTTTTTTTTTAAATAACTTTCAATTTAATTACAGTTAAATTCTATTTATTACATAATGTAAAAAAGTAAAATGTATAAAACTTAAAAAAATATTATGAAAATTAATGAAAATATAATGAACCGTGATCAGATTCATCGCTATCTGAGGAGCAGTCCTAAAAATCTATATCACTATCAAAACTAAAATCACTTTCAGAATCTGATAAATCATCGGGAACATATACTCCATCAATCGCTGAACGTTTTCTACCAGCCATTTCTGATTAGAAATGGCTGGTAACTTCAAATGCCGCAATTTAGTGGACGACTATCAACATCTGTTGGTCAAAACCTAAATTAAACGTCTAATACAGTATGTAATTTATTTCACTAGTTAAACGGTTAAAAGGCGGGATGCACTCCTCAATAAAGGAAGAAAAACACATATCCGCGAAAATCGCGGGATGAGTAAATTTTGCTACATTTGAGTTGTCCGGGGAAATCGCGGGATGTGCAGTCAGAGGGTTAAGAATTAAGTATAATTTTTAGATGTAATACATTTCGTAATGTTGATTACCTGCTGTAAAGAATTTATGAAAACGTATTCCATTTATCATAATGCGGTTAAATGAAATTTATATGTGCTTATAGTTAAATAAATGTTAGCTGCAGAGTATAAAAAAATAATTATATAAAATTGAAAGCTTACATTTAGCTTTTCTTTGTACGTAAAGTATTCAAACTTCAAGGGTAAACTCAGAATGTGTCGGAATCTTATATCTGTCGGCGATAAGTATGATCATACATACAGTCGGTAACAAAAGTGTCAGAACACTAGCAAAAATTCCTATATAAAAAAAGTACACTTAATGCTGTTTTGTTAAATAAAACCTTGTCGAATCCTGTTCTTAGTCAGTCTAAGAACAGGATTCGACAAGGATTTATTTAGCAAAGCTGTATTAAGCGTACTTTTTTTATATAGAAATTTTTGCTAGTGTTCGGACACTTTTGTTACCGACTGTATATATACCGGGTATCCCATAACTCTGTAGACATTTTAAAAATTTGTAAAAATTGAAAGATTTGGTAGAATTAAACTCGATTTGCGAAAAAGTTATTCTAGTGCCGGGGGATTTTCCCTTTTTTTAGTTCCCCATCGTACTATAGGTATGGGGAACTTAGGAAATCGTGAAAATTTTCGACCTCGGTTTTTTGACTTTTCTACACGTTTTCAGATGTGAGGAATCCGAAAATGACAAAATTTGTATGGTGTCTGTCTGTAGGGTGTCTGTTAGTCCGTTAGTCCGTTAGTTTGTTAGTCTGTGTACACGATATCTCAAGAACAAATTGTCGCAGAGAGGTCAGAGCAGTTTTAAAATATTACTTTTGACACTGGCAAGAACCCTATTCATTTGCAACATTCGATTTTAAAAACTTCGTAAGTTATTAGAAATTTACGATTTTCTTAACATGGGAGAATAGGACAAAAATTCACTTAAACGTGCATTAAATGCAAACTTTTTACTCTAAAAATGTCAGACCAGTTTTAAAATGTCCGTTTTGATGCCGGAATGAACATCAGTAACTATAAATATGCTACTTTGAAATTTTCGCAAGTTATTCGAAATTTACGAATTTCTTAAGATGGCAGTATAGGGGAAAATTTCACATAAACGTCAATTTTGAGCGATATTTTCATCGTAAAGATGTCAGACTACTTTTGAAATATTATTTAGGACACTGGCATGAATATTAATAACTATGAATTTTCAAATCTAAAATTTTCGTAAGTTATTGGAAATTTACTAATTTCTTAACATTGGAGAATAGGACAAAAATTCATTTAAACGTACATTAAATGGAAACTTTTTACTGTAAAAATGTCAGACCAGTTTTAAAATATCAGTTTTGATGCTGGAATGAACATCAGTAACTATAAATAGGCTACTTTGAAAATTTCACAAGTTATTGGAAATTTACGAATTTCTTAACATGGCAGTATAGGGAAAAATTTCACATAAACGTCAATTTTGAGAGATATTTTCATCGTAAGGATGTCAGACTACTTTTGAAATATTATTTAGGACACTGGAATGAATATTAATGACTAAGAATTTTCCAATATAAAAATTTCGTAAGTTATTGGAAATTTACGAATTTCTTAACATGGCAAAACAGAGCAAAATTTCACATAAACGTCAATCTTGAGGTATATTTTCACCGTAAAGACGTGAAACCAATTTCGAAATATTATTTAGGATACTTGCATGAATATCATAGACTATGATTTTTCCAGTGTAAAAAATTCGTAAGTTATTTGGAATTTACGATTTACTTAACATGTCAGAATAAGGCAAAATTGAGCATAAACTTCCATTTTGAGGATCGTAAATACATTAGACAACTTCAAAATTACATTTATGATATTTGTTTGAACATGATTGAATACAAATATTCTAATAGGAGAATTTCCTAAATTATTCGTAATTTACGATTTTACCAACATAGCGAAATTGTAAATTTTTCATATAAATATGAATTTTGAGGATTATTGCATTGGACATAGTAGCATGAAAACTAAACAACGGAATTGACCCTGATAAAATAAATTAATAGATTAGAATAAGATAAATATATCGAAGTGAACGGTGGATGGCCTATTAGGCGGGGTTTTCATTCTGTCACTGTATCAAGTTTTTGTCAAATTCATTTCTTTTAACATGATTATATCTCTCAAACTAGAAATTTATGAAAACATAAATATGATGGGGAACTGAGCAGAGTCCACCTATGCCAACTAGTTTTTTTTTTTTTTTTTTTGTTAGAGGTTGTTACTCGTACGCGCAACGAGAAATATTTAAGTCTGAGTCCTACAAATTGCACGATTTTACGATGAACACAGTTTATTTCTTGTTTTGCTTCTTATTTTGCTTCTTACTTGTGCAAACATGAAGTTTTAACTGCGATGTTGACTTGGCGGATAGCAATTAACAGTGTTGTGACTCGTTTGCAAACTGTGATTTGTGACGATGTCGGACACATAGAATAGATGTTATATGCCTGTAAACATTTGCATACAAATAAACATAGTTTTTCATAGAAATATGGGATTTACGCATATACAACCCTCTCTATCGACGAAAATTTCAACTATTATTTTTTTATTTCCAAAAGAATCCCCTTCACAAAAATAACTTTTTTGAAAACCGCATTCAATTCTACCAATTACTATAATTTTTATGACTTTTTTAAACGCCTGTAGGCTTATGAGACATATGGTATACACCACACACACACACACACACATATATATATATATATAAACCTTTTAGAACTTAGAAAAATGAAAAATATCATAGAAAGATTTATAAGATTTAATTTAAAAAAGAAAAAGGCAGGATAAACAAAGTCCAAAAAAATGAATGCGTACAATGTTCAACACTCATCAAGGGCATTACTATGATTATTGTATGCAAATATAGGTACATTTCTGCACTGAGAAAAAATTCTGTAACTGACATCTAAATTGTGTCTCTTGAATTGTGTCGAATCTAAATTGTGTCTCTAGAAAAAATAGTTCCATGTCATCCTTATAAATTCTAGTCCCCTTTGAAAGCTAATTCTAGAAATCTCTACTAGAATTCTAGAGCGTTTGCCTATATTCTCGAAGACAAACTTATTTAAAAATCTATGCAAATAAATGCAAATACAAGTGGCGGGTTTCAGCAACTATAATCTTGGTTTCTTACCCAATTCCAGAAAATCAAGCAGAAATACAAAAGATCCAGAGTATTTAGAATATTGTTTTACCATCTAGAAATGTGTAGACTAGAAATTCTCGATCATTTCGTCTATTCAGTTTATTGGCGTGCCTCATGCGCACAGCTCGAAAATCTATAGTCCTAGTTAAGGGATTTAGAAAATGGCCACTTATTCATTCTAGATGAAAGCGGTATATTTTTTTCTCAGTGTGTATATCTGTAAGCATAAAGCTAAAAAATAACAGGCATTAATGCCCGATTTAGCTATAAAAATAAAATTAATTAAACAAGAAAGCAAAATAAAAGCAGAGGAAAAGCAATACTCACGAATGTAAATTTTTCCAAATTCACTATTACTATCATAAATAATTCTATCAAATTTTGTAATGATTCGTTAAAAATTAATCTCATTGTGTACATTTAAAAGAAATTTTGTTCTATACAGCTATATTAAAAGTTTATAACAAAACAGGATGGCAACACCATCTGTTCGGCACTTTTAACCAACGAGATGAAGAGTGATAAATGGTAACCCTGACATGGTCCAACCATAGATATAGTAATTTATATAGATCTATCATCCCATTGTTATCATGCAAAAACTTTTGATGCCGAAAAATTTTTTTTGGCATCGGCCATATAGTGGTATTGAAACCACTGAAACTCGGCAATGGGTTCTTCCCACCGTCGTCTGCTCAATCACGTGATAGAGGAAAACGAATAATGGAATTCTGAGAATCGAATTCAATTAAATATTGTTCTTAAGAACAAAAATTTTAATATTTAATATAAAATAAAATAAAAGTAATATTGTGCATTTGTAAACAGTAGAATAATTGTATTTGTAAATTTAATAATTTTTAAAACACATTTTATGTGTTTATTTATTTTTACCTATAAGAATCGATTTTTGTATATTGTAGTGTAACTGTAACATTAACTGATCTAGCAATAAATAATAGCTTCTTGTGGAATGTTTACGGATTATAAATTGAAATTTTAAAATGTTTTCATTTAATTTAATTGCATAAAGGTGTTACAACAAGTTAATTAACTTAGTTTCTGGTCTAAATTGATTTACGTAGTACGATATTGCACTGTCACTGATTTAAGTACCAAAAATCAGAATATTTAAACATGTCTTCATGAACATCAATAACAGGTATAAACTAAATGATGATTGTAAATGTATACAGCAAACAAAAGAGGATGAATAATGATATAAAATGGATTAAAAATCATGATGTATAAAAAAAATAACACAGATTAAATACGATTGATCAAAAATAAGAATAGAAAATATGTTATTTCAGCAATCGCTCTAGATAAACAAGACTTCGTCTGCTATTTGTTTTTCCTCTATCATGTGACCTCTGACGTCAGGTGGGAAGAGTCCATTGTAATAGAATAGAATAGAATGTTGATGAATTTTCAAAATGTCGAAATATTGCGTTTTTTAATTCTTCTAATAAATTTATGAAAACAAATGGATAAGTTATGATAAAAGTAAATTATATTTGACTAAATTATAAAAAATATAATTTTTATAACCAGTTGCCTAGTTATTATTATGAAATAAGTTTTTTAATGGAATAAGTTTTTGAAAGTTCCATATTTTTTAAGATTTTGTATTATTAAGTAATATAGAATTTTCAGAATTCTTTTAAATATATTTAGCAGCGGCGTAGGTAAAGAGCATTTGTTTTTTAGTATATAAAAAGAGTTCAAATTAAAAACTACTGAAAGTTTAAAATTTGTAAGGACTTCACGTGTAAACATATTAAAAAAAGGTATAAAATCTTTTTTAAAACACGTATATAAAATTTGCTTATTAAAATCAAACACAAAGCTTTTCACTATTATTAAAATAGCACCTTCAGGTGTTGTTAATTAACAGCAGAGTAGACAGAATTATATACTGGAGAAGTTCAATACAGTTACAGTTAAAAAATAAGTCTTGTAAAAATCACGAGTCCTTTTAGATCACTTGGCCCTAAGACCTAACACTAGTGTGACGCCAAGTGATTTAAAAGGACTCGTGATTTTTACAAGACTTATTTTTTAACTGTAACTGTATTGAACTTCTCCAGTATATAATGCTGTCTGATTTTAATTTAAAAAAAAATTATGTACGTGTTTTAAAAGTGATTTTATACCTTTTTTATATAAAAGGAGTTTAACTTTAAATATTAACTAAATTAATAAATATATAAACGAAAGAAAGAAAAAGAAAAATGAATTTGAAATTGTATCTGCAATTTTTCATTCACCTTTAGTACATAAATTATTCATAAATTTTATTTTCTAAATTATATGTGTGTATTCACTCGGAAAAAGACGTCCATATTGTGGACTTTTCTCCGAGTAAAAAGGAATCATTTTTTTCCCCCAATGATCAATCTATGTCTTATTACTATATCTATAGATCCATCATGAGTCATGTGAGATGAACCATCTATGCATTGGTTTCTTTGGTTACAGATTATTTTCAATAAATTTCTATGACAACTGCTTGGAGATTTGGCGAAAGTCATAACCGCCAATGTTTTTGTTTACTTACGTAATTTAATTATTATTATCATTGTTGTTATTATTATTATTATTATTATTATTTGTAAATCATTTTAGTTTTTATTTCACTTCTTCTTATTTCATGTAGTCAAAATTTAACCAACAAAATATTTAAAAATGATTTAGGAATTATTATTTGTTTTAATAGTAAGAAAAAGAAAATATTTTTTTATTTATTATAATGGGAAATATCTGAAAAATTATTTTAAAAACAATTTATTTCGGTCATAAGACTGTCGTGCTACCTAATAATAATGATAATTTGCCGAATTGAAATTTTAAATGCCAAAATAAGAAAGCAAATAAATAAATAAATAAATAAATAAAATAAATAAAATAAATAAATAAATAAGGATAAACGTATGTCCGTAGATATTGCGGGATGAGCAAATCTTGCTTCATTTGCATTACGTGTGGAAATCGCGGAAGAATCAGCCAGAAGGTTGAATACAAGTGAGATGAGTAAATAAAAGAAGAAATAGTATTAGCCTTAAGAAAAATCAAAGTAGCGACATTTACTTTTAACTATTTGTAATACTTTTATAAATTCTTTTGTGTGACCCTGTAAATGAATGGTGAATGATTTTTCATACCGAATGCCATACAAAACATGCTTTTTTGCATATAAAAATTATATGCCAATTTAATTTTATTTTTTACAGTCAGAAGATGTTAAAATGTAATTTATTAAATAATTGGATACATTTTAACATTAATTTTGCTCATAGAGGTAATGCACTTTATTTCTCTTGAATGTCTTGAATATCCCTGTGCGTAAATCATTTGTCCAAAACTTTCAAGTTACATCGTGCATGATACAGATTTAGCTTAGCCTTTCTGCTAATATTTGTTATCGAGATATGCTAAAAACACTCACCGGCAGACATACGGACCAATAGCTAATAATCTGATTCTTGGATTTAGGGGATCTCAAAACGTGTGTATATATAAAAATTTCAATTTTAAACTAGTATGTTGTGGCCACCACATGACTTTCTTCTATATTTTCCTATACAAATTCACTCAGTAAAAATAATTTATTAAAATTATTATTTAAAAAAATTATCTTTCATGATAATGCAGACGATTTCCATATTAGAGAAGTAGTATAACACTAAATACAAAAATAAAGTCAATTTTATTGTCAATATTACATTGATTTTTTTTTTTTTTTTTTTTTTGTTAAAAATGAAAAAAATCGATAACTTCATTTTAAATTATAACAGATCGATGGTTTAACCATTCGTTTTAAAGGTATTAGTGAGCTCTTTTGAAAGATACCCATCATGGAAATTTACTCCCCTCGAGGGAGGACTTCCCCCCGGGGGGGGGCGAGGCTCCTTCACATGCAAAAAAATATTCCCCGTTGACTATCTCTATTATAAATAATTCTTGAAAATTTCATAATGATTACTAAAAAATAATTCTCTTTATGCACATTTATACAAAATTTTGTCCTATATCACTATGTTAAAAATTTAGAAAAAGGGGGATGGCAACGCTACCTGCAAGAAAATTTTTACTAAAAGTTGATAGGCACTAGGTTATGTCAAGGTGCAACTACATACCAATTTGTAGGAAATTCTGGGCAGTAGTTCCTGAGGTACAGTTGCCACAAAATTTTGTCACACACACACAGAGAGACAGACAGACATTTTCTAAAAATGGTCAAATCGTGTTCTACATCTCTCAAAACATGTAAATCCATCAAAAACCCGAGGTCGAAAATTTTTAAGAATCCAATACTTTCTTCTATTGATTATCGAAGAAAGTAAAAAGACTCAAAACAATATTTTCTCTACTATACACGAATAAGAGAAAGTAAAAATACAATAATTAAATAGCAATAAATAAATGAAAAAAATAATATATGTGAGATATTTTCATGCATTAGATATTAAAGATTCTCTAGAAATAGAGATCATTCACACAATTGTTTTCCAGAGATTTAATACAAAACTTCATTTAAATCCAAGGGAAAGAATTAAATATATTATTAGCCTTGTGAAACTCAATCTAACGGCAATTATTTTTACCTTCTTTCAAATACTCATTGAAAAAGATTTAATATGAGTAATTTTTATCGAATTAAAATTACCCCTGATTTAACTTATTCGAAAATATTTTTGACGAATAATCGCCGATGCTTTGAGCATATGGCACTCTTCTTTGTAACTAAGGTTTGTTCGACCCTCATGTGCAAGGCTTCTTTTCCTATACGAATGGTGATTAAAAGGAAATGTGTTGGTTGAAGGTGAATGGGCGGAAAAGAGTCTTTTAAAAGGTTTCACTGGTAATTACCTTTAAAACCAATTAAAAGGGCAATAGAAGCTTGTGGACATTTCATAACTGTGAAAAATATTTCCAGGTAATTCTTTTAATAGTCTATTTAAAAGTACGTATTAAAGGTACGAATTAAAAAAGTAGGTATCAGTGTGTATTAAAGGCTCTTTTTTTTTTTTTGTCCTCATTCAAAAATTTTAAAAGGTTAGTTTAACTATATATTTAAGTACTAATCAAACCTAGCTGTAGTGATAACATGCGCAGATAAAATGCAATTACCACAAACTTAAAAAAAAAAAAAAAAAAAAAAAACCTTCTTTTTAAGCAATAGATATAAATTCTGCACAAAACAGAATTAATTTAGTACGAAATTAATTCTGTTTTAATTAATTAAATTATTACAGAATAATTTAGTACGAATTTAGTACGAAATTAATTTAGTGCGAAAACGCTTATTTTAATCTATTCTTCCATATAAAGGCATGCAGTAACTATTTCATTCCCTAGCATCGATTACTATATTCATTTCTTAAAATTTCTTTGGAATAGCTTTACCATAGTAGCCCCTTGATTACAGTTGAATTTTTGTTGTTATTTTGGCGATGAAATGGATTGGCTATCACAATTGTGTAAATAAACATCTTGGCGAGAAACTTCCGAGATACTTCGGTGCCATATTTCAAATTTTGCCAAGGGGTTCTATACTAAAGCTTTTCAATTTTTTTAGCACGATTTTTCTCAATTTTATTGTAATTATATATATATATATATATATATATGAAGAAAAAATGTTTGGCTGTTGATTTTTTTTCTTTTTTTTCGACATAAAAAGACATATGTTTGCTTATTTATTTATTTTTTGCATCTTTTTTTTTTTCTTTTTAATAATTTTAAAGTTAAAATGGGGTTTTTATTTTAATAAATTTTGAACCAATTATCCAATTGAACTAAAAAATACGGCATTAGCAAGATTTTATCCTGTTTAATAAGTGTACCATTTTTTTTTTTTTTTAAGTCTAATAATCCGGATTAAAAATCCGTACAGATACAATGACTAAACTTTTAGATTTATATATTTATATAAAAACAAAAATGCTTGCACGCTCATTCAAGGTGATAGATAAAAATTGGTAACGATGAAAAAATCACTGTCTTAAAGAAATAGTCCTGTACAAAATAAATACCTTACTAATAATAATAATAATAATAAAAAGTTAAAATATAAAAAGTAACAAAGTAAATCTCAATAAAGATTTTTGTACACTTCTTCGCATTTAAGAAGAAAATCAACCACCACTTACTTGCAAAACCTTCATAACATTACATCAAAGTTCTATTAGATTTCAGCAATATCATCTTTACGAGTATAAAGATAAATTTTACATATTTTAATACAAACTTTAATTTGTACTGTAATTATTTAGAATAATTAAGTAGCTATGCTTTCTTTTTCATTTTTTGCTTTTTTGCTTTTCAAATAAAGTATTAGAAAATATATAAATAATGAATTTTTTTAACCTGATTTTGGAACATAAACCAGTACAAAGTTGGCACGTAGCAATGAGCTCAGGGATGAAACTTTTCAGGGGCTACCCCTGAATTCAGGGTTTTTGAAAATTTTGCTGTCTTTGAATTTTATGTTAAATTACAGAAATTTCTTTCTTTTTTACAGAAATTTCTCATTTTGAATGTTTAATTTTCCTTATAATGTATTAAAGTCTGTAAATGTTACTTAATATAGGTAGCCATATGATATATCATTAATAAATGTCCCCTATCTGCATGTAAGAAACAGTTTTCAGGGTTTTTGAAAGCTAGGTAATTTCACCCCTGTGAGCTGTACTTCATTTGTCTCAAGGGATAGTCGAGAACGGAAGTGTTCCTTTTTAGTTTAACTGTAATATAGAGAGTGGCTAAATTATGCCTGAATACTATGGTTTCAACTCTAATAACCGCTACAAAAATCACAAAAAAAAAAAATCTGGAGTGACACCACTCGACTTTCTGAACAGTGAGTAATGAACGGTTTTGTAGATAAAGTAAAGTAAGAGAAGTTGTTAAATAAACAAAAGAGAAAATTATAATAAGGTTTTTGAATATTTTTCTTCCTATAATACGACGTTTTAATTTAAAGCTATTGTACTTTGAACCCATTTTGCAATAATACTTTGAGCTCATAGATCAATGATAAATAATGTTTCGTTGTGTTCCTATAAAAATCCATAAATTCTAGATACACCAAAATGCATATAGTTAGTGCAACAGTGACTTATAATATTTATATAAATTTTCAGCTCCATCGAATAAGGCATTTAGACGCCATCGCACTTTAAAGTTTGAGCCAATATGCCACAATGATAAAGAAATTTGCATTGTGTCCCTGTAACAAGGAACCATTCGATAAGTGCTAGATTCTCTAAAGTTCATAAAGTTCGTTTGAAGGTAACCTATAACACGTATAAAAAATTTCAGTTCATTTGCATAAGGAGTTTAGTCGTAATATGACTCCTGATTTGTAGATTCACTCACTATTTTGTACCAAAAAATTTTTTGCATGTTTTTCAAATTTATGGTGTTAGCTTACATAGCTTTTATTTGTCATCCTTCAACACTAATATCTCGATAAATTTTACTGCAATAATTTATTCTCTGTCACCTGAAATCCTCGTTCATGTAGGAATAAAGAATGAATCAATAAAAATATTTAAAGGTATTCCATTTGTTGTGCAAAACAAATAAAAAGATTTCAAGAACTGCCTCTTAAATTCTTTGTTTCTCTTTTCTTTCGCAAAAAGTAATACACTTGTGGCTTCAGAAAAAAGTAAAAGAAAGGCGAAATGACTTGCAATCAGCAGGTCTTTCCCACTTGGCACCATGCCACCCGAGGTAGACGAATGGTGATGAATGGAAAGCCATTGAAAATCTATGGCATTACTTACCTAATTGGACTGATGGAAGAAAAACTAACAGCCGTTAAGAACGATTACAGGAACACCACAGCAGTGAATACTTTGGAAGAGAAGAGAATTATCGTGGTGAAAATTATACTTTTGAAATTTTACAAAAGATAAAATGTACAGAAGGGGGAAAGGTATTAGAGTAATCGTGAATTTTGAAATTTATTGTTTATTGTTTCAGTATTATTATTATTATTATTATTATTATTAAGGATGCAACTTTCAATAAGTATCATTTCACATTTTAATGTTCCAGCTAAAAAAAAAAAAAACTGCAGATATTCTGAAGGTATTTGGAACAAAAATAATACAATCTGCAGAATAACTGTAGTTTAAAAACAAATAATTTGCACTTTGGAAGCAAGTAATATTTTTTTCGACTTAAACTTTTTATTTTTCCAAATATCTTCAGACTATCTCAAGTTTTGTGCAGTTTTTTTTTTTTTTCTTTTTTTCAAAGTTTTTCTGAAGATTGTTTTTAGCTGGGGTAATTATCCATACCTGCCAACTTTCTAATTAAAATACCGTAAAATGTTTTGCCCCGTCTTTTTTTTCCCTCCCCACGCCAGTATTATTATTATTATTATTATTATTATTATTTAATCGCAATTACATTTGATGAAAATTACTCTGAATATTAAGTGTTGTGGAAAAATGGGCGGTACTAACAATTTTACGGAATATTAATTAGGATATTGGGAGGCATGATTTATCTTTCATTCTTAAAAAATAGTTTGGAAGTTTTTTTTTTTTTTTTTTTTTTTTTTTTTTTTTTTTTTTAACAATTTAACGTTTACTACACATTTTCTATTTAAATTCGATTCAAAATGGTTATTAAGCACATAGCTAATCATAAATATATAGAAAGACTTACTATACTATACACTTACTATAAATAAATCTGACAATTCATTCACAATATTTATGATTTTTCCGCTTAATTTTTATGCGAAAAGTTTTGTTCTGAAATTTGACGTAAAGTACCGATTCGAACACAGGTGTGCTTATCAATTTTGCCATTTGGAGGTTTTTTTTATAGGGCGTTAATATTCCGTTAATTCGGCTGAAAAACTTTATAAAAGGCTTCCATGGAAGGCATCCTACTTAGACCTAGGTCTTACAAGTAGACGAACAGCCTTATCAACACAACACAATCATCACCACCGCGGCCATCATGGATTTTTTATGCTATGCCTATGCTGTGGTAATCTAAGGAAATAAATATTTCGGAAACATTTGCTAATATATTCGAAATAATTTGATTTAATACCCCTCTTTCTCTCTCCAAATCTTCGACTCGGTGCACTTTCCAAGCACTGATTAAACTCGAATTTGGTGCCAATCCTCTTCCGAACTTTTGCTGACAACAATCAATAGATTTTTTGCTGAGAATAATTACACATAAATTGCTAATTTAAGCTAGCGTCATCTTACTTCACTGTGATTGAATTGTTTCACAACTGTCTATATAACTGTCTCTCAACTATGTATATTGTGAAAAGAAATAGTATTATATTACAGAAAATTTCTGGCAAAAAATATCCGAATTCTATGAATACAGTAATTACAATACACGTTGACAGAAATTTTCCGTAACAGAGCAGTACAAGAACTATTCGTATGCAATAGGTGTTTTCTGTAGGGAAACATCGTAAGAAAAAAAAAAAAATATTGCATTACATAAATTTTACCAAGGGTTCACCGTACGTTTGGTGACGATGTTACCTCATAGCCACAGTTCCACGTTTTATGCTGTTAGTACTTCTCAATCCTGCTGTACCAATAGTTACAGATTATTTTATCTGGTTAGAAAAAAACAGGTTTTTTTTTTTTTTTTTTTTTTTTTTTTTAACCTTTACAAACTGAGATGTTAATTTATAGTAAATTTCTGAAACTTCAGAATAAGAAAATTCTTTGTAGAAAAGTTATATTCTGTTTTTTTTTTTTTTTTTTTTTTTAACAGAAACTTTTACAGTGTTCATTCTGCATTCTACATATACCGGGTGATCCAAAAATCGCAGAAAATAAAAATGTATATATTATTTAAAAATTATTGACCGTGGTAACTATGCGGTTCTCACCGAAATGCTCAGAAAGACGTTTGAATTTTTTATGTAACAAAAGGTTTATTAGCAAATTGGTTTAAATTTCTTCATCTTTTGACTCTTTAATTATAAAGTTATTTTTTAGAGTGGCGTAGTACATTCAACTCCGTAACTGGCACTATAAATGCTCAATGTGATGGTCGCCATTTATTAGAGTGACCGTTAGACGTTGCTCATTGGAAATTCTTCTAAAAAAATAGCTTCGGTATTCTCAATAGGGCATCATTTGATCAGGCGGATCTGTTTAAAATATGAGAGGATACTGCGAATAGAATACACTACGATATGTCGGTGAAAAAAGTAACTAATATCGCTCTCTCTCTCTCTCTCTCTCTCTCTGTATATATATATATATATATATATATATATATATATATATATAATCCTTTTATAGTAAAAGAAAAGAATGAGAACGAAGAATAGTCAGTCAAATAATTCATCAAAGAAACATGCACAAGCCAAACAAAAGAACTAGATATCTTAAATTGATTTAATTTTTAAGATTATGTATAGTACTTTCTTTAATTTTTAAGACTACAAAACCCGATGAAAATTAAATAGGACCGTGTTATAATATTATGAAGAAAAGAAAGTTGACACAAGGATATTATTTTAAGGGGAAAAAGAGAACAATGGTTTGAAATGAACCTATTAATTTTGAGATGAGGAAAAAAAGATCGGACCAAAAACAGAACAAACTGAATTTGTGCTTAAAAGCTCGTAATGCTATAAGACGTTTTCAAGTGCTATCCTCATAGCATTGAGCGAAGAATTGTAGGTTTTCTGTAATTGATATGCATTTTAGCAAAATATCAATTGATAGCACGAACCTACAAAAAAAATTAACCTGAAATGAATTACATGAAATAATGAAAAATATTTTTTAAAGAAATAAAAACAGAATACCTTCCAGAGAACTAAAAACACATCAATAACCATGAATTAATAATGAAATTATAAACTGTACCTTCAAGAAAAAATTACCTTGAATTGAAAGAGATGTAATTTAAGCTTTATTTAGCTTTATATATATATATACATATATACCATATAAAATACCATGATTTTCTGTACGTTTCAGTAAAGACTACATAGAGCTACTGTCAGTACTTTTTGAATAATATATATATATACCATATAAAATACCATGATTTTCTGTACGTTTCAGTAAAAACTGCATACAGCTACTGTCAGTACTTTTTGAATAATATATATATATACATATTGACTTTTGGATTACCCGTTATATGTGCGTACGCGTAAATATATTCTACCGTAATTTTACTGATATATTTTCATTGTCCTCAAAAATTTAGCATTATTTTACACGTTTCCTGTGTAATGAACAGAACTGAAAGCCCCGCAACTGGATTCTATGACACTAAGCTTAAAATCTGATTATAGGTTTAGGGATGAGGAAGACTCTCAATTTCAACCTGTTTAACATGGTAAGAACATATTTCTTGACAGCCCATTTAAAGTATTTATGTATTACATTAAACAACGTTTTAGACGAAAGTTAATGCATTTATGTAGTACATTAAGCAACGTTTCACAACAGAGTTAATGAATTTATAATCTTAATAGAAATGGTAAAAGAAATAGGCATATTAGACAAAGACTTTCATTTATGTAAGACGTTTCATTTCTAATAATGGCTGCGAAAATTTAACCGGGATGAAAAATCAATATTTAAAAAACATAAAAATAGAAGATTTTTTTTACTTATTTAATATATTTTTATTACTTTCTATTACTCATGTATTGTTTAACCACATTTCTTGTGACCATGGGAGTGTTTCTGCGCAAGTGCAGACTGGATGAGTCCAGTGTTAAAATAGGGGTAACCCTTGTCGTTGAGTGAAAATAAGCGATAAAGGAATACCGACTGATTAGATGTTTACCAACTCCTAATCTGTAGGTCCGTTTGGCACACATCCAAGACTTTGGAATTGTCCTCACTGTTAGTCGTAGGCAACGTGGTTACACTGTATTATAGAAAAATATATTTTTTGAGAACTATTCGTTTACAGGGCTACACAAAGAATTGCGGTTTATAAATGCTGTATGTACTAGAAAATTTCTAAAAGTTCATTTCAAGTTGTATTATCTGTTTTTCATACTGAGATAAATTTATGTACACTATGCGGTATGTACATTTGTACATTATATACAGAGCTACCCAAAATTAAGTGAATTTTTTTTATTATTAAATATGGTTGATGGAAGTCTATTACGAAATTTTATAAAGTCCATGAAATTTTCTTAAGAATAATAATTACATTCTTTTACCTGTAGTTAGACAAAGTAACGTAGACAAAATAACGTAGGGTAGACAAAGTATTTAAAGTCAACACTGCATTTTTACTATATTTACGCGTTTTGAGATCATCTGAATACGAAAATGATATTTTTAGCGATCGGTATGCACGTATGTCTTTTATTAGCATAATTTAAAGACAAATAGTTGCAAGAATTTAAAATTTGGTATTTAAAGACCAAGTTAGGGTGCTACCTGAAATGTTAGACCAAGATTGATAAGTTTCAAGGATTGATTTTTGTATAAGTTGCCTGATTAATTTAGAATTCTGTTTTATGTATCTATTTATTTTAAAACGTCTGTATTGACATTTACAAGGAGAGGTCACGACATGGAAAATTCAGATCGGGACGAAATTGCGCAGGATTGTAGTATACTATGAGGGTAACAACATATTAAAGCAGTAGGACCCCCTATCCACAAAATTTCGAGAAAAAAGCATTTAAAGTTTCAGTAATCTTTAAATACAAGTTATTTCACAAGCGAGTAAGCGCCTCAGTGGTGTGATCCTAAAGCGCGGGTCTCCCAACCAGATGACTTGAGTTCGAGGCTACCTAAGGGACTACGTTTTTTTTTTCTTCTTCATTAATTTTTATGTAATCTCAACTTTTTATTTATTTTATTTCATTTTACAATTCAATTCAAATTTTGAAAATTTTAATAATAATTTATTTAATTTTCTTGAGTATAAAATAACTTTTTCTATTTTTAATATTTATAACTTAAAAATACAATAAATTTCTATAACTTAAAAAATAAAGTTTAGTTTTACAAAACCCTAAATAAGAAACATAAATAAAAACAGACAAATATTTAAATAATTAAAAAATAAGCAAGCTGTAAACAAAGTGTAAAATAGTTAGCAGGCGTACTTAAATCTTGGTTTGAGCTTCCTGATTTGGTTTGAATGTGTATAAATTACGTAAACACTTCTAGCTTGTTAATAATAAAGGGCAGGTGGAATTTTATTTCGTCCACAGAAGGATTAAAAAAAAAAAAAAAAAAAGTCGTTATCGGAAAAGAAACTATGTTCATTAGCATTTAAAGATAACATTTCTTTACCTATAATAATTTAATAGCATCGTAATCCTATACTATAATTTTTCAAGAAACTTTTTTTTTTTTTTTCTTGCAATTTAAAAAATAAAATAAAATATACCTAAAATAAAATAAAATATTTAGATAAATAATTAAAAACAGTTTCTTTAGTTTTACCTTATTTTACAGTTAAAATAAAACTAAAATTTATTTTTTAATTTATATAAATTTATTGTATTTTTAAGTTATAAATATTAAAAATAGAAAGAGTTATTTTATACTCAAGAAAATTAAATAATTTTTTATTAAAATTTTTAAATTTTGAATTGAATTGTAAAATAAAGTAAAATAAATAAAAAGTTAAGATTACATAAAAAGTTAATGAAGAAGAAAAAAAAAACGTAGCCCCTTAGGTAGCCTCGAACTCAAGTCATCTGGTTGGGAGACCCGCGCTTTAGGATCACACCACTGAGGCGCTTTCTCGCTTGCGAAATAACTTGTATTTAAAGATTGCTGAAACTTTAAATGCTTTTTTCTCGAAATTTTGTGGATAGTGGGTCCTACTGCTTTAATATGTTGTTATCCTCATAGTATACTACAATCCTACGCAATTTCGCCCCAATCTGAATTTTCCATGTTGTGACCTCTCCTTGTTAGAAGGGAAATTTGGAAAGTGTGACTGATGTCACCCCTCCGGCTTCGGGTCGACTTTCGGGATGATTTAAAATTCATCTGTCGGGTTCTATTTGGGTAAAATTCAACCCATGCAGGACTCAAAATCAGGTGAAAACTCAACATCGAAATTTTTGAACGAATGCACTACTTGCATTACTTACAGTAATCAAGTAATTGAAGCAATTATACATGCGCGTATCCATGTTTCAAAGCTACCTACGTGTCGATAGAAACACTTTATTTTATTTATTGAAAACTTTATTTTTTAGTAAAGACAGTGTACTCGAACAATGCATAAATTATAAGTAGGAATCCCATAAGGGGCTCCAGTATTTTGGCAGATCTCTATATTTATTATTATGAAAAGCAATATTTCTTTGATGGTTATAAAATTTACACAGCTATCTATGACAAACGGCAATATTTTAGTTTTAAAGTAAACTTATTTACACATTTTAATTCCTGTCTGCATCTTTCGGTATTTAGAAACATCACCACTAACCATATATTTCGAATTAATAATTTATGCTCTCCGAAGTATAAAAACAAGAATATTAATAAACTGATCACAGCCACTGCTAAAATGGGTTTTCCTAAAAACTTTGTATTTTCTATTTTATATCCATAACCATGTCTCCGTCAGTACATAAAAAAAAAATGTGTACACGTTAGTGTATCTTAACAAAAAAATTATAAAATAATAAAAGGCAATATAAAAGGTGGCAGTTGGGTGGGCAGATGTTTGATTACGGTGGATGAGTGGTGTTGTTTGGCTAGATGGTTGGGTGGGATTATGAAATTAAACTTAAAAAAAAAAAAAAAAAAAAAACAGAAGGCTTGTTGCATTTACTTTGTATTAATATGCAATCTTTCTTTTTTTCCATTAAATTTTCAGTTTCTTCATTGTTCAGTTGTCAACTATTATTAAAATTCTAATCAAACTATTAAAAAAAGTAATCAATAACTTTCATTATTGCTTTATAGCTTCATTATTCTTTATCTACTATGAAAATTTGCTTTTTTTAATTCATATGACTCCTGTTCTGGTCTTGGCAGGCTGGGAGAGTGTTGTCGGCGTAAAACTAGTTTAACCCCACAGGCAAGTCACAAGTCTTGCCGCCTGCATCCTTCCTTCCTTTCTTAAGTTTCTTAAGTTTCTTAAATTATTTTTTCATAAATTTCATTTCAGTTTAAGTTTTTCTGTTAAGATTATGTTGAGCTAGTTTATTGGCTTGTTTGTTTTGCAGGCTGTTAATTAATAAATTTGATTTCAATAAAAATGTCTATTTCATACCCTGATGAATTTTTTTCACCTTTCTGAGCTTCTCCTACATTAAAAAAGAAATAAAATCATTCTTATTAGTCTTTGTGGTTTCAGTGATCTTGTATCTGTTGCTTGGCTTTTCTACACTTACTATCATTATATATATGTATATATTGAAATGGTTTCTTAAACTACTGAAGTTCCTTTTTAAAAAATCAAGAAGTTAGGCATATACGTCACTACCGATTTGTTGTCAAATATGTGAGTGACAATGCCTAAGGTACGTATATGCCTAAGGTATATACGTACACTTCTGATGCGTGATTTTCGTCCAAAAACGCATTTTTGAATTTTTATCTAGAAATAATCTTCAAACCTTCACTTTAATTATTTGAATTTTTTTTTTTTTTTTTCTGGAATAGATAAAACCTGAGTTATGACGTTTTAAAAAATACACTCAAAAAGGCATAGAAAAATATTGAAATCCTTCAGAAAGAATGAAATATCAAAATATGAAAGCAAAAAATGTGTTACATATAAAGCAGGTGGATTTTAAAATCCTGTAAGCAAAATTTTGCCGTACTTAGATATCAAATTACTTTTATTGCTTTTTCTCTATTTCACTTTTCCTATGTGTAAGACTTACCGCAATACATGATTTCTCCTACACTCTTGCTTCAAAATTTTTTTAATTTGGCATACATGTTCATAATATTATTATCCAGGTTTTGAACTACTTATATAAAGATATCTTAAAATTTGTTCATTTTCTGGGGTTAAAAAGTTAGAAATGTGACAAAATTTTCGGAAATTTTTCAGTACAATTAGTTTGGTAGCACATAACTACTAAACTGTCATATAAAAATATATTCTAGTAGTTCAAATCTTAAAACATATTTTACTGAGTTTTTTATTAACTCAGAAAACTTTGTATTAACTTTCTCAGTTTTTTATTAACTTACTTTTTATACTTAAAAAAAAAAAAATTTAACATTATTATTATTTTTTTTAATATTTTTTAAGTTTTGTGTAACTGCCATTTTTTAAACATATTATAGGTGTTTTTTTCCCAATTAAAAAAAAAAAAAAAACTTTTCGAGCCTTTTTTATGTATTGTAATACTTTTTAATACAAATGAAGAAATGCAAAAGAATAAAACTTCAAAAAATATAATTATTAAAAAAAAAAAAAAATCTCTGAAGGTGTATGTATGCCTTAAAGATTGGAAATCTGTGTGTTAAAAAATAATGATTTGCTTGTTTTATTAAATTTGAAGTACGGTTAAAGAAATGCAATATCCGTATTACTTAAAATAAAAAAGAGCACATGTATGCGTATAACTTACAAATATGCAAGATCTATTTATATATAAATAGATATTGAATACATGCACGTAAGGTGGAAAATATAGATTTAATCAAATATAAATATATTATTCAAATATAGAAATAAAAAGTTTAAATATATTACTTGAAAATTGAGAAATAGTTATTATTTTAAACCAAAGTAGTGTACAAGAATCATTTGATACTAAGACACTATTTTATTAAATTTAAGTAATATTTATTACAAAAGTTTACATAAAATGAAAGAAAAAACAAGTATAATATTACTGATCATATATAATTAGCATCATAAAAACTATAGTTAATTTAAATTACTTTTCTATGATGAAATACAATATGTGATTATAAAAAATGTTATCTCGAAAACATTGAGGAGAAATATCGAAATTTTGGAACGATTTTGTCGAAAAACTAATTCAATAGTTTGACTGAAAAGTTTCAATTATTTGCTAATGACTTCATTGCACGTAGTTTGAAAAAGAATATTCTGTTAAGTATTTTAGTTATTTTAAATTAGTTTTCTGCGCTGAAATTTAGTGTCATTTTCAAAATCCATAAAACAACGGAAAAAAAAAAAAATATGTTATCGATTTCGTTTCCAAAGACTTCATTATTTTGTCTGGACAATTTTTATATTTTCTTTATGATGCATTATTTGTAATATATATTTGGCGCAAATAATTAAAATCATAAAATATTCAATAAATGTAAAGGATTTTTCCGCATTAACAGATATACGAAACATAGTAAGGGGAATTTGGCACAGATTTCATCCCACTATGTATAAAGATTTTTTTTTTTTTTTTTTTTTTTTCTGAGTATAAATTCTTAATCTTCTTTCTTTTGATATATCTTAGCTTCAACAAGAAGAATATTTGTTTTTGCAAACAGTGGTATGAGTTCTTCCTTAAATTCCCATATCTGCAAACACTAAGAAAAAATTCTGTAACTGGCATCTAGAATCTAAATTGCGGCTCTAGAAAAAATAGTTTCATGTCATCCTTATAAATTCTAGTCCCCTTGGAAAGCGAGTTCTAGAAGTCCCTATTAGAATTCTAGAGCGTTTGCCTCCTATATTCTTGAGGGCAAAGTTATTTAAAAATCTCTGCAAATAAATGAGACTGCAAGAAGCGGGTTTCTGCAACTATAATCTTGGTTTATTACCCAATTCTAGAAAATCAAGCGAGAATTTCTCGCCATATAAATGATTCAGAATATTTAGAGTATTCAGAATATTGTTTCACCGTCTAGAAATGTGTACACTAGAAATTCTCGATCATTTCGTCTATTCAGTTTATTGGCGTGCCTTATGCGCATAGCTCGGAAATCTATATTTCTAGTTAAGGGATTTAGAAAATGGCCACTTATTCATTCTAGAGAAAGGCGGCATATTTTTTTTTCTCGGTGAATACCATACTATGCAATAGTTGTCAACTCTAGCTAAAAATTCCGCTAATTCCGCTAAAAAATCCGCTAAAATTCCGCTCTCGCTAATCTTCCTAATTTTGATTCTCAAAGGTTGGCAGCTATGCTATGCAATAACATGCAACAACTATTTTGGATGATTGCATTAATAAATATACCAAACACCATAATAACATGTAACAACTGTTTTGGATGGCTTTGGGTTCCTCTACGGTCCTTTTTTGTACATTATATTTAATTAGACCTAAATCTACAGTAAAATTGATTCCAATCAACTACAAACACCTATGACTCTGAACCATTATTCGAATCCGTCTCGTGGCAATTGAATGCCAGAGCGCTAACTATTCAGATACTAATTATAAAAAAGCACCACAGATATGACTTTTAAAAGTAACAAGTACAAAACTTTGAATAAACACCATAAAATGCGAGAAATCGCAACCATTATCCGAACCCGTCTCGTGGCAATTGAATGCCAGAGTGCAAACTCTTCGGTTACTAATTATAAAAAAGCACCACAGAACTGACGCTTTTAAGTAATAAGTACAAAACTTTAAACAAACACGGTTTTTTTTTTTTTTTTTTTTTTTTTTTGTCGCTTAGTGTATAAGAGACCATCGGTGTGATTGTGCTTATGTACTTAACTCTTTATCTACCATATTATGAAACAGACAAAAAATGTATTTGATAGACATTTTTTGAGTTACTTAAGATTTTACTAAAAGACTTTAGTTACTTTTTTTTTTTTTTTTTTTTTTTTGTCGCTTAGTGTATAAGACCATCGGTGTGATTGTGCTTATGTACTTAACTCTTTATCTACCATATTATGAAACAGACAAAAAATGTATTTGATAGACATTTTTTGAGTTACTTAAGAGTTTACTAAAAGACTTTAGTTACATTTTTTTTTTTTTTTTTTTTTTTTTGTCGCTTAGTGTATAAGACCATCGGTGTGATTGTGCTTATGTACTTAACTCTTTATCTACCATATTATGAAACAGACAAAAAATGTATTTGATAGACATTTTTTGAGTTACTTAAGATTTTACTAAAAGACTTTAGTTACTTTTTTTTTTTTTTTTTTGTCGCTTAGTGTATAAGACCATCGGTGTGATTGTGCTTATGTACTTAACTCTTTATCTACCATATTATGAAACAGACAAAAAATGTATTTGATAGACATTTTTTTAGTTACTTAAGAGTTTACTAAAAGACTTTAGTTACTTTTTTTTTTTGTCGCTTAGTGTATAAGACCATCGTTGTGATTGTGCATATGTATTTAACTCTTTATCTACCATATTATGAAACAGGCAAAAAAGGTATTTGATAGATATTTTTTTAGTTACTTCAGAGTATTTTTCAAAGATAAATGCACCAAAAATTTTGGATATCGCCTCATCATAATAACTAATGAGGACTTAGTGAGATGGTATTTTAGTGTACTATTGATACATACAGGTCAAAAAACAGAACTAGACTTTAAAAATGTGTAAAAAAGTATTTACTTTTTATGTTCCTATTGTGAGCATTTCTTTGTCCTAGTCAGGAGTTTCAAAAGACGAGAACAGCCTAGTAGTGTTTTCCATGGCCAGAATTATTTGAAGCAGCATATCAGTGTGCAAGCTCTAATAAGTTGAGAGTTTACTAAGTTCAGAATTTACATAGTTCACGCATCATCTATGGTCGCTTAAGCCTTAAGGTTACTAGTTACTAGCGTTTGTATAAATGCGCGAACAGCGGAATCTTAAAAGCCAATCAAAGCTAGTATGTTGTGGCCAACACATGACTTTCTTCTATATTTTCCTATACTTCACTCAGTAAAAATAATTTATTAAAATTACTATTTAAAAAAATTATCTTCCATGATAATGGAGACGATTTCCATATGAGAGAAGTAGTATAACACTAAATATGCAAACAAAAGTCGATTTTATTCTCAATATTAGTACATTAAAAAAAAATATCGTTAGCAATGAAAAAAAATCGATAATTTTATTTTAAATCATCGCAGATCTATGGTTCAACCATTCGTTTTAAAGGTATTGGCGAGCTCTTTGGAAAGATACCCATCATGAAAATGTACTCCCCTCGAGGGGGGAGTTCCCCCCCACCAAGGGGAGGCGAGGCTCCTACATACACAATTTTTTTTCCCAGTTGACTATATCTATAACAAATAATTCTTTTAAATTTCAGAAGGATTATTAAAAAATAATTCTCTTTATGCACATTTATACAATATTTTGTCCTATACCACTTTGTTAAAAATTTAACAAAAGCGAAATGGAAACGCAACCTGTAAGACAATTTTTACCAAAAGTTGATAGAGACTAATTTAGGTCAAGGTGTAACTACATACCAATTTGTATGAAATTCTATGCAGTAGTTCCTGAGATACAGTTGTCCAAAATTTTGTCACACACACAGACAGACATTTTCTAAAAGTGGTCAAATCGTATTATACGTCTCTTAAAACGGGTAAATCCATCAAAAATCCGATGTCTAAAATTTTTACGAATCCAATACTTTCTTCTATTGAACATAGAAGAATGTAATAAAATTTGTCAATTTTACTCTTGTCATCTCAAGTCTCACACTAACTACTGATTAGTATTTAAATATTGTTCACATACGTTTACTGAAATTCTATAAATCACTTTAATCCACTATAATTATTTTCAATATTCACAAAAGATTTTAAAAAACTCTTACAATTTTATGGTTTTGTATGAAAAAAAAATAATCAATACTTAGTCCAGAAAATTTTAGCTATTTGGTAATGACATCTGTACTGGCAGTATAAAATACAACGATGTCCTTTTTGTCAAAGTTTTAAATGATCCAGATACGGCAAGACACGATATACTTCAATTAGCTTCTTTGAGTATCAATCGATTATATACACAAGCAGTACCATCAAGTAAATTTTTAGCAGAAATCGAGCGTGCCCCCCCCCCCCCTTCTTTTTTTATGTTAGTCTTTATGTTATTTGTCACGTGACACTCTCATTCACGTAACATGAAATATGTCAGTTACAGTTACAGTATTGTACGAATTAAAAGGACAAATTGTGTTGAAAAAGTGAATGGTATATGAACACCACCTACCGTTAATGTTGCAAAGGCTGAAAAAAATCCCGTTTCTTCCCCGGAAATAAACCAAGTTTTGGGGGAAGGAAATTTTGAAAATTCCTGGGAGTTTTAAAATACTTTGATGCATGGACACATTTTTTTCATTTTTATTATTTTTAATAATTTCCTATTTAGCATTTTTAACTGTAACTGTGAAAAGCAACTCAACTCTTCTTTCTTTTGCAGATACAAAGTCAGTTATTTTATTATTATTTCATAAATAGACATTAAAATAGAAAGACTATTTCTAATAAATTTGAGAATGAAATATTTCTTCGATGTTAATAAAATTAAGTATTCATAAGGTAAATAATTCAACCGTACTAAAATAATACATAGCAATAAAATATAAATATACATATTTATTTTTAAAATGCAAAGGAAAATATTTTTTAAGTGCAGAAATTAATATTCATCATTGTGTATTTTTTATTTTTGTTAAATACTGATGTAATAGTAGTTTGTCTTAAATTTTTAATTTTTTTTCTTTTTGTTTGTTTACATTAAAAATTTAATTTCAGATTAAAGAGAGTTGACTGTACTTGTTTGTGAAAGATTTAAATTCAATATTTATTGAAAAACCTAATTGAAAAAAAAAAAAATCACTCAGAATCATTCCAGTTAAAATTATAATTTTATCTGAATAATCTTTTAAAGACTTTTCTGGTCAAGTAACATTACTTAAACTATATTTTTAAGTTTAAAACAGAACATGCATAATTTAAATTTATTTGCTTTGCTAGAAATAATAATAATAATAAAAGACCAAATTTTAAAAAATTGTCAGTTTGTTTCTCTTTTGGAAATATATTAAAAAGTATTATGTAATGGTTGCAATGAACAGAAGCAGTATTAATAGCAGGAGACTTGGCGTTGGAATATTAAAACAGGAATAAACTACTACGTCAGAAACGCCAAATTAAAATTATTGAGGTGCATACAGCTGTTTCGGTAGCCTAAAGCGTACCGTCTTCAGTGCAAAAAAAATTCTGAATCTGGAGAAGTGCTCGTATATATAGGAGAGGGACCGGATTTAGTTCAACCAATAGGATTACGGAAGATGTGGGAAGTGTGGCCAATAGGAATTAAGGAATGTGTAGCTGTGTAAACAGTAGAAAAATTTAGGAAATGTGGACTGAATGTAAAATTTCCAACAATCAGACAAATAGGGAACAGCGAAATCACAATTTACAAGGTTTTTAAAATTTTTATAAATATGAAAAGCTTCAAAGAAATCGAGTTCATGAATGGATTTAGGTCTGCAAATTATTTTAGCTCAATTAAATTTAAAATTATGATTTTCCTCCCAGCAATGTTTAGAAATAGCCGATTTATTGGTTTCTTGTTTGCGGACGTAATTCATATGTTCTTTTAGACGAAATTTAAGACTGCGTTTAGTTTGGCCAATATATGATAAACCACACTGACAGGAAATACTATAAATGCCCCAAGAATTATGCATATCAATAGGATCTTTTAACTGAGAAAAGGTGAGTTTATTGGAAGGCGAAAATATTATTTTAAAATCATATTGTTTGAGAATTTTAGCTATGGTTTGACTGGTTTTAGAAAAATAGGGTAAAACAATACTGATATTAGATGTGACTGATTTAGTAGACGAAATACGAGAGAGTTGTAATTTTTGGATAGCTTTGTCTATAATGGAAGGGTCATAACCTCTGTCAATTGCGATGGCTTTCAGGTATTTAATTTCAGATTTCAATAAAATAGGATTTGAACAAATATTAAGGGCACGGTTTACAAAAGTATAGAAAGCAGCCATTTTTTGGTTAGGTGGGTGACATGAACGCGCATGGGGAGGAAGGGAGACTGCAAAATTTTTACGATAGACAGTGGTTGAAAATCCATTTACAGTGCGAGAGACGAGGGTATCAAGAAATGGAAGGGAGCCATTATTTTCT
This sequence comes from Salticus scenicus, assembly GCA_963930645.1. Classification (NCBI taxonomy): domain Eukaryota; kingdom Metazoa; phylum Arthropoda; class Arachnida; order Araneae; family Salticidae; genus Salticus; species Salticus scenicus. The sequence goes on from OZ005658.1 coordinate 175,638,487, forward strand.
ATTTCATATGTAAACTGGATATTACTGTCAATTGAATTTAAGGTTTCTAAGACATGGTCAATATTGTGTTGAGATATGTCGATAAGCGTGAAGGTGTCGTCAACGTTTTTTCTGCAGGGCTGAGATTTGATTTAAAATTTTTAGAGTTGAAATTGGCATTATTAAGGATTAAATGACGAAGATTTTCTTTCTGTTGGTCAGTCAGTCGAGAATTTTTGAAAGCTTTTTCAACCGGTGCAATTAACTGAGGAAAAGAAGGAGGTTTAGAAATGGCAAAATTTGAATTGAGTTTGAGAACAGAATATTGACTATTGGAAATATCAGTACTGGGAAGATTAACGATTGCATTTTTATTGACAACAGGTAAGTCGTTCGAATGAATAGGACTCTGTGAATTACGAAGCCGGGTGAATTTATCATGTAATTTAATTGAGTGTTTACGAGAACGGTTGTCACAATGAATCCAGGAATTGTGATCAATCAACATAAAGTCAGGACGTTCAAAAGCTAACTTTAAGTGGAGAAACAATAAATCTTTTTCAATTTTGGCGATGTTGGTACGAGTTTCCTTAATAACTGCACGGAGAATATTAAAATGAGACCTGAGTACTGCTTTGTTTGCAAAACTGGAACCAGAAATATTGCATTTTAGTTGAATGAATTTAGGGATAATGCGGTGTCTCTTGCATTGTAAAAGGAATTTCGAAAGCAAATGGAAAAACCCTTTGCCAACCCTTTTGGGAATATATATATATATATATATATATATATATATATATATATATATATATATATATATATACGTATTTAAGTTTAATGCGGTATGTTAAAATTATATGAAATTATTTTAATTATTAAATAATTAACATGTCATTCAAATTTTTTATCTTATTGTTCATATGTTTAACCCCTAAACCAAAACTTATTTTTTCCTTTTGAGTGTAACTCTTCTTCTTCTTTTTTTTAATTATCTACTCTTTAATAAGTTCTGCCGGTTGAAATTTCTCTGGCTAGTTATGTTATTTCAGAATAAGGTTTTTTTAACTCATGTATGCATTACAAATGGATAAGTTAAAGTTTTTCTGAAAAGTTAAGTAAATTTATTGATTGGAGAAGTAATAAGGTTGGTAAGTTGGTTGGTTGGTTGGATTTTTACGTCGCACTAGTGCAGCGCAATGAGCAATTGGTGACGGTCTGGGACTCTCCCCTGGAGGTGATCCGGAGATATGCCATCACAATTTTGATCATCCACGGAAAGTAGAAGTAATAAGGAGAAGGCTGATTACATAGAGTAAAAAAATAATACACAGCATTCACCTACAACAAATAATAAGACATTTTCTGAATTCCCAAATTAGAAATATAGTTTTACCAACTATGAGTAAGCTAAACAAATAAACTGAATAGACGAAATGATCGAGAATTTCTATTCTATACTTTTCTAGATGGTGAAATAATATTATAAATATTAAAAATACTTTGTATTAAGTTAAATTCTCACTTTATTTTCTGTAATTGCAACTTAAACCAAGATTATAGTTACTAAAGCTCGCCTGGTGTGGTCGCATTTATTTGCAGAGATTTTTAGTTAAGTTTGACCACTATAATATAGGAAAACGCTCTAGAATTCTGATAGGGATATTTAGAACTCACTAGCAGAAGAAACTAGAATTTATAAGAATGACGTGGAACTTAAACCACAATTTAGTTTATAGATGTCAGTCACAGAATTTTTTCTGAATGTAACAGCGCGAAAAGTCTAGGTCTAAGAGGAACCACACTGAGAAAAAAAAATATACCGCCTTCATCTAGAATGAATAAGTGGCCATTTTCTAACTCCCTTAACTAGAAATATAGATTTCCGAGCTATGCGCATAAGGCACGCCAATAAACTGAATAGACGAAACGATCGAGAATTTCTAGTCTACGCATTTCTAGATGGTGAAACAATATTCTGAATATTCTGAATCTTTTGTATGACGAGAAATTCTCGCTTGATTATCTAGAATTGGGTCATAAACCGAGATTATAGTTGCTGACACCCGCCTCTTGTGTTCGCATTTATTTAGAGATATTTTCAAATAGGTTTGACCTCGATAATATAGACAAACTCTCTAGAATTCTAGTAGGGGCTTCTATAATTCGCTTTCCACGGGGACTAGAATTTATACGGATGACACGGAACTATTTTTTCTAGAGTCACAATTTAGATTCTGGATGTCAGTTACAGAATTTTTTCTCAGTGCGCTTCTGAAATGAGGTTTTTAACAAGTCTTTGACCGTATTTATGCGAGTTGTTAAGAAATTGTCGATCTCAGTAACTAAGCATTTAGATACATTCTCTAAGATTGCTTTTAAAACTTAAATTTATATACTAATAAAGACATAACATATTAACAAACTTTATTTTGGAGCACTGCAACACATTATTTTTCTTAAACAATTCTAGCGTAGTCAGTTGATAAAAAGAAAAATTTTAAAAAATCTAATATTTTTCCCAAGTACAAAAGAAAGGATAATTAATTTATAAATGCATCATGTAAATATGTAGAAGTCTTCGTAAAGAGAAACTAAGATAATCGTACTTAATTAATCAAGGTCGATTATAATTGATTAATCAAGGTAGTTTGCTTAACAAGCGACAAAGATATTCTTTAATTGTATAAAGTTAGATAATTTATCGATAAATTCGATTTACAGATGCGTATTTATACCTGCTGCTACAATGTATTTTGTGTTACTTCATGTGTTATTTAGTTTTTCTCCTATGAAATATATATATATATATATATATATATATTGTAACAAAGTAGTAGAGTGAAGAAAAATGTTTGATAAAACGGCAACATAATCCGCAAAGGAGAAATTAATTTAATGAATAAATAAAATAAAAATAACCAGTAACAACTTTATAAACGATATAAAAAATATTAACCATTTATATTTCATATATATAAGGTTATGACATTGTAAAATGCAAGAAAAACAGATGATCAAATGCCAAATTATCCATTTCTTATATATATATAAGAAGAATGTACTGGATTCGTAAAAATTTACACATTTTTGAGATGACCTCAACACAATTTGACCATTTTTAGAAAAACTCTATCTGCGTGCGTATGGTGTATCAGATATTTTATGGGCGCTGTATTTCAGAAACGAGTGTATAAAATTTAACGCGTGAATTAATATATATATATATATATATATATAATTTGAATTATTTAGTACCATTGTAACACTCAGCAGACAAAAGATAGATGAAGATACCAACATAAAATTAAATTTTAATTGAGATTTATTGCGATTAAAAATAGTCACAGTATTAATTTAATTTGAGTACCAATGATTAGTAAAAACATGTTAAAGTACTTACGCAGAAGAGAAATGACACTTACATAACACATAAGCCTAACGATGAGAGAATTTGCAAAAACTATGAATTATTAGTAACAGTCAACTTTTTAGAGAAAAGAAAAAGGATAAAATCACCAAAGAGTTCCGTTGAAAAGGGAAAAAAAAATGGAATTCATGAATTGAAAATTGGAATTTAAAATGCTGAAAAATAGATATGTTCACACATCAGGAAACTTGCATTTCTATCAGCATATGCAAGATTTCGGAAAACTGTATAGCTAATTCCAGAAAATATACAGCTCAAGTCTCTATCTTGTATCAAAACAAAATAGAAAAGAAAATTAAAATAAAAAAGGAAATTAAAGTAATCAATAACACAAACCAAAATTTAAACAAGGAATAATATATATATATATATTTATGATAGAAATATCTGGAAAAAAAATTGTACATGTAGGGGCAGTGCTTCCCCTTTTTTAACCCTTTTCAGGTTTTAAATTTTCTAAGAGGTTTATCTAAAAAAAAAAAAAAAAAAAAAAAAAATCGTCAAAACCTTTAAAACGAATATATGAACCATACATCTGTGATAAACTTAAAACAAATTTATAGATTTTTAAGCATGTTTAACAAATAATAGTAACAGTAATAATAATAATAATAATAATAATAAATTCTTTACAAATTCGCACTAATTTGACTTTCATTATATATTTAGTGTGACATTTCTTTTTGTTGTTGTTGTTGTTGTTTGTTTAGATGAAAATTGTGTATATTCATCATGGAAAACAATTTTAATAAAATTTTCTCTGCGTGAATTTGTATAGGAAACACAGTATAATGTTTTGTGATAGACACAATATATTTATTTACGTATGAGACACATGCAGGTTTTCATCAATTTTATCTACAATTATGGATTTGAAATGTTTATTTATTCCCCCACCACCAACATTTTTTTCTATTAGTTTTTGTCACTATTCTCTTTCACCACGGAAATTTCGTGACTTTACTTACAAACTGGAAGCAACGACGTAAATTTAAGGGGATTATAGAGTATTCAGCTTTTTTTCCCGCCCTAAAATTATCATTTTGTTTCTAAACTATGTAATTTCCATGCATGAAACTATATTATTACTCTGTTACCAAAGGGGATGGTGGGCTTTGAGAATCGTAAAAAACGAGGAAAAAATCAAATTTTCGTTTTGTTATACTATTATTGTATTTTCACTGATTCTGAACAATATGCAATGAACCGCATATAAGGATTTGAACAAATTTAAAGGGCTGATTAAATGCCCTTTATGCCTTTTATGAAATTCCAAAATGTAAACAAACATACCACAAAATCGGTGGCAATTGATCATTGATATTTTAAACTTTTGAAATATTTTAAATTTTGATTAAAACAATGATAAAAAAAAAAATATTCAGTTTAAAAAATATAAATTTCTAAAATGTTTGACTGATAAATAATGATAACTGGTAAAATTCACTTTAAATGACGATTTCTCTGATTTTTTTTTTTTTTTTTTTTTTTTTTTATCTTCTTTCGAATATCTCTCGCGTCACAATTTTGACTTAAAATTAATAAAAAATGGCTTTTAATTGCTCTAAGTTTCAACTGAAAAAAATCTGAGTACCTTTTTTAGGTTTCGCCTAAATTTCGAATTTAAAATTCTGTTTTGCTATGCGACAGCTTTGAAATTTCATAAATATTCAGTATAGAAAAATGTATTTCTTACAAATAAACTTTTGGACGATTATAAAAACTGATACCCATATTTGTTTAATATATATATATATATATATTGTTAAGAATTTGTAACTAATTCGTAATTATTTTTATGAAAATTCATTAAAAGAGGCTTAGTTATGTGATAAAATGTTAATTTTCAGCATTTCTAGTTTGTTTTCGCATTAATATAGCTTAAAAACCTGTTAAAATGCCTCATTAAGGCTGGTAATGGATTTTGCGCCAAATTTGGCGAGTTTTTTCTCTCCTTGGCGTTTTTTGGCGACCTTAGCATGAAAATCCTTATCATGGAAACTCTAACTATGGAAAATCCTAATATGGAAACTCTAACTTGATTGGCTGACGAGTTTCTGGAATTTTCCAAATTTTTCTACGCGAGTATTTAAGAAGTTGCTTTACGCAAAATCGGCCAGTCTCAGTTTAGTTAGGTCAATGCTCTCATAGCTACTGAAAGAGCTCTGAGCCTCTTTCGATTGTAGTCTATTGCTGCATGTAAATGCTCTAATACAGTTTATACTGTGAATTTACTGTTGACAGCTGTTACATAAGCTGTGTTCACTGGTGAAAGCTAAGTTGATACTTGGTTTATAGACCTGTAATTTTGAATTTTCTGTAAATAAAATTAGCAGCCTAGATTTGCCTTTCATTTCTCGGACAACTTACAAACCCCCCAAGTACGTAACAATATGAATAATAATCAAACAAAATTATATATATATATATATATATATATAATATTTCAACGCGGGAGCATTTTAGTTTTTTTCTTATTTTAATTAAAACAATTTATATTATTTTACTTTTAATTTTTATGTGCTCAATATTGTATAATACTTCGGAGCATATATATAAAAAATATTTAAAACTTTTGCTAAAAAATTAGAAACATTTATTCATAACACCCACCGTTCCTAGAACAACCTTAAATTTTTCATTCAATTTAAGTAATATTTTTAGTATACATTTTAGGAAAAGGGGTATATGTAATGTAATTCAATGCATCAATAAATACATAAGAGCCTCAATAAATAAATGCAAATTGCTTTTTTTTATCATCATATAATCCTGTTTTCAATTTATAGTTGGACTAGCAGACCCGGCCATGCGTTGCTGTGGCTATGTTATAAAAAGTTTTAGTCGATGTAAAAACCCACGGGATTGAGATCTGAAACTTAAGTCAAAATTTGGAAACGATTGATAAAAATTTTCGCAGACTTGATATTAAGCACAAATTAATTTTATTGTAGGGTCCTATAAATTTTAATGGAGAAGTGAAATATATTATTTCTAATGCTAAGATGTCAACAGCTGTAGTTATAAAAAGGAAAACAATATGGCCAGAAAAATAAGTAAATTTGATAAATATTTTAAAACTTTAAAATAGAATATCTTATGAAATATTGGGTATTTAAAGTAAATACAGGTATTATTTTAAATATAAAAAGATTTTGCAAAAGATTAATATGTTTTAACGAAGTGGTGAGAAGTTTTTTAGTATGTTAAAATTTTAATAGTAAATTCAATCATAGTAAGTTAATTAAGTTATTAATAGTAAGTTAATCAAGAGTGGGAACATCGAGGATTAAGATAAGAATAATTATAAGATAAAAAAAAAAAAAAAAAAAAAAAAAAAAGGTTTATATACCATGTTTTTAAATTTTCTGCTGAAACGATGACGTCAGTGACCGTCTGTGAAGCCAAGAAAGATTTCCTATGTTAATCGTCAATTTTATTTTTTGTAAAAAAATTATTAAAAATCGAGGAAAATTATTTCCAGATTTTAATCCGTATATTTGGGTATAGATATATATTAGTTATCGTGTGCATGCGTTAGATCAAATTGTTTTTGCTGTAAAATTGATATATTTTTTTTCAAATGCCAAAAGGCGATATCAAAACCAGAGTATCATGCCGGTACTGACTTACATGCTCTATAACAGTGGTTCGAACCTATTTTGACTTCGCGGACCAATAAGTTCATAATTTAAAATCTCGTGACCCCCAATATGATTGATTAAGAAACTCAAATATATTTTTACGGTAATAATCAGGAAAGACTGTTCTATAAATATGAAATAAACATTTTTATTATAACACATTATAAATGCTTACTTTATCATAAGAAAAACGCAAATTTAATCCTATTAACAGTTATAGAGGAAGAACGTGATTGATTTTTTCTCAGACGAACGATTTAACTGCAATGATAAATACTAATATTAACTACAATGATAAATTTCTATATATAAAACTGGATTTACTAAATCTTGGGATAAGTATATTATGTTATTAGATAAGTGCAATTCAATGGGAATTTAAACTTTTTTTTATGTACATTTTAAACTTTTAAAGAATTATAATAGTCTGATAAATTTAGAACAATTCCTAGCTAAATATCAAATGCAAATTGAGAATTCAAAACTATAACTAGGCTTTCATACAACTCAAATTTTTGTGTTAACCATTTGTTGCATCGCGTCCACTAGTGGACAAAAGTTTAAATTTTTTTTTCTTTCACACAAATGGTTTTACAGATTTGGTTTTAATGTTTATTCTTTCTGTATTATTTAAGCTTTCATCTGTTGCTCATAGATAGCAGCATAATGTAAAGTTACAGATTGCATTGCTAGTTTGAAAATGGCGTCAACCTGTACCTCCGAGTTAGTATGATTTCTCATTGTAAACATTGTATATACGTGCTGAACCTTTTTTATTTTTACATTTTGCATTTTGAAATAGTAATTTTAGGCATTTTAGAATATGTTTGAATAGAACACTTATTTTCAGATGCTATTTTTCCTGAAAATTGATGTATTTTTCTTTTTGTCAACTACAATGGACGTTATGAACATATGCTAATGTAGGACTGTTTGTTCATTGCAGTGGTACAAAAGGGTATTATATAATTTTATAGATGTTACCATGATAAATTCTTGGATTCTTTACAAAGCTGTCGTACCACAATGTTCTATGCAACTAGGAGTTTTCAAGATGTCCATTGCCAGAGGACTAATACAAGCAGTATCAAGAGTAATTGATGAACAAGATACAGAAGACTTACGCTAACAAGGACCAATGTCAGTGTAAAAACCTACAAAAAAATGTCAGTCAAAGCAAGCTCTGTCCTCATGAATGTCCGCTACGATAGAGTAGAGCATTTTGCTAGACAAATATCAAATAGTGCTCAATGATGTAAGATGGAATTATGCTCTATTCATGCGTAAAATGCAAAGTTCATTTGTGTATCGATGAAAAAAGTTTATTTTCATCGATCGAAAAGTTATTTTCATCTTTTATTATTTTCATCACCAGTTCTACTTTAGATATCCAGTTCCTATATGTATACTGTCCACTACAGTGGACAAAATATAACTTTTAAAATAAACAAAATTTTGATGAAATTTTTTTTTCTGAATTCTGGGGCAATTTCAAATAGGAAAAACACAATAATTTCCTTTAAAGTTTCCCAGGTGATTAATATGCAACAAAGGGTTAAAAAAATATTCCATTTATCCTCTGTTTCATCTTGAAAATTCTGAAGTTTAATGTGGTGAGTATGAAAGATTCAGAAAATCTTGAAGTTAAAATTATCATTAGCATAATTTCCAGTAAAACATTATGCAAATAACATCAAGAATTTTCTACTGACACCAACATTCTATCGCAGACCACTAGTGATCCATAGATCACCGGTTGGCCACCACTGCCCTATTAATGTAATTTAATGTCAGGAATGTGTTTCACTTTTTATGTCAGTATAGTGAAACATGGGTAGGACCCGAATGTACTTTGAGCCTGGGATAATTTTTGGCTTTTTCTTGCTTTGCAAGCAAGAATGACAAAAATACTGGATTTTAGAAAAACATTTAACGTTGTTAATTTTAAGCAAAAGTTTTATTTCTATTTCTATTTCTATATATATATATATTGGTTTGATTTGGGTGTTCTTCTTTCTTTTTTCTTTTCTTTTCTTTTTTGGTTTGATTTGGATGGTCTTCATTTTTGATCAGAATAGTTGTTTGAATACTGAAAGTAAATCATCTTTAAATTTCTAATGTTTGCACTGACAATATTATATTACTACTGAACGTTCTGTTTCTCTCTCTCTCTCTCTCTCTATATATATATATATATATATATATATATATATATTAATAAGGAAACTTTAGTATAGAGCAGAAAACCAAAAGTAGTAAAAAAGAAAAAAGAAAGAAAGAAAAGAAAAGAAAGAATAACTCAAACAAATTAAATTGATTTCATTAAACAATTGCCTGTTTAAGAAAAAATAGTTTATTTTATTGAAAAATTCAGTTTGTAAATACTGTCACCATTTCTTATTAAAATCTAAAATCAACAAAGATTTTTAAAACTAATTTTTGCAAAATTGACTTTGCATAATGCAATTTTCATTTTTCTTATGGCTTATTTTTTTAAGAATATAGGTTTTTGCATAAATACATTTATTTTATTCATGTTGAATAATTTAAAAAGAATGAAAAATATCTTCGAATTTAAAATTTTAATAAGTAAGCAAGAAATTCAGTTTCACAGTTATATTTTTGCATATTGCTCAATTGGATAACAAACGTCTGTTTAGGCTACTAAAAATTTAGTTATAAACAAAGTGGAAATATAAATTTTCAAATTAAATTTATTTATGTCTTTTTTTTATGAAAAACTATTTAAAAAAATATCTTTAATAGTTTTAAAATAAGATATATTTAAAAAGAAATAAAGATCAACATTATAAATAGAATTAAAATACAACATTAGAAAGAGGGACTTAGCCTAGTAATTAGGTTTTTATAGATTGATAAATTTCATAAAGATTTATATTAATGTATTTTGCTAGAGTATGTAATATCGAAATTTGCTCATACATAAATTAATGAAGCATTTTTTGATATTACTTTCATTTCTGAGGTGAAAGAATTATTTGAAATTATTCAGTTTAATTATTTTTATATGTCTGTTTTAAGGGCCCTTTTCACTCACCACCGCCAGAAGTCAAATCTAATGTTATTCTATGGGAAATTTTTCATTACAAATAACTTATTAACTAATACATATTTTAAAATTCTGTTTTCACATTCTCAAAATTTCCAGCTGTTAAATTGACGGACCTTTATAAAAAAATATTTTTTTTAATTTTTTATATTTTGTTTTGAAGCTGCAAAATACGAATTTTCAGTGATTTTTTTTTTTTTTCATTTTGCAATTTCAAAATAAAATATAAAAAATTAAAAAAATACATTTTTAAAAAAGGTCCGTCAATTTAACAGCTGGGAATTTTCTGAATGTGAAAACAGAATTTAAAAATATGTATTAGTTAATAAGTTATTTGTGAAGAAAATTTCCACACAGAATAACATTGGCTCGGGCTTCCGGCGACGGTAAGTGAAGAGGGCCGTTAATAACAAGTACTGAACGTAGGGAAAAAAAAAAAAAAAAGAAGAAGAAGAAAGAAAGAATTTGATATAGTAATAAGTAGATTATATTTAAAGCTACCTTTCAAATTTTGAAATTGAGAGAAGTAAATGGAATTGAAATTCACATTTGAAGTTTTAAAACTGAAAGTAGTAAACCGAATTGAAATGCGTATTTCCACGTATTTATTCTTATAGATCTTAAATATGAGAAAAATATTTTTTTTAAATCTAGTTTAGTGGTCCCCAACCGGTGCTCCGTGAAAATTTATTTGCATTGCTTAATGTTTTGTTTGCAATTACATGGATGATAAATTTATACAGACTTTCTGAGTTGTTCATATATTTGTACCCCAGTACTAAAGGACTATGTCCATTTAGCAAAAAGAGTTGCCACCATGCCTTTGATGGATTACAATGAAATACATTTATAATGAATACAGAAAATGGACAAGGTTTTATTTTCCACTGTCTTATGTCCTTTATAGTAAATGGACATGAGAACTTAATAATAAAAATGCACTACAGTACTGGCGTTAAATTCAAATATCCTAAACTTTCTGCTCCCAAACTGAACGATCACAGTCTCCTCCCTCAGTTGTTTTACCTTTTTATTCACCACTTTCCTTTAAAATTTCTAAAATTCTTTCACCATTTGGTTTTAAAGTCATTTACAAACACGTCGACAAAATTAAATTATCTTCTCTTAAAGATCCCATTCCTACTGAAAACCGAATTTCCAAATCTTCTATTGCTTCCCACTGCTGGGCTTATGGTCATTGTTTTGATTTTTCTAAAACTAACATAATTTCATCCCCTGTCTCCTCTTCACATTTGGATATCCAAGAAGCTTTTTATATATTTATAAATTCTAAAAATTTAATTAGTGATATTTCTTCCACTCCGTTCTTGTCTGATGCTTGGAAGTTACTCACATTAACTCCGATTTTCATTTAATTTTGATACTTTTAAGATTTTGTTATATTTTTTAATCATATTTATTTATTTATTTTCTTCTTTTATTTGATCATTCTGATCAAACCAGTATTTATATTTACATTCATCTTTATATATTTTTGCTCTTCACATAAAATGGTTTTGTGCGTTGCCGCTTTGATTGCAGCACTCGTGCCTACTTTGTTCGCCTGACGAAAGGTCGTGTTTTCTTTCGACCTGGAACAACTGTTGCGAGTTTATTGCATTTTATGGTGTTTATTCAAAGTTTTCTACTTATTATTAGTGCTATGCCTGTATATAAATCAAAAAATTCACATAAAAGACATGGTGCTATCTCTTTTCACAAAATGGTCATAGTATCTTTTACCTCCAGGATGCAGATATATTCGCAGCATTAGACATCAAAATTTTCTGAATAACAGAAAGAATAAATGTTTTTACCATAATCTGAATTGTCAGTATCAGGTCCAGGTGTACTTATCACCTTGAATTTTTTATCTGCATTTGATACTTAGCTAGTAATCACTCTACATTTATTTGAATATTCGAAATCTTCAAAGTTTTAAAATATACGTTAACAATATAAATTTGCATTAGATTTTAATAATCTAACAATATACATATTAGTAGATAAAGTTAATATAGTTTTATATATGGAAATGGCAAATTTATTACTGTAGTTAAACTTTTCATCATTGTTTCTTATAATAAAATAATACTTTTAAAAAATTAAAGAACACGCTTTTATAGAAATGTGAACTAAAAAGCACAAAATATCTATCATAGCATGAAAATGCAGGGTAAGAGAAAATCATGTGAGTGACACACCATAATATTTACATACACTTAAATCTTTAATTAAATAATTTAAAATTAAAGAAAAACCATTTTTAAAAAATCTCCACTGACTGAGCTCGAACGTTAGACCTTTAGGTTTGTAGCCCGGAGCTTTACCTCACAGCCATAGCTTTCACGTAGGGAAAGTCTTTTTTTTACAATACAGATTTTTTGTTCGCCCCCAGAGCGGTTACAAACATACATACAAACATACATACAGGTGAAGATAATAAAAGCGTGTTAATATCGAAGCGACAAATTGTGTTCACGTTCTTCCCTTTTAATTGTTGTACTATAATTTAACAGTCTTGAATTGTTTTTATATTTAATTAAGTACTTACATTTTACTTGCAATAAAATAAGTATTTGCAGTATTTTGTATTAAATAGGTTTACTTTATTTATAAAATGCTCATTTTCCAATTATTATTTTAAAATATATTTACTTTTCTTAAACAATTATATTAGGGGTTCGTGCAATTGTAAACTAGAAATTTAGTGGTCCGCGAATTTGGAAAGGTTGGAGACCGCTGATTTTAGTTAATCATTTAATACTACCAAGATGAGTAAACATATGATAAATTAATATAAACTATAAAAATTGCTGAAATTTTATTGTATTTTATATAAATGATGACATCACAAAATATATTTTGCTTTTAACGGCCCTCTTCACTTACCGTCGCCGGAAGCCCGAGCCAATGTTATTCTATGGGGAAATTTCCTTTACAAATAGCTTTTTAACTAATACATATTTTTAAATTCTGTTTTCACATTCAGAAAATTTCCAACTGTTAAATTGACGGACCTTTTTTAAAAATGTATTTTTTTAATTTTTAATATTTTATTTTGAAATTGCAAAATGAAAATATTTCACATATTGAAAATTCGTATTTTGCAGCTTCAAAAAAAAAAAAAAAAAAAAAAAAAAATATATATATATATATATATATATATATATAATTAAAAAAAATAATAATAATTTAAAAAAAAAGGGTACGCCAATTTAACAGCTGGAGATTTTCAGAATGTGAAAACAGAATTTAAAAATATGTACTAGTTAATAAGTTATTTGTAAAGAAAAATTTCCCATAGAATAACATTAGCTTCGGCTTCCGGCGGCGGTGAGTGAAGCGGGCCTTTAATTAAGAAAATTTCGAAGCGTTATTTTTATCTTTTACTTTACTTTGAAGAAAAAACATACAACAGACCGATTTTCTATTGCTTTGTATATTATATATCAATACAAAAAACCCTTAACGGGTTAAAAGTTTGTGACGCAGCACTGTACTTTATGGCTATAAGAATTAGAAATACGGGTCTTAAAAATAATGATATCAAATTTTCAGTGACGCTTTGATATTAATTAAATTATACACAGATTTTCTTATTTGAATTTGCTTTTTCCTTTTATTTATATTTACAGTGTAAACGTTATTTTCAACATAAAATAATATATAGCATTTACTCATTGATACCTTTCCATTCACATCTCTTATACTATTAAAGCATGTGTTTTAAAAGAAATTATATGAAATTCCAGTAACGCAGTGGTGTTACATTAAGTGATTTGTTTTTAAATTTCTCTGCAATTATTTTGTTTTGCATATTAAAGTATATGTGCACATTGAAATATTGCTTTTAATTTTCAAATACGCTGTCAAATATATCACTTTCATTAAGCTTATATTATGTACTGAAATATATTTATTTCAATGAATTATTCTATCTTTTGCGTCACGCCATCCAAAACTGAAAAAAAAAATCACAGTTTTTTTCTTTGCATCACGATATCTATTTGCATGCATTTTCAATTTATTTGGATGAAATGACACAAAGTAAACATTTCCATATATTTTACTTACAGTTTTGGATGGCGTGACGCAAAAGATAGAATAATTCATTGAAATAAATATATTTCAGTACATAATATAAGCTTAATGAAAGTGATATATTTGACAGCGTATTTGAAAATTAAAAGCAATATTTCAATGTGCACATATACTTTAATATGCAAAACAAAATAATTGCAGAGAAATTTAAAAACAAATCACTTAATGTAACACCACTGCGTTACTGGAATTTCATATAATTTCTTTTAAAACACATGCTTTCATAGTATAAGAGATGTGAATGGAAAGGTATCAATGAGTAAATGCTATATATTATTTTATGTTGAAAATAACGTTTACACTTTAAATATAAATAAAAGGAAAAAGCAAATTCAAATAAGAAAATCTATGTATAATTTAATTAATATCAAAGCGTCACTGAAAATTTGATATCATTATTTTAAGACCCGTATTTCTAATTCTTATAGCCATAAAGTACAGTGCTGCGTCACAAACTTTTAACCCGTTAAGGGTTTTTTGTATTGATATCATTACTTTTTAGGGGTTATGATCAAAACGTAAAATTAAAGGAGCATGGTAATGAGTTATAACACTGTATTAAAAGTGTTGTTTTATAGGTCATACTCGAACAAAATAACAAACTAAATAAAATTTCAAAATTTTATAAAAAGTGATAAAAAAGATGGAAACATGCAACATTACAAAGGCATAATATAGTACATTTTAAAAATGACAAAAATTTCTTATTTATATTCATTTCTTATTATAATTTTTTAGGTATAGATTTGATTTAAAAGAGAAAAATAAATAATAATAGAAAAATCTTTAAAAAGTGAAAATTTTATACTGGTAAATATTTAAGTAGTATAGTTTGTTATGAATTTAATTTAAAAAAAATCTTAATCTATTCAAAATTTTATTATAGCTTAACATTTTGTAATTTATATATTATATATACTAGAAACTTAATGAGCAAATTAATTATTTTCAAATTCTGTTTTAAGATTTTTTTCAATCCGTAGTTTAAGTGATTTATCACCTAATTTTGAAAAAATTACAAATATTTGCATATGATTATCATATTATTTGTCATTTTTATGAAAATAAAGGAAAAATTTTTTGTTGTTGCAATCAACTTTTAAAATAGAACCAATTTTGAAAGTTAACAACGTATCAGCATGAAAACAATGTAAATACAAAGAATATTTTTGATAAACAAATGTCATATAAAATACAAGTACCTAAATAAATAACTCATTTAATATATATATTAAATAAAATCTTTTTGTAAAAAAAATAGAACCGACTCCAAAAAGCAACTACTAATCAAACAACTAAAAAAAAAAAAAAAAGTATGAAATGAAACTGTAAATTGCGCCTAAAAGTATAAAATAATTTCCTTCGCCAAACAACCTATAACACTACAATTAATCATAACTTTTGAAGTCGGCGCAAAATTAAATAAAATTTAATTAATTTTTAAAGGTTTGCTTTTAGATCGGTAGCAACAAATGCTGTTGTCTCAAATGATCCATTTTCAGGCTTTTTTTTTATTATTTTATCACTATATACAATTCGTCCATTAGTAGCATCTGCATAGAACAATGAAATTCTTTACAATGCGGTATTTATGTTTCTACGAAGTTAGAGTTTCCTTTGCAAATTTGGTATAACTTTGATAACTATCATCCTTGGTGGCTTTTGGATTTGACGATCAAAACGTAATGCAAAAATATACACGCAAGATGTATATTTTCATAATATATATTGTACGATGTATTGTTTCATAATCTTGATTACTCTCTTAATATACCTTATCAAAACAATCATGATATCCCAAAGAAATTAAATATGTTTGCCAGATAATTTTGCGATTTTTCTTTCACCAAGGACGTCAGGTACCAGCATCTTCGCCAACTTTTCCTGCTTACGAAATCTTATTTGTTTTCTTGAATCAAAGGTAGTTTTCGGCTGCGTTTTGCAGATGGCAATGTGTGATGTGTATATTGAATAGGATTTGATTTTTCTATTGAATAAATTTATAAATTTTTATTTAATTTTGCGCCGACTTCAAAAGTTATGATTAATTGTAGTGTTATAGGTTGTTTGGCGAAGGAAATTATTTTATACTTTTAGGCGCAATTTACAGTTTCATTTCATACTTTTTTTTTTTTTAGTTGTTTGATTAGTAGTTGCTTTTTGGAGTCGGTTCTATTTTTTTTACAAAAAGATTTTATTTTTCTCTTTTCAGTGAAAACTTATTCATATAGCAGAACATCAAAAGGCGTTCGATGGCAGCTTCAAAAGTCACAACTTCCAAGAAAAGTGACATAACTCAAAAAAATGGTTTATGTCACGGAAAAATACATGAAATGCACCAAATGTGAACAAAAAAGTTACATCTCCATATAGAAAGTTATTCACTCGAGAGACAGTTGTGCCAGTTTTATTCTAGTCAAGTTATATTTAATTTGATTTTTCTCAAATGCTGCATTTTTAAGTTGTGTCACTTTTTTTGCCTTTATCAGATATGAGCAAAAAACTATCTATTAAATGAACATACGTTAAGCTAAAAAAGTCTTTAGAAATGTAAAGAATGGATACGCTGTAGTCGTAACCAAAAATTCTGTTAGGCATATATATTGAACTTTACAATGAATACGTGTCACCCGCTGCGCTGGAAATTGCGCAGCGTAAAGTTCTAACAAAGAGCAAAATATGAATTGCAGCTGACGGACAGAAGTTTCAATATTGATACTTACATACTGCTTTTACCAGTGTAGCTGCATGCGCTCAGCAGTTAGAGTGAGAACAGACTTTTGTGAGTATCCTGTAATTTATTTATATCTTAATGAAATCATAATGAAACCTATTTCAGGCCAAGATCATTACAATAAAAAAAGTATTAAAATTAAATCATCTCTTACAAAGTTCTGGTTTTCCAGTGGGTGGTAGAAGTGAAATAAAATACCTTCCGTGGACCAACAGGTAGAAGTCCAACCACTCGAGGCAATGGCGAACACATCTATGACAAGTGCAACCATGCCTTTGGTCCCATTTGACTTGTCCATACACTTTTTTTCTGCACTTGTCACACGACAACAACAACAACATCTCTTACAAAGTTAAAAGCTAACAAATTTCAACAACAACAACAATGAGAAACATGGTTTGTATTGAGAACCTCTTCCTTTATGAAGTCGGTTTAAAACGTCTGTGCGTTAATCGATGTGCCAATCGCTTACAATAACCATACATTGAATTTTACATAGCATAAATGTTACCCGCTACGCTACAACATATGCAATGTCGTTCAAGTGTGCACAAAGTAGGAAATTGTGAACAAACAAATGCACGTTTTAAGCGTTCTGTTGTTAGCATTAATGTCTAAACTATCATTTCGTACTAAATCGATGATGCTCTGTAATTTTGTAATTCCTTTTTTTTCCTTGTTTTGAACCGTTTCTGAGATAGGAACGCTAACTCCACTGTTTTCCACCAGCTGGCGCTGTAAGCGGTTGAATCGCGTAGCACATCTTCACTTTACTATGCCTACATACCACCTTTATGACTAGGCAGCAGCTGTTCAGTTGTTAAAAGAGTCGGGACTGACAGTTTTGGGCACCCTGAATTTCCTTTTGATCGTAAAGATATTACAATGGGACGTATTTCAGACGAAGACCTTTACAATAAAACAAAAAGTATCAAAATCGGATCATCCGTTCAGAAGTTATGAGCTAACAAACAAAAGCAAAAAAACATACGCTTTGAATTGAGAACCTCCTCGTTTTTGAAGTCGGTTAATTAGAGCATCTTGTACGAAGTTATAAGCTTACAAACACCAACAACACATAGCTTGAATTAAGAACACCCTCCTTTCTGAAGTTGGTTGAAAACGACTTTGCGCTAATCGATGTGACCGCTTACAGTAACAGTACTTTGAACCACAGAGTATACGTGTCATCCGCTACGCTGCAAAGTGAGCAACGTAGTTCAAGTGTGCACAGTGTAGGAAACTGCGAACAAACAACTGCACGTTTTAAGCTTTCTAGTTTTAGCAATGATCTCTAAATACTGTCTTTTTGTAGTAAATCGATGATACTCTACAACTTCGTAATTAACTTTTCTCCCATCTTGAACCGATTTTGAGATAGGAGCGCTAATTTTGCTGTTTTTCACCAGATGGCGTTTTATTTTCTTAAGATTATACAGATATCTCAATGGAGCGTACTTCAGACCAAGATCTTTACAACAAAACAAAAATTATCAAGTAACCGTATTTTGAACTATATAGCGTATGTCTCACCAGCTACGCTACAACGTGTGCAATGTAGCTCAAGCGTGCATAGTGTAAGAAATTGCGAACAAACAAATTCACCTTTTTGGCATTGTATTTTTAGCATCAATGTCTAAACTATCTTTTCGTACTAAATCGATGATGCTCTGCAATTTTATAATTCAATTTTTCCCCCTGTCTTGAACCGTTTCCGAGATAGGAACGCTAGCATGAAGGTCTAAACTATCTTTTTGTACTAAATCGATGATATTCTTCAACTTTGTAATTCAATTTTTTCTCTAGAACCGTTTCCAAAATAGGAACACTAACTCCGCTATTTTCCACCAGGTGGCGCTACAAGCGGTTTAACCTTATTTTGCATGGCTACTTTGGTATACTTACATACCATTTTTATCACTATAGCTGCAGCCGTTTAGCAGTTAAAAGAGTTGGGACTGATTTTTTTGGGCACCCTGTATTTTTTTTAGATCGTAAAGATATTACAATGGGACCTATTTCAGACCAAGACCTTTTCAACAAAACAAAAAGTATCAAAATCGGAGCATCCGTTCAGAAGTTATGAGCTAACAAACATAAAAAAAACATACGGTTTGAATTGAGAACCTTCCTTCTTTTTTGAAGTCGGTTAAAAAAGAAAAATATTTTTTTTTTTTTTTTGTGTTTATTTTTGACGCTTCCCGATAGATGGAGCCAAAACGATTATTTGATATTCAGTATTTCAGATGGAAGAGAAGAAATTCGTCCGCGAAACTGCCGCATCACGGTATTTTCGGAGTAAAAAATAGTTCGATTTTTAAACTGAGTTATAAAAAAAACAAGAGTTTTCCTAGGGAAAAGGGAGATGTCAGGCACATCAGATAAAAGCGATTAATATCATATATAAATTAAACTAAATTCGCTCGAGCCATATTTGAGAAAAAATTCTTACACATATAGTCCGTCCATTTATAACTTAAATGAGCCAATTCATATCTCGAAATATATTGCACGCAGAAATGTAGCGATTTCAGGGTAGGATCAGACAGAAGGTGAAAGTCTATTTTGAAAATATCAGAACATAACCTCCCATATTTCCTGAGATATTAAGTGTCGTCTTTCAGCGGTTTCTTTGATCTTAAAATTCCTGTATATATAAGTGTCGCAGTTTTCGTTCGTTTTTCCGTTTCCGCTGAGTGTCGTGGCGTTCGTTTGTTTTTGCGCTTGCGTCACTAGAAAAACTGCCGTTTTTCATGATATATATATATTTATTTATTAAAAAAAAAAAAAAAAAAAAAAAAAAACATGAGGCTACCAAAATATAATTTGTTTTTAATTAAGAATTAAAAAAAAATGTCAGAAATTATATATATATTTATAAAAAATAAAATAAAATAAAAGGATTGTTATTATGTAGCCTGCATGTTATCAAAAAACAAAAAGGCTACAAAAGTATATTTTGTTATTATCCAGAATACCTAAATATTTAAAAACAGATTCTGCTGGTAAAAATAACGTCACACTAAATTTCCTAAGGTATGCAAAATAATAAATAAATAAGTAAATAAATAAATACTTTAAACATTTAATTGAGCTATTTTTTTTAATACATCTTTTTACCTAATTTCTAAACAATTTAAACACTTTTTTTGCTCCCCTTCTAAAAAATATAGCATAGTTATACAATATTTTTTATGGTAACTATTGAAAAGTTTGGTAATAAATCGAAACTAAGAATACAAAAATCATTTGGAATGGGAATGCATAGATATAGTTTCTGCGCTCATAAAAATATTTTTTCCTTTGCATTATCTAGAACACATGTCTCATAAATCGTGAATATTGGATAATTTAGTACAAATGTTGAATTATTCCCATGTGGCGATGGTTATCTTACTTGGCAAATTTCCATATATTAATATTGAACTTCTGTTGCCATGCGATACTAAATATTTATTCTTATTTATTATTCTTAATTTACTAAAACCATCGGGCAATATATGCAAAAGTACCAAAGTCAATTCCATAAAAGGGAAATATCCGAATAATTACTTGATATAGATTATATTAATTAATTTTTTCATGACATATAGATTCAATGTTCAGGATATCTGTGGGCTTGAGAAAGATGTATTGTAGTGTTTCATGATAAATGAAAAAAAAAAAAAAGTATTTTGTTTTAAATTATTACAAGAATAGTTTAACTTTTAGATAGTCATAACTTTTAATTCGCTTTATTTCGTTATGTCTCTTAGATTTATCTTGAAAAATAAAATAAAGAAAAGAAAAGAAAAAGAAAAATGAAAAATTTCGAGATTTTTTTATGAAATTTTTGTTAATTGTAGCTAATTATATGCTTTAACACTAATTATACACGGCTAACGTTAATTATGCACTGTCTACCAATAAGTATTTGGACAATTCCGAATTTTGACGTTTTGTCAAATATTTAGAAAAATTCTTTAGGAATAATCTTGGAACTTTTGTATTGTAAAGAACATATTATGCCTCATATATTCCAGCAAAAGTTGTGTCCTGATAAGGGAAAAAGGGCCAGAAAAAAATTAAGCTGAAAACAAAATTTTTGGATCACCTTGTAAAAAGTTATAAATTAATGCTTTAAATGCATTTTGGCTGCAGCATGTAATTATGAGAATTTTTTTCATTATTTGTATAAATCTTTATGAGGCTACCACATACACCCCGCGACAAATATAGGTACAAAGGGTTCTTTCTTTGATTTTTCATAAAATAACATTTATCTAAATTGTGCTTATCATTTATTATTATCATAAAATAACACTATTCCCGGACTAATTTTTGTTTTAAGACTAATTTAGAAAAATTTTAAGACTAAAATTTTTCTAATTTAAAACTACACTCCGCGACAAAAAGATAAGAACAAAGGTTTTTTTTCATAAAATAACATTATCTAAATTGTGCTGATCATTTATTATCTTATCAAAAACTTATTAAATATTTGAATCATATTCAAAATATTCATATTCAAAATAATCCTATTCAAAAAAAAAAAAAAAAAAAAAAACTTTTGTTCCTATCTTTTTGTCGCGGTGTGTAGCCTTAAATTAGAATGTTTGGCAAAAAATCCCCATTTTTAGATATTTGACCTACTCTTTTTTTTTTTTTTTTTTTTTTTTTAATATGAGCGCAAGGGCGTAACATTTTCATTTTTAATTAATGTAATTTATGATATCGTGTATTTTTCATAACATATTTCAATTAGAAGATGTTGTGCCTGCGCGCTAATAAAAAAATTAGGTCAAATATTTAAAAATGGAGAATATTTATCAAAAATTTAAAATTAGGAATCTTTTGGCCCCTGAGTAACAAATAAATGTTAGATTAATATAAATATTCTTAACTATATCTCTATTAGTATAAATAAAGGAAAACTTAAAAACATATGTTCTAAAATAATTAAATACAAAATTTCATACGCATGATCAACTTGATATTACCGCATTGAAAATGTTATCAATTAAACTGAAATTTTCAATTTTCTTAATTTATTCGGATAATTTTTTATTCATAGCGGCCTAGCTATCTGTATAACAAAATAGGAATTTAATTCCTCTGTGATAAAAAATAATCATATGGACTTTCATCCATTGATAAACATTTAGACTAATTATAAAATATATTTATGTCAGGTATTTTTATAAATACCAATTTACCTTTAAAAAATCTATTTTTAAATTCAAAATAATATATTTTGCCCTTTTTACTTTCTCTTAGCCATAGGGTCGAGAAGGTATTGTTTTAGGTTCAAATTTTCGAACGTGAGTTTTTATTATATTTACATGTTCTGAGGTCCCCTCAATACGAAAATCATGTTTTTAGCGAATGGTCTGTGTGTCTGTCTGTCTGTTATCAGCATATCTCAAGAACAAATACTAGCAGAAATTCCAAACTTGGTATTCCAAATATATATCATATAGGAATGCTACAATAAGCTTTTCGTTTAAATGAAGCAAATGGTTGGTGTACAGGGACACTCATAAGTATTCAAATACATTACGTTTATGGGGGTAATTGCAGGTAAGTAGAGTTTAGCGTGTATAGACTGCACTAAACCAAATGAAACGAATATATATTTTTTGTAATAGAGATAGTCAACTGGGGGCGGTAGCCTCCCTCACACGGAACTAATTATGATATAAAACTCTTCCGAAGCCTAATTTGAATTGTTTAACACAGGTTTACATAAAAGTACTCGTTATCTTACCTCTTAATCTGCAACCTGTATTTATAGTATTAAATTTCAGGGTAAGAGAAAGCCGTGTGAGTGACACGCCAGATTATTTAAGTGAGTATAATTAAGTTGGTATGGATTATGAAATTTGAAATTGCATAATCTCGATCGCATATGTGAAAAACATATAAGTTAATACGAAGTACTAAAGGAATGAGGAAAGGAAAGTAGGAGCTGCGTTGTGTAAAGAGAAATAATAATAATAATAATAGTAAATGCGACGAAAAAAATAATGGAAAAATAAAGAGAGATAGCAAAAGTTAGCAAGAGAAAATAAAGTATATAGGATAAACCGGAAGAACAAAAAAATAGATTTTGAATAGAAGAAAACTTTTATTGATAGATAAATCCTGATAAATAATAGTAAAAAATATTTCTGCTAAATGTTTTAGGTTTAAAAAATAAATTCAAAAGTTTAGGCTAATATGCAGAGTTATGAGCTGTGATTTTATCATGGATTTACCATATAATATTTTGAATTAGAATTTCTAATAAAATGACTTGTGGATTTTTTGAAATAGCGATTTTTATAAAGAGAATAAATTGCAAGTCTCATTAATGAAATAGGTTTTTAGGTATAACCGATAGGGTAAATCGAAAAATAAATAATTAAATAAAATTTATCGAAGCCTATAAATTGTAATAACACATCGTTCAATAAGTTCCGGGACTAATCCCCAGGTAGCGTCGCAAATGAAATATTTCTGTGTGGGTAAAGTAAATCTAACTTTTAAAACATACACGTTGAAGTTTCGTGATATTTCGATCATTTGTTGCCGAGATATCAAAATTTTAGTGACCCTACTTTTGATGTTTTCAAAATGAGGGACAAAGCTGAATTTCGTTTCTTGTTTAAACATTGTTTTTTGACGGACAAAAATACTATTGAAACTGTTAAGCCATTGCTAAATTTCAACAATATTTTTGCCTATCACAAAGCAATGATTAATCAATCCATGAAATTCAGCTTTGTCCCTCATTTTGAAAACATCAAAAGTTTTCGTGATATTTCGATCGTTTGTTGCCGAGATATCAAAGTTTTAGTGACCCTTCTTTTGATGTTTTCAAAATGAGGGACAAAGCTGAATTTCGTTTGTTGTTTAAACATTATTTTTGGATGGACAAAATTACTATTGAAACTGTTAAGCCATTGCTAAATTTCAACAATATTTTTGCCTATCACAAAGCAATGATTAATCAACTCATGAAATTCAGCATTGTTCCTCACTTTGAAAACATCAAAAATAGGGTCACTAAAACTGATATCTCGGCAACAAAAGATCGAAATATCATGAAACTTTAACGTGTATCTTTTGAAAGTTAGGTTTACTTTACTCACACAGAAATATTTCATTTGCGACGATAACTGGGGATTAATCGCGGAACTTATTGAACGATGTGTTATATAATCTATATATTAATATCTTTATTTTTAATATTTGAATTATTATTATACTGATTAGTTATAATTTTTTTTAAGTCTTTATTAATTAAATAGTTTTCTTTGCGAAATGTAATACTTCTTCGATTTTTTTACTAACACATAGAAATGTATACAAATCATTAACGTTTATGGTATGCTGTATTCAAAATTTAGTGAGAAAAATGGCATTCATTTATTAGGATAGATTTTTGTTAGAATATCTGGCTCACTTCGAGCTTGTTTTCAAATACTTTTACTTGTAAAGTGGATACTCGAATAATTAACCATGGCGCATTATCGATCTATTTATTAACAACTTCAGAATTACATCAACGATCGCGTGACATATTAGCATTTTCGATAATTTGTATAAGACAGTGAAGTTTACGTTTGTTTTGATTTTTCGTGTAAAAAATTTAGAGAATCAACCCAATGTGTCACTTTGTGTGTAAAAATAAATAGCTAGCAAAAAAAAAAAAAAAAAAAAAAAACAAACAAACTCTCCCCCTCTCTCGCTTCCCCCCCCCCTAAAAAAAAAGTTTCTGTTATTATTATTGTAATGTACATAGTTTATTTTTTTAAAATATGAGAAAATAGTAAAATTACATAATTTTGGCTAATAATATGTTTTTTTTTTAAATGCTAAATAACAATTTATTTGAAAAATTGACAATTTTTATTAAATTCCTTTAATAAAAAGATAAAAATAAGTATTACTTTTTTATAAAGAGAAGAATTCACAAAAAGCTTAATTTTGTGTATTATACATACATTTTTCTTTTCTTCGGTGAACTTTTAAATCGTTTTTTACAGATAATCATTTTTATTTATTTATTTATTTTTTTATTGAAACTGAATAATATTAAAACATATACGAACCATTAAAATGGTTGTAATTATTTATTTACTTATTGTTATTTTTTTTAATCCCTGTTGCTCTATAAATGTTTCACTTGCTGAAATAATTTACCTTTCATGAATAGTTTGGCGGACATTTATTTTTTTATTCTAACGAAGTTTATAAGTGCTTATCAAATAAATTCGTTTGCTTGTCTGTATGTGTTTTTATTTCCATAAATATTTTTAGAATTCCATAAAGTACTTTTTAATTTTATTCATATGCCGCATTATGAATACTAAGCCATAAATATTTTTCAATATTTTTCGATAGCGTAGAGATCGCGTGACACAACGAAAGTACTCCTCCAGCAATTACCTATAATGAATCCAAATATTTTAATATGCATCGTAAATAAATCATTAGTATGTATTTAGCTCGTATTTTCTATGAGAATCGTATTTCATTGTATTTATAAAATGTATGTTGGTTTCGTATGTTTATCTCAATAAATATGATTAAATGTACTTATAAGGAATGTGTTTCTTAGAACATGATGCGCCCGAATTATCTTTTGAGCCCTTCTATACAAACCAATGTTGCTATATGATAGGCTTTTAATAGGAGGCATTTTATAGAAAATCTTAAAAATTCTAAACGGCATATATCAGTTTTACAGTATTCTATAAATATTTATTCAAATTAAATTGCTACGATACAGTGAAGCGTATTGTAGCGAACCAAGAATTTTGTGGTCGTAGCAAATATAGATGTTCGTTTAAGACCGAGACTAGAAAATGCTGGAGCGCACAGTGAGTTGTAACTTTTAGATAAATAATGGTATATAATAATTTACATGTGTTTAAAAAAATGTATTTATACTTACAATATTTTAGGAGGGAAAAAATATTAAAACAGGGAGTTACTTTTCGCCCATTCTGTATATATATAAATTTTGTCCCATAAGTCTGTAGACATTTTAAAAATTCATAACTATTGAATTAATTGGTAGAATAGAACGCGGTTTCCGATAAAATCATTCTCGTAAAAGGGGATTTTTTTTTTCTTTTTTTGGTAAAGAAAAAATAATAGTTAAGCTATTTCTCGATAGAGAGCGCTGTGCATCACTAGATCACACATTTTCATGAAACGCATCCAAATGTTTACAGGGATATAAATACTATTGTATGTGTCCGTCGTCACCATAAATTACAGTTTGCAAACGATTTATAACACTGCTAACTGCAGCTTCAGTCGGTGGTTCTTACCTGAGTCTTCACCAATAACGGTTTATCCACCAAGTTAGCATCGCAATTAAAACTTCATGTATGCACAAGTAGGAGGCAAAATAAAAAATAGACTGTTCTAATCGCAAAATTGTGCAATTTACAGAACTTTCATTTGTATAATTCTCTTTCACATCCGTGCAAAAAAATTAACTATTTGTCTAACTATCGTCGACAAAAAATTTAACTATATATTTTTCTTAAAAAAAAAAAAAAAAAAAAAAAAAACTTCACAATTCAACCTTTCCAAACCTCCACAACACAAGATAAGAAAGAAAAAAAATTTTATTCACATGTTTTGCAAACTCTAAATCCACACAAAATGAGCTGTCGGCGGCATTTTATCTAAGTAAGTAGAAAGAATATGTGTGATAGTTATCCCAGTTAAACTAGTGAAAAGAGCTATATATATACCGGTTGTCCCATAAGTCTGTACACATTTCAAAAATTTATAAAAATTGACAGAATTGGTAGAATTGAACGCGGTTTGCAAGATAGTTATTCTCGTGAAGGTAAATAAGGAAAAAATAATAGTTAATTTTTTCATCGATAGAGGTCGCTGAACGTGTGAAAATCACATATTTCCGTGAAAAACTATATGTATTTTCATGAAAATGTTTAAAGGCATATACATCTTATTTTGAGTCTCCACCATCACCACAAATTACAGTTTCCAAGAGAGTTACATCACCGCTAACTGAAGCTTCAGTCGGAAGGTCTTACCTAAAGGAAAACATCTTAACCAATAACGCTTTGTCCAACAAATCAGCATCGCAATTAAAAATTCATATGTGCGCAATTAAGAGACAAAATAAGAAATAAGCTGCGTTAATCATAAAACCATGTAATTTATAGGACTCTGATTCGTAATTTTTTCGTTAGGTCTCCGTACAGCGGCATCTACCGACGAAAACTTTGACTATATTTTTTTTCTTTACTAAAAAGAAATTCCCTTTCATGTGAATAACTTTTTCGCAAACCGCCTTCAATTCTACCAATTCCTTCAACTTTTATGAAATTTTAAAATGTCCTGAGACACATATAAAGCAACAAATTTTAACAGATGATAGAATACATAATAGTAAATATTTTTATGCGATAATGTTGAATTAGAATCTGTCTTTTCAGTAAAAAACGTGGATTGTCCCATTCTAAACATTCGTTCATAATTTTAGCAAACTTAGAAGATAGTTTTTATTTATATATTCTACAATATTATCAAGGTATATTTATTTTTGTTAAAACTAGTGAATTATTAGAAATACTGAAATTACATTTGTTAAAAATATTGCAAACAAATCTAAATCAGAGAAATAAACAAACAAACGTAAGTTTGTTTAATTCTTCGTTTTAAATTTTTGGCTTGGTTTTTTCTGTCGTTTGATTTTACGCTGTCAGCCCATTTTGGAAGAACGTATATATAAATTAGTTTTGTATAAGACAGGAATAGTAGCCATTATTACTGTTATTATTTTTATTATTATATCATTGCATTTAACGCAAAATTAGGTACTTTTTATTTTAAATTATCTGCTATTGCACTTACATGACTTCCTCTTAATCGGAATTTGAAATATATAAAGACATATAAACTTTTATATGTAACTGTTTTATTTATTTTTTTACTTTAAATGTATGTTTAAGTTAAGGTAAAGCTAGAAGAGATTTCGCACATAGTGTATGCTCATATTATGATGCTCATGTTTTGTGCAGCTGTCAGCTGCGTAAAGAGAAGTGATAAAACTGAATGCAAACAAAAAATACCAGCTTTCTCAAACTTCTTTTTAAGGACTATAATTATCTAAATTTCAATAAAATGAAATAAATTATCGTAAGAGATTATAAACGAGGATATTTTAAACAGTGAAATTCAGGTTTTGTGTTTTAAACATTTTTGTGCGGAAGATTTTGAGAAAAAAAAAATCTTAAATAATAAACCATTTTGAACCATTTACGACTATAAGTACAACGATTGTGGACAACGAGAGATTCTGTCTGCAAACAACAAACCCTTCAAGCTAAAACAGAAATGTACTAATTTTAAGTTAAATGTGTTATATAGTAGCTTAATGCTATTTTTCATTTATATCTGGTCTTGTTTCTTTTTCTGATAATGTAATTTTTTTCTTTAAATATATATTTTTTTTAATTCTTTTATTTTTTCTGATTTTTTAATTATTGAATTGAAATATTCAATCTTAACAGAAAAATATTTGTTTACAAAAATCTTACAACACTGTCGTTTAAGTGCAATTACTATTATTAACAATATAATTGTAGTTGTAAATAAGTGCAATATCTCCTACACATGTGCGCAATCTCTCCTATCCTGTTATTCGGAGAGATTGCGCAAAATAGCTCTCTTCCTTTTATTACAACTGTTGCTTTAATTTGTAGCATAACAACAAAACAGTATTGAAAATACATAGAAGAATGATGAATTCAAAATTATGCGTAAACAGTATAGGAAAAAATTAATATTTAGATCTTTTATATTATTCTGTTGAGCTGTGCGCAAACTCTCCTAGTTTTGCCTTAAATGTACTTTACACCTAGAAGTTATTACTATATGGTAATTTAACACTTTCGCGACCGCATGTTTTTGTCTTTTTGATAGTAAGCTTCACCTGTGGGCGTTATTCTTTTATATTACATTATTTTAAATCCATGTTTTCTGTATTCATATTGAAGATATAAATTAATATACATTGCGATTAAACTCTTCCTAATCAAAGTATTTGTATCCATAATGCATTAATTGCACAAGCGCGAATATTGAGTATAATGTTAAGAAATAATGTAACCTATGTAACCTATAGAAACGCCCACTGGCGGAGTTACATATTTTCAAATGACATGAATTCACGTCAGTGGTCGCGAAAGTGTTAGTACATTGTTGGAGTGCATCACAGATCGTCAAGGTCAGTCAAAGCCAATGTTATTCTACGAGTAAAATTGTCTATAGAACTACACATTACTTACCCGTTATTTTTTAATTCCGTTTTCACATTCTGAAAATACACAACCGTTAAATGAGTACTTGTTTCCAAAAAATTTATTTAAAAAAAAAAAAAAAAAAAAAAAAAAAAAAAAAAAATTGAATTTGAATTTTGAGTTTAAAAATGCGTATTTTCACTAAAGGCATTTTTTTAAGCTGTAAAATGAAATATTAAATTAAAAAAAAAATTAATTTTTGGAAAACGGGTACTCATTTAATGGTTGTGAACTTTCTGAATGTAAAAACGGATTTAAAAATACTAATTAAGCAACAAGTAATTCTATAAACGAATTTCGCCATAGACTTACATAGGATTTGGTGACTAGAAACGGGGAAATCGTAAGAGGGAATGAGCAACATTAATGTAATAAAGCAAAAAACCACATCAAGAACATGATGTTAATTCTTTTCACAAAAATGGACATAGTGTCCTTTGCCTCCGAGGTACAAATATTACAAATTAAGGGGTAAAATAATAAATGCTGTACATAAACTTATTTTGAAAACAATTAAAAATACTTTTAGAAATCTTTATTTGACACATACTTATGTACGAAATGGATTGCTGCCTCCTAAATCTACAGTTTCAATACTATAGATACATTCATAAAACATTTAAGATTGTTGTTTACTTTTGAAATTTATTTGCAGTTACTTAGAGATTTGGCGCCTACATTACTCTGAAAATTATTCGTGTGAGTTTGGGTAGCCGTGTATACCAAGAAAAAAATATACTGCCTTCATCTAGAATAAAAACTCTAGAAACTAAACTCTTGTCTTTTAGTTATTTCAGAATAAAAACTAGAAATTGTCTTGTAATAATTAAAAATTAAAGGGGAAAAAATCACTTACGAACCAAATCAAATTTGTAACTTATTGCTGCGCTTCGAAGAATACATTCCTTAAAATTATTATTAAAACAAGTGATGGGGCGTGTTTAATTTGTAAGTATTATTTAAATGTAAAATTTCCGACAAAGGGGGAGAACGGAGAAATCGCTGTATTTTATTTAATTTATTACAGTAACCGCCGCTTAATAAATTCACTAGTTAATAAAATCAGCCGCTTAATCTGATCAGTAAATTTTACATTTACAGCAATTAAACACGTCCCATTAGTTGTCTTAGTAATAATTTCAAGGAATGTATTCTTCAAAGCGCGGTAATAAGTTAAAAATTTTATTTGATTCCCAAGTATATATTTTTCTTTTTTAATATAAATAATTTTTAATTAAAAGACGATTTTTAGTTCTTATTCTGAAATAACTAAGAGGTAAGAAGCTTTAAAGGAAAGATTTTAAATGTAAAAGAAAATCGTGAACTTTCGGCAAAGTATTGATGATTTTCCTCAAAGCAGAGCGCATCGAAACTTGGGATGTGTTTCATTCACTTATTTTGAAGGAACAATCAAGTAATTATCTTTCAAAAATTGATTAATATTGTTTATAAGTTCCATTATTTGGTACCATTTGAAATTTCTTACCAAATTCAGGTAAATAATACCTTTTTCTTCAGTGGAGAAACATTCACCGTTTATAAAACTCTTCCGCTTAATTAAATCACTTTGGCTCAGAACGAATGTGATTTTAATAAGCGGCGGGTACTGTATTTCACAAATAAAAAGTCACTGGTAAATATAATTTTTTTTACCGTGCATAAATCACATTTTTGCTATTGAAGAGATTTTTTTTTTTTTTTTTTTTTTTTTTTTTTTTGAGTTTATTAACCAGCGGTGTTGATTTTATTAAGTGGTGGTTTTAAAATTAGTTTGTATTAATTTGATTCCGGTCCTGGCAATTTGATCAGAATAAGCGGCTGATTTTATTAACCAGTGATTTTATTAAGCGGTGGTTACTGTATATAAAAACTCATCTTCAAAAATTGGATTGAAAAGTAATATTTTATCTATTGTATATAGTAAGAGAAGATAAAAACCGCCATTCAATGATTATATCAGATGGTGCTAGAATTTCCATCTCAAAACGAAACACTGACACCAGTACTTTTTATCAATAGTTTCTATCATACTCATTCGCAATAAATTGCTGCACAAATATGATAGAATTTATTGACAGAAAACACTGGTGCAAGCGTTCCGTATTGAGACTGAAACTCTTGCACTTTTTAGCGTGCATAAATGACATTTTTGCTATTGAAGAGATTTTTCTTTTTTTTAGTTTATTAACCGGCGGTGTTGGTTTTATTAAGCGGTGGTTTTAAAATTAGTTTGTATTAATTTGATTCCGGTCCTGGCAATTTGATCAGAATAAGCCGCTGATTTTATTAACCAGTGATTTTATTAAGCGGCGATTACTGTATATAAAAACTCATCTTCAAAAATTTGATTTAAAAGTAATATTTTATCTATTGTATATAGTAAGAGAAGATAAAAACTGCCATTCAATGATTATATCAGATGGTGCTAGAATTTCCATCTCAAGACGAAACACTGACACCAGTACTTTTTATCAATATTTTCTATCATACTCATTCGCAATAAATTACTGCACAAATATGATAGAATTTATTGACAAAAAACACTGGTGCAAGCGTTCCGTCTTGAGACTGAAACTCTTGCACCTTTTTTTCAGAATAATAATCATGAACATAAATTAACCTTCACTTTAGAATGTGATTACTAGTCTCTTTGCTAACTACGATGCATGTAACCCTTTTCTAAAAATATGAAAAAAAAAAAAAAACTTTAAAAAGTAAATAAAAATAAAACCAATAAATGCCCTAAAACTGCCTCTTAAATGTAAAATAAAGCAAGTATAGGCAAAATATTTTGGACTTTCAAAAAACAATAAAAATTGTCATGCTATGAATATCTAAATATAGCACCACTCTTTTCAATTCCTTCTGACAGGTATTGTGAGGTAAGAAAAAATACGAAGACTTTGCAAAGATATCGTGATAAAGCACGCGCGTACGATAATAGTAAAATCATATTGCTGGGTATCTAAGTCAAGTGCACCAAATATTCAAGGTTGTGTCTAGAGCGATGAAAATGAATTAGCCTATAATGCTTTTTTTTTTTTTTTAAGTACGACGGGTCGTACATTTTTTTTTTTTTTTTTTTTTTTTCTCAGAGAGCGATTTTGAGTTGTCGCCATTTATTGCATTATACCTTGAACGAACGTGCAAAGATTTTTGTTTTTATTTAAAATATGTAAGGCTGAAAGTTTGTCATTGTATCTGTCCGGATTATTAGATTTTTATCAAAAATTGGTGCACTTATTTAAAAAGGACAAAATCTAGCTGGTGCTATATTTTTAGTTCAGTCGAGAATTGATTAAAAAAAATATTAAGTAAAAGCACTATTTTAACTTTAAAATTATTTAAAAAAACAAAAAAAAACTGATGCTAAAAATCAGTACAGTTAATATATTCCTTTTTATTAAATAATAATAATAATATAAAAAAAAAAACGTGCAACATTAATTTAAATAATCGAAATAAAATTTAGAAAAACTGTGCTAAAGAAATACAACAGCTTCAGTATAGAATGAATATGGAACCCCTTCGGGAAATTTTAAATTTGGCTCGGAATCATCTCGGGCACCGAATTTTCTCGCCAAGGTCTTTACTTACGCAATTGCGATAGCCATTTTAATTAATCGCCGAAATGACAATAAGAATTGAAAAGCCGCCAAAGGGCTCCTAAGCTAAAGCTATACCAAACAAATTTTAAGAAATGAATGTAGTAACCGATGTTAGGGAATGAAATACAGTTACTCCATGCCTTTATATGGAAAGAATTGATTAAAATATGTCCTGTCGTAGTAAATTAAATTCTGTTTACAAAGAATGTAAGGAGATTTTTTTCTTCTTATTACTATGCGTTCTTCCGTTACTTTTAATTCAACTATAAAAAAGAGTTTTGTTTTTCTGATTTTATAACTATCTTAATATAGTTTATTTTGGAAAAGCATTGTTCAGTTTATACACATTCTGTATATGTATATAATCGGAACATTTTTTTAAAAAAAGGAATTCAATTAAGATAGACATAAAATTTGAAAAGCAAAAAGAATTTTCACACATATATAGGGACCAGCAAAAGTCTCACCTTAAATTAAACTATTAACTCATTTAACTATTAATTCATTTAACGCTTCACAATTCATTCATATCCGTTATTATTTATTGGTTTGCTATTGGTATATATACAGGGTGGGCAAAAAGTCTGTAAATACTTTAGAAATTCATAAAACCCCCAAAAATAATAAAATAAAAAACGGTTTGGAGGTTTAGCATTGATAGGTCGTGAGATTTTTTTTTTTTTTTTAAGATAAGAAAAATAAATAAATAAATAAACAGCCGACAGATGGCGCTGGTGCGAATGACTTAGTTGGAAATATGCAAATGAGACAGGCGATTATAAATACTTACGCTCTTTATGGATATCTGTAATTTAACTGATTAATTATTTACCTACTTTCGCTATTTATTCATTCAGTCAAGAGAAATTTCCCACCAGAATAATGATTAAATAAAGCTCCTATATCTTCTTCTAAGTCTTACAAAAATTCAACGTTTTATCTGAAGTTCAGTGCCACCATGCCCTATGTCGAGTAGGGTAAATAACCCGGGAACTAAATTTTACTACAGCCATGCAATGAACTTACTTCTGAAATGTCATTCATTCACTGAAATGTTTTTAATACTTCATGCCACCCGTCGCGTGGGGCATAGCCCGGCAATTTTAACTTTTGAATAATCGCCCACTGTCGGCTCTAGGCCGGATTAGGCCTGGCGAATTTTGTATTTTTTTTTCTTTTGAGTTTTTTAATAAACTGCGAGTAGTCCCCTTAGAAGCGCTCTACATCACTGCAAGAGTGATGAGTGGGGATATTTAAAATCCTGTGTGTATCGATCCCATCCATCCAATCTGTCGGAATTGAAAGAGGCAATCCGCCGAAAGCTGTAATGTATACAACCGGACATGCTGCACTCTGCCGTTGTTGGAAATACGCAAATGAGACAGGCGATTATAAATACTTCAATCTTGATCCGGCTATGGGGATATTTAAAATACTGGGTGTATCGATCCCATCCATTCAAACTGTCGGAATTGAAAGATGCAATTCGCCGAGAGCTGTCATGTATACAACCGAACATGCTGCACTCTGCCGTGGTTGGAAATACGCAAATGAGACAGGCGATTATGAATACTTCAATCTTGATCCGGCTATGGGGATATTTAAAATACTGGGTGTATCGATCCCATTCATTCAATCTGTCGGAATTGAAAGATGCAATTCGCCGAGAGCTGCCATGTATACAACCGGACATGCTGCACTCCGCCGTTGTTGGAAATACGCAAATGAGACAGGCAATTATAAATACTTCAATCTTGATCCGGCTGTGGGGATATTTAAAATCCTGGGTGTATCGATCCCATCCATTCAATCTGTCGGAATTGAAAGATGCAATTCGCCGAGAGCTGTCATGTATACAACCGGACATGCTGCACTCTGCCGTTGCTGGATTTATGACACACCAGCAATGTGTTATCACCTGTGGTGGTGGACATGGGGAACACATATTGCTATAATAAATAATTTGGTAACATTATTTTTTTTTATTTGCGTGTCTTTTCTTTCACTTATGTACGAAACGCCACCTATCGGCTGTTTTTTGAATTATTATTTTTTTTTTATCTTAAAAAAAAAAAAAAAAAAAAAAAAAAAAAAAAAAAAAAAAAAATCCCATGACTTACCGATGCTAAATCTGCAAACCGTTTTTTATTTCGGTTATTTTTTCGGGTTTTATGAATTTTTAAAGTATTTACAAACTTTTTGCTCACCAGCTATATATATATTATTCATGTCGGCGTAAATAATTTAAATTGTTTTTGTCTCTTATTGGTTCTAAATCTGTATCGCAACATTTTTGTGTCAGTCTTACCTATATGTTACAATCAGTTCTATTTTTGTTGTGTTAGTATTGTTTTGTATCTATTAATTGCTAAATTTTAAGGTTACATTTTATTACGATAACTATCATTTATATATATATGTATGTATGTATATATATATATATATATATATATATATATATATATATATATAGAGAGAGAGAGAGAGAGAGAGAGAGAGAGAGAGGGGGGGGGATAAAGAGGTAAGAGGAAAAAGACAGTGAGTAGGGAGAGAGCAAAGTCTCAATTAAGAAATAGTATAAAAGACTTTTAGATATTATTTACAATCTTCATTTTCAATACCTAGTAGTGAAATCTTGTAATTTTTATTATTAACATTTAATTAACATTAATTTGATAAAATAAACCAAATTAAAAAATTGGTAATTTTAAAGTCCAACAATTTTTATACTGCATATTAATAAATCATAAATGCAAGAAGCAAACCAAATTAAAGCATTAACTTTTCAATTAAATTAACACTATACAATGCATTCTTAACCTATTGTAAATTAATTAATTATTTGTTTGTTTATTTTGCTTCATTTATTTAACTCTTTCTTATGGCCATTTACTAAAGTTATATCCACAAGGAAAAGAATATAAAACACATCTACATATTATTTACAACATTCATTTTGGCTACATATGGCTATCTTCTTGTCGTCGGATGCGGATATTAAGTCCACGAATAGAGATGATAAAAACCTGACCCTCCCTTTCTTAGCGGATGCGGATATTGCTTTGCTCAGATGAGTAAAGCTGCAGTTGCCATGGAAACCTTGATTTCCGATGATGCGGAGCTCGGATATCACGGAATGATTAATTGAAACATGGAATGTGTCCCAGGAAAGTATCACGCTATCCAGACAAGTTCAAAATAAGCATGTCAGTTCCTTGAATAGGTTTCTAGCATGTAACGCGTGTTGATATAAAGGAGCATCATAAAGAATACAGTCTTGTTTTATTTGTTTTCATTAGAAATTCATTTAATTAAGTGCTTATTACGCGATTCCATCTGTAAAAGCAGCGTAATTTCAGTTTATTTATACAAAAATATTATTATTTTCCTGCCATTTCATTTTTCATTAAAGGAGTACAACTATGAAAATAATCTTGTTTAATTTAATTTAAGTTGAAATTCATTTAATTAAGTGCTGTTAACGCGATTCCATCTCTATTTACAGCGTATTTTTTATTTATTTATTGTTATTTTCATTTCTGTCCTTTAATTTTTCATTAAAAAAGCGCAATTATGAATATAATATCGTTTTGTTTAATTTAATTTGAAATTCATTTAGTTAAGTATTTTTGATTCCATCTCTATTTGAAGCATATTAAAAAAAAAAAAAAAAAAATCATTATTTTCATTCGGATATTTAATTTATCATTAAGAAATTTCAACAATGAATATAATATTCTTTGATTTATTTAAAGTTAAAATTCATTTAATTAAGTGCTTTGAACACGATTCCATCTCTATTTGCAGCGTAATTTCAGTTTACTTATACATAATATTATTATTTTCCTGTCATTTAATTTTTCATTAAAGAAGTACAACGATGAAAATAATCTTGTTTAATTTAATTTAAGTTGAAATTCATTTAATTAAGTGCTTTTAACGCAATTCTATCTCTATTTGCAGCCTATTTTTAATTTTTAATTTTTAATTATTATTTTTATTGTTATTTTCATTTCTGCCCTTTAATTTTTCATTAAAAAAGCGCAATTATGAATATAATCTTGTTTTATTTAATTTAATTTGAAATTCATTTAGTTAAGTATTTTTGATTCCATCTCTATTTGCAGTATATTTAAAATATATATATATATATATATCATTATTTTCATTCGGACATTTAATTTATCATTAAGAAATTTCAACAATGAATATAATCTTGCTAGATTTATTTAAAGTTAAAATTAATTTAATTAAGTGCTTTGAATGCAATTCCATCTCTATTTTCAGCGTAACTTCAGTTTACTTATACAAAATATTATTATTTTCCTGTTATTTAATTTTTCATTAAAGAAGTACAACTATGAATATAATCTTGTTTAATTTAATTCAAGTTGAAATTCATTTAATTAAGTGCTTTTAACGCGATTCATCTCTATTTGCATCTTTTTTTTTTTTTTTTTTTTTTGTTATTTTTATTTCTGTCATTTAGGTTTTCATTAAATAAGCGCAATTATGAATATAATCTCGTTTTATTTAATTTAATTTGAAATTCATTCAGTTAAGTATTTTTAACGCGATTCCATCTCTATTTGTAACTTATTTATAATATATATATATATATATATATATATATTATTATTATTATTATTATTACTTTCATTCGGACATTTAATTTATCATTAAGAAATTTCAACAACAAATATAATCTTCTTTGATTTATTTAAAGTTTAAATTCATTTAATTAAGTGCTTTGAACGCGATTCCATCTGTATTTGCAGCTTAATTTCGGTTTATTTATACAAATTATTGTTATTTTCCTGTCATTTAATTTTTCATTAAAGTTGTACAATTATGAATATAATTTCGTTTAATTTAATTTAAGTTGAAATTCATTTAATTAAGTGGTTTTAATGCGATTTTATCTCTATTTGCAGCGTAATTTTTGCTTTTTTTTTTTTTTTTTTTCTTAAATAAAAATTTATTATTATTGTTGTTATTTTCATTTCTGTCATTTAGTTTTTCATTAAAGGAGCGCAATTAGGAATATAATCTTGTTTTATTTAATTTAATTTGAAATTCATTTAGTTAAGTATTTTTAAGGCGATTTCATCTCTATTTGCAGCTTATTTATAAAAATAAAAAATATATATATAGATTTTTTTTTTTTCATTCGGGCATTTAATTTATCATTAAAAAATTTGAACAATGAATATAATCTTGTTTAATTTATTTAAAGTTAAAATTCATTTAATTAAATGCTTCGAATGCGATTCCATCTTTTGCGGCGTAATTTTAGTTTATTTATACCAAAATATTATTATTATTTCTTTCCTGTCATTCAGTTTTTCTTTAAAGAAGCACAGCTATCAATATAATCTTGTTTAATTCAATTTAATCTGAAATTCCTTTAGTTACGTACTTTTAACGCGATTCCATCCCTATTTGCAGCGTCATTTTAGCTTATTGATAAAAAAAAAAAAAAAAAAAAAAAAAAAAAAAAAAATTACTTTTCAATTCTATTGCTGAATACCGTAGGTAATGGAAGTATTGTATTCGGTCCAAAAATTCAGTATCGAGTTTTCACCTGATTTACACGTTTTAAGGTCTTCTGAGTCCAAAAAAAGTAGTTTTTGGCAATTGGTCAGTGTGTTTGTGTATGTGTGTGTGTATATGTGTATGGGGAAAATCTGCCTATCATATTTCCGAAACTAATAAAGATAGAACTATGAAACTTCAGAATTGAAATAGGACTGGTGTACAAATGAATTTTCCAAATTTTAGTGAAAATTGGAAAACTGGAAATGGGACCGTAAGTCCGTATCTCAAAAACGGCTCTAACGATTTTCTTCAAAGTTGTTATATAAACACTCTATAGGTATCCTTTCGAATGATATAGTTGGTTAGTTCAGGAAAATTGATAGGTGTCCTACATAAATAGCTCAATTTCAGGTCTCGCAAGTGCGTTCCTATAAAAACGGCTGTACAAATTTTTTTCAAATTCGTCATATTAACTCCCTTTTAAATATCATTTTGTATGTAATTATTGTTTTCCGGTCAATAATTGAGTAGTCCAAGTTTTGGTAAAAGTTGGTATCTCAATAACGATTTTCTTGAAAATTGTTACATAAATCTATTTTAGATATCCTTTCTCATGTATTATGTGGTTATTACAGAAAAATTAACGATCATTCTGATTAGATAGTTCAGTTTTAGATTTCGGAAATTGGCGTTTGAAAAAAATAACTCTACATTTTTTTTTTCTTTTTCTTATTTTGTAACTGGCTATGTAAACTTTATTTTATATGTCTTTATACATGTATAAAGTTTCTCTTACCGGAAAATTTTTTGGTGTTTACTTCTTAAGGTCAATTTTATGTCTTCTGATCACATTATCTCCAAAAAATGCATATAATACGTTAATAGTGGGTAATGGAAGTCGTGTGGTTGTTTCACATCAGATTTTTTTTTTTTCTCATTTAATTTTTCATTAAAGAAGCGCAACAATGAGTATAATCTCATTTTATTTATTTTAAGTAGAAATACATTTAATTACGTGCGTATTACGTGATTCCATCCTTATTTGCAGCTTTAATTTCAGCTTATTTATGCAAAATATCATAATTATTTCTTACCTGTCATTTAAGTTTTCATTAAAGAATCGCAGTAATGAATGCAATCTTGCTTGAATTATTTGAAAAACAATTTCATTAAATACTTCTAACAAGATTATGTTTATATTTAAGCATAAATTTAGCTTGTTAAACAGAAAAATTGTTATTTTTCATTTACAAAATCAAATGTAACAATTGTTTAAGTTTCAATTTTTTTTTTTTTTATGACAGGACTATTTCTTTCAATCTGCCATTTTGCGTCGTTACCATTTTATAGTGTTCCACTTCGAAAATGCCTGCCAATATCCAATTTTACCATTTAATCTCTTACTCTATCTTAAAGTATTTTGTGAAGTCCGTAAAAACTCCTAGGTATTTTTTTTTTTACTCCCCATCTGTGAGAATCGAACTCATAACCTTCGGGTTCGTTGCTGTGTGCTCTGACCACAGTGCCAAGGGGTCTTGCCTTAATGTTTCCTAATTATTTATACTTGTGTTTTCAGGTATTTTTGGACTAAAACTGTGAAATTTATTTAAAATGTGTGTTATTTTCCGATTTATAAGATGTGTATATTGATATTAATTATGTTTTCTAGAAATTAATGGATTAATATTAATTAATCTGTGATAAATTTGGAGTATAATTTAAATATCGAATAATTGGTTTATAGTTTTTTTTTTTTTTTTTTTTATTATGTTTTATTCTGTAGAAATTGAAACTGTTAACTATTAATAGTAAATACGAAATTGTTCTTAAGATTATTTTACTAATTGAAATATTTAGTAAATGAGTATTAAGCAATTATGGGAAGATAATATGCATTTAATGCATTCAAATTTTATTAATTTATTTGGAATTAAAAATCAATATCTTATTTGAATATGTGTTTAAGAATTTTACTGAGCGCCCTCTATTATTATTATTATTATTATTATTATTATTATTATTATCATTATTATTATTTATTTATCTGAAAGGGTGTTAAAAAACAAATATAAGTGGTCCTGTCGTACTAAATTAAATTCTGTCATAGACAAAATTTCATCCATAGTTTTTTTTTTTTTTTTTTCCAAGGAGGAAAACATGCTTGACTCATTTATGAAATATCGCATGTTGTCAAATTGATATCTGTTCACTTCATAATTTATTATAAATATGTTGAACTAAAAGAAATTCTTTAATGGAATTTCTACAAATTTAAACAGAGAGTTTAAACACAAAATTACATAATTTGTGTTTGGAATATTGGGATTTACGATGGTCGATGCCAGCTTTTGAGCATACTAATATACACAATAATAGGTACATGTGAATTTTAAATTTGAGTATACAGTACCCGCCGCATATTAAAATCACGTTCGTCCTAATCCAAAGTGATTTTATAAAGCAGCTGATTTTTATATCCGGTGAACGTTCCTGCACTCAAGAAAAAGGTATTACTTTCCTGAATTTGAAAAGAAATTTCGAAAGGTAGCGAATAATGGAATTAATAAACAATATAAATTAATTTTTGAAAGATAATTGATTAATTATTCCTTCAAAATAATTAAACTAAACACATTTTAAGTTCCGATGCGCTTTTATTTGAGGAAAATAATCCTTACTTTGCCAAAAGTTCACGCTTTTCTTTTAAATTAAAAATCTTTCCGTTTAATCCACTTGCTTCTTAGTTGTTTCAAAATAAGAATTAGAAACTGTCTTTTAATAATATATATATATAAATCACATGTTAATAAAATAAAATTTGCAACATATAACCCCGCTTTGAAGAATATGTTCCGTGGAATTCTTACTGAGACAAGTGATGCTTAATTTGTAACTACGCTGCAAGCTTAAAATATTCGAGAAAGAGAGATAGCTGAGGGATAGCTGTTTTTTTTTTTCTTTTATATTTATTTTATTTTATTTTTTTTTTAAGTTTAAATAATTTTTTTTAACATGCATGAATGACATTTCTGCTACTGAAAATATTTTTTTTGAGTTTATTAACCGGCGATGCTGATTTTATTAAGCGGCGGTTTTAAAAATAGTTTATATTGATTTGATTCCGGTCCTGGCAATTTAAGCAGATTAAGCGGCTGATTTTATTAACTACTGAATTTATTAAGCAGTGATTACCGTATTTGCTTCGGAGTTATTTGGAGTATGTGACATACAGTCCTTCTCATAATTATAAGGACACCCGTTTTCTATATTAACTAAACACTGAACACTATTATTTAAACAAATATATTTTTTACTAATTTGAATTTCATTAATATTTAAAAAGTTTTATCGTTTTTCTATCTTAAAAAACTTTAAATATGGTAAAAAGATGATTTTTCAGGTGTTCACAATTATAAGGACAGCTCGAATTTTAGTAATTTTTTTCAGTTATTCTTTAAATTAATGTTTTATGGAGTCTCTTGTTAGGGTTAAACAGTCAGACATTCTCTCTGGTATATATATACATACATTTTTTGTTTTTAACATTCAGTTTCAATACCATTTCATATAGCATATCTGATATTCTTAATACATTTAAACAATTTAAAATTGCTTTCCACTTGCATGCACTTTTCTAATATCATAAGTTAGGGTTTTTTCAACTTTTAGGCCATGGAAAAGGCAATAATACAGAAGTTTCTTTCTTCAAACTATTTCCTATTGCTCTAAAAGTAGAGCAAAAATGTAAGTCTTGTTGAAAAAAATATTATTACCCCTCAAAATCTAACAAAATCTGATAATTCCACGTTTAAAATTTGCGGATATTCTCTTAATGTTCATAATAATAGAAAAAATTACTAAATTCATTCTGCCTTCAGTAGAAGCAGCTCCCCAGAGCACCATAGATCCACCTTTAAAATGCCCGATTCATATCTGCCTTTAAAAAATCTGCTGTGTCTTTCGCTATCTTCAGATCGTGCCAGTAAATGTTAAAACCATTTGATTAATCAAGAATAAAATGTTTTTCATCCGAAAATGCAACATTTTACCATTTAATATTGTCTTTATCCAACTTTAATGAAGATGTTCTTTCCCCCATTAAATGCTTATTGATTACTACAGGTCTTTTATTCATTTTAACATATTATTAATTATTTTAAACATGCACAAATGTG
This sequence comes from Salticus scenicus, assembly GCA_963930645.1. Taxonomy (NCBI): domain Eukaryota; kingdom Metazoa; phylum Arthropoda; class Arachnida; order Araneae; family Salticidae; genus Salticus; species Salticus scenicus. Next base: position 175,681,080 of record OZ005658.1, read on the forward strand.
GACCCCAACCTTTCGTTAAAAATTACGAGCAAATTCAGCAGCAGTCATTATGAGTTGAACATTAAGAGGAATTATGAGTCTTCGATCTCTGTAAAACAACTATGGTTTTGCATCAGATCTCTCTCCTATCGAACCAGCAGTTCAACGTTTGCTCACATTTCCTTCAGCAATTTTAGATCTTCGAATTTCATTAGAAATTCGGCTGATTGAAATTATCCTTCCACATAAAAAACACATTTATCATACTTCACTACATGAACGTTCTTTTTTTCGAGTAATTATCAGTAATGTCCGTCCAAGAAAAATTGAAGGCTTATATATGAATTAATCTAGCTCAGTAGTTAACGAATTCGCATGTCAACTGTAATTTATCCGCTTGTAAGTTAAATAAAATGAAAAAATCTTGATTGTCTCTATAATTATGTACACCTAAAAACGTGGAGAAAAAAATATTTTGCATTATTTTTTATTAATTTTATTTCATATTAAAAAAATTATAGCAGTTTTGGTTTTTAGAATACTAGATATATTAAGTGCACTTAGTATAATCTTGTTCACAATCATTTTTACATTGTTATTTCAAAATATGAAGTGTCCTTATAAATATGAGAAGGAGTGTACTCAATTTTAGCACAATTTTACTCATTTTTCAGCATTTTTTCAGCTCTTTTATTTATTTATTTATTTAATTTTTAAGTGCATGAATTGACAGACACTTTGTTTATAATGCATTAAAATAAATAAATAAAATGAAATAAAACTTTATTTATAATAATACAGAGACCAGATAACAAATCTTTTAACTCTTAATATATTTCCTACGTGGCACAACAACGGGCAGATAGGGTGACAGAAATACAGACAAATAGTTTAAATGAATTCATTATCGCTCTTAAACATTTTTGGGAAAATACTAAACACAAACGGAAATGCAATTTCCATTTGTAGCCGTTGACGTATCTGAATATTATAGTGTAGCCTTGTAAATCTTAGCGCTAAATATACCACATTCTAAAGAAAAAAAGAAATAGCGTACAAATGATAAATCTAAATTTCAGTATGAATTACGCAGTAGAAATTTATATAAATGTGATTTTTGAAAATGCTCTCAAAATATGCAATACATTGGCATTCTTTTGGGTGACCCTGTACATAAATCAGTTGTGGTATTTAGACACTTTTAAATAGGGAACTTGAATAATATATATCATTTTGAAGACATTACGAAAGTATTTACGAACGCTAGAAACGGACAGAGAGATAGACAGACGGACAGAGAGATAAATAGACAGACGGACAGAAAAGCATAAAAATAGACAATGCAAATCATAACCACTCTTAAACATTGATAGAAAGTGTTAAAAGTACTTGATAATTGCTATTGTAGCAATTTCAATCATAGCCCTTAATGCATCTGAATATTTTTGTGTGGCCCTGAAAACATAAATGCTAATCATACTGTATTTTGTAGAAATATTTCTGGTGCATATGAATAATAAATGTCAATTTTATTATGACGTATGCAAGATAGGTAATTGCATTAAAGTATGGTTCATAGAAATAGTTCTATGGAATGCAAAGCTTTATAATTATTTTTGTGTTTCTGTACACAAATCAGTTGTGGCATTTACTCTATTTCCAATAGGAAACAGTCTATGGTGAACTTGAATAACAAATATCAGTTTTAAATTCCATGAATTTTACCGGAGTAAGAGCGCGGACAGGCAGACAGATAATCCGAAATCATAAATACTTTCAAAATTTATCAGAAAGTGTTAACAACAAAACGGATTACAGAGAGAGAAACGAGTTTATTCAAAAAAATATAATAGGCATGCCAACATTTTGCTCTGAAATTTAGGCCTGGTAAGTGTTATTTCATTACATATTACCTCCCTGCGTGAGTATACATAACACATACGCAAGCTGTGCTACAGTTGATCAGTCACTGAGAACGTGAAAGGTTTTATTGGATAGTATGGGGTTTCATTGACAATAGTTGTATTTTCAATTGTTTCATTGTCGATCATTAGCACAGAGTTATTCAACTCATAATACTGCTAAGTTTACAAACAATTTCCAGTTTCATTTTACATTGTTTAGTAAACAAATTTCTATCTGCAATATTTTCCCCTTTATTTACCTTTGAAATATTAAAGTTTTCTTTCTTTTTTTTTCTATTCTTTCTTTTTTTTTTTTTTTTCCCTCTTTACTTTTTTTTTTTTTTTTTTTAAAGTCACGTTGTGCAAGTGCAATGCTAGTTATCAAGATATGAGGTATAATGAAAAATGTAGACTTTTAAGCATTTTTTTTTTTTTTTTTTTTTTTTTTAAGTCACGTTGTACAAGTGTAATGCTAGTTATCAAGATATGAGGTAAAATGAAAAAATGTAGACTTTTAAGCATTTTTTTTTTTTTAAGGTTTGCAAAATTACTCCTCAAAATGCAACATATACGAGTTCCATTTTGAGTCTTGCATTTGCCTCCAAGGCAGTACCACGTGTTTTTTGCACCTGAAGAAGAAAGGCCTCGTCCTTTCGAAACCGGTTGTGCTGTCTTCAATTTTAAGGTGTGTGAAGAAGTTTTAAAGTTTAAATATTTAAATATCTGTTTAGATTACACAGGCCTGAGATGAAAAAAAAAAAAAAATGCAACGGAATTGTTGGCTGAACTTTATGTATTTTTTTGGTGCTGATTTTTAAAATTATAACGAAAAATTTCTATCACGTCTTAAAAAGTTCAATTTTATTTCGAATTTTAACACATACATAATATTTGCTTCTCTTAGTCAATCGTTTATTTTATCTAAGTTACTCTAATGAAAACAAATGAAATAGTATGTTGATGAATTTTCTTTTAGAAACTTCACCAAAATTTGATGTAAAAAGTAGCCAAAGGAACTTTTTGCTTTTCTTTCGAACAGAAGCGGTTCATGCGATCTGGCAACAGTGGATTTCCTCCATTTAAAACTATAAAAAATAAATAGTTTGCTGAAAAATCAACTTGCCTCACCAAGAAGGGATAAAAACTACTGTTGTCAGACAGTACATGCAAAATTGTTCGAGAAAATTCCTTTTCAAATAGGATTTTAGTAAAAATTACGATATCGATTTTTTAAAGAATCCTGATGTAATGGGAAAAAATGGAGGTCAATTTTTAAATCAGCCCACCACATAACATAAAAATCAGCGAAAACTTTTCTTGAACTTTTCAAAAACTTCAATTTCGCATACCTATGTCATTAACTAAGCTAGATTTTTACAATAGTAAACAGTTCCACCATTGTAAATCTAATTTATATCAATAATTAAAAATATATCTTTTAACTTAAAATGCGCAAGCTTCAAATCAAGTTTGTATGACATACTAGGCAAAGGTCGTTAACCTAGAAAGAATTTTTTCCCTTTAAATTTAAAGTAATAGATTTGTGCAAAGTAAATCCCATTTAACAGCCACGGGCATCTTGCCATGGAATGCAAAGGCAACAGAATTTTTATAGCTCATTACTTCTGTTAATTCTTGGTTCATTTACGCTATTAGAGATGAGTGGGTACAATTAAGAAAAATGTAATCACTTTTAATACATTTTAAAAGTTTATAGCTCTGTTTATTAAGGTACTGCATTCATAAAATGCAGATTTAACTTTTTAAACTTAATTTTTAGAAGCATTTTATATGAAATTGGATTTGTCATCGTGTCTTCGTATCTCGCTAATAAATAAGGCGCCTCCATTTTAAAGTAAATACAGTCGAACCTCGTTAACGTGAATCACAACGAGGATAAAAAATTTGTTCATGTTATCAAGTTCATGCAATCAGTAACTAATCTTCATATAACTAAACTAATCTTCATTTTGACGAGGGTTGTGGAAACAGTTCATGTTAAATGTAATTCACATTAACAGTGTTCATGTTAACGAGGTTCGACTGTATAAACTATTCTGTTAGTCACTCCTTGGCTTAGCTGGTTAGAGTGTCAATTTAATAACGCGATGGTCGAGAGTTCGATTCCCGAAGGTCCGACTTGTTAATTTTTGCAAATAGTTAGTAGAAAAGGTGTCAATTGATAAAAAAAAATTTATTCGTTGACTACACAGTATCTAAGAATTTCTGAAGAGTTTTTTTTAAGAAGCTTTTTTTTTTTTTTTTTTTTTTTAGATATTCAAAAACACAAAATAAAAAGTTTTAAGTAAAAAAATAAATAAATAAATAAATACTTTTTTAAAAGCTTTTTATTGAAATTGGATTTTGTCATCGTGTCTTCGCGTCACACTGAAAAACAATACGCCTCCACTTTAACGTAAATGTTAATGCCTTTTTTCGTCACTTGTTAGTTCAGTTGGATAGAGCATCATGTTGATAACGCGATGGATGTAAGTTCAATCCTCGAAGGCCGATGTGTTACTTTATTGCAGATAATTAATAGGAAAGATGTCAAATGATAAAATAAAGATCATCCGTTGTCTACACACTAACCCAAAAATTTTTTATTATTTTGTTTAAGAAGCTTCTTTTAGTTACTAAAACGCACAAAAGTAAAAATGTAATAGTAAAAAAAAAAAAAAAAAAAAAAAAAAAAATGGAAGTTTTTATTGTGCAGCCTTGAAAAGCATTAAATAAAAGATATTATTTTTATATTACTTGTTGTATAAGTATTTTTTTGGAAACTTTTAGCATGTTCTGTGACTTTTCTTAACTACTCTTTGATTTTTGGTTAGAGCGTGCCGTGGGTTCGATTCTCCAAGTGTTGATGTGTTAATTTTTGCAGATTATTAATAGAAAAGGTGTCAATTGATAAAAGAAAATCTTTCAAAGTCCAGGCAGTATCCTAAGATTTTTTTTTTTTTAAGAAGCTTTTTATAACTAAAAAGCAGAAAATAAAAATTTAAGTAAAAAAACATTTTTTTAACAGCAGAAGCTTTTATTGTGGAGCCATGAAAAGCACAAAATAAAAATTTATTCTTGCGAAGACATGCTGTAAATAAATGAAAATTTCAACACTAAGACAATTTTAGAGAAAAATATAGATATTTCACTTTTGCAAGAAATGAAAATTTAATATTTTAAATATTTTTAAAAAAAATTTCGAGACCTTTGAAATTTATGGCTCAACAAATACTTATGTAGAAACTAATGACTAAGAATATTAGTCTCGATAGATTTTTAAAATACTTTGAATATTTAAAATTTTCCTTTCTTGAAAAAGTGAAGTATCTATATTTTTCTCTAAAATTTTCATAGTGTTGAAACTTTCATTTATTTATAGCATGTCTTTTTAAGAATAAATTTTTATTTTATGTTTTTAAGGGCTCAAGCATCTACTGTTAAAGAATGCTTTTTTACGTAAATTTTTACTTTTTGCCCTTTTTTTTATTTATTTTTTATTTTCTTCCAGGGATGGAACACGGGCGCAGAATTCATACCGGAATCTGTTTAAGAAATTTCTCTACCTATAATATCGTTGATTTAAGAAGTAGAAAATTTTCTTACATTGATAGTGGTATGAATTCTGCGCCCGTGTTCCATCCCTGTTCTTCCAAAGAACATCTATTCATTATTGTATATGTTCTCGGATTAAACAATTTATATCTCATTTAAAAAAAAAAAAAAAAAAAAAAAAAAAAAAAAAGTGTCGTTAATTTTTTTTTCCTTAAAAAAAAAAAAAAAAAAAAAAAAACAAGGTATACTTATATTTCTGTACCTCAACCTAGGACGTAATAGCCATCATGACCTTTTTTTTCCCTTTTATTTGTGTGTGTGTGTGGAAAAAATTTAGCAACCTGTCTTTGATGTTCATTTTTTACTCTATTACATTAGTACATTATGCCATTAATACTGTATTAAAGTATCATTAAGCGATTACTCTGCTAGTTGTAAAGAAGTGCATTACACCGTGTTTCAAAAGTTTAGACAATCAATAAAATCTGCATTAACATAAAAAGTAATAAGGTACAATTAAAATTCGTGAGATAGGTACAGTTTCGTGAAATAAAAACAGAAATTTGTGAAATAAAAACAGTTTTGCTGATATACATATATAAATTATGATCAAAGGTTTGAAATTATAAAATATACATTAAATTATATAAAAGTGTGCTGTCCCAAAAGCATAGACACCTGTAAGTGTTTTTGGTTTTACTTTTATAAAAGTAACTAAAAACTTGCTTTTAATATAGAATTGTATAGCCACGACACTTTATAACATCAAATACACGTTGTTCCATAGAATTAATTAAACATTGCATTACAGAAGGAGATATTTCATACCACGCTTTGTCAATTGCAGTTTTTAAGTCCTTTACACATGCATATTGCTTTCCATTTTCATATATTTTACGAGATAAGATTCTCCGTATGTTCTCCACGGGATTCAAATCCGGACTAAGTGCTGGCCAGTCTAATAGTGTGATATTGTTTTGCATAAACCACGTTTTCGTGGATCTAGGGGTATGGATGGATGCCCCATCTTGTTGGAAAACACAGTCCGGTCCTGCTAGCAAATCCATAATTGGAAGTAAATTGGTACGTAAAATATCCTGATAATCTTCTGATTTCATTTTTCTGTTCGTAAATCCTGGAAATGTTTGCCCGCTGAAACAAAACCCTCTCCAGGTCATTACGGATCCTCTGCCTTGTTGCCTGCTGAAACAGTTCTTCGGTTCTTTTCTTAGGTCATACCAGTAAAATTTATTACCGTCAGGGCCGTCCAAATTCCATTTCTTTTCCTCACTGAAGATGGCATAAAGCCACTTTTCACCGTATGAAATATGCTTTCTAGCCCACTTTAGGCGTGCATCTTTATGTCTCTGCTTTAATCAAGGTTTTTCTTTAATTCTCCTGTAAACAATATGTTTTAAAGCTTTAATTCTTCTGTGTACAGTACTTTTTGAAATTCTGGAAGTTGATGCAATTGCACACACAGATAAATTATCAACCGAAGCCTTTTTTAATAACATTCTATCATCACGTAATGTTGTTTTCTTTGGTCTTCCGGCTCGCTTTCGAGTATTCCATGTTCCACCTGATCTTAAAACTCTATAAATACTGCTCAAGGATCTCTTTATTCTTCTCGATACTTGTACAGGATTTTGTCCTTGCGCTTTTAACTGTAAAATCTTAATAATTGCAACTTTTGAAATGTCTTTAGAACGTGGCATTTTTATCAGAATACGCAGGGAACGTCTTTTCCGAATCACAAACAAAACAATACATTGAATGCATTAAATTATTATGTTAAAAATGTAGCAGACGATGTTTCAATTAAAGGGAAAAATTATTCTGCATTTATAGAAGCAGACGACAATAAAAATATCTTATTATGTGAACAAAAATGTAAAAGAAAACATGTAATGCTGTATTGTGTCTATACTTTTGGGACAGCACATTTTAATATAATTTAATGTGCATTTTATAATTAAAAACCTTTGACCATAATTTATATGTGTATATCAGCAAAACTGTTTTTATTTATTACCTATCTCACGAATTTTAATTGTACCTTACTACTTTTTATGCTAATGCAAATTTTATTGATTGTCTAAACTTTTTTGGGACACGGTTTAAAACATGCATTTAAAGTTAAAAAAGAACTGCCTTAAATATTCATGGTATTTCTTGAAACTGATATAGAATATTCAAGCTTATTATCGGATGTTCCCTATTGAAAACAGAGGGAATATGTCTACTGGCTTGTGTACAGGAATATCCAAAAGTATTCCAAAGCATTGTGTTCTCTGAGAGGTATTTTTATGAGCTGCAATTTAATTCCTTTATTTTACACAAATTTCAATTAAATTGAAATATGTTATTCAAGTTTACTATCAAATGTTTGCTATAGAAAATGGAATAAATACCACCACTGGTTTGTGTACAGGGATACCCGAAAGTATTCCAAAGCATTCGTTCTATGAGAGGTATTTCTATAAACCAAATTTTCATGACTTTATTTTGAACAAATTTTAATGAAATTTAAATAAGTTATTCATATGCACAGAATAATGCTTTCTGCAGAATGTAGTATGATTAGCATTAGATTTACAGGGCCACACCAAAAAATTCAGTTACATTGAAGGTTTTTATTGGAAATTTGCTGAAATTGCATTTTTGTTTACATTAAGCAATTTAACACTTTTTAACATTTTTTAAATGTGATTATGATTTCAATTTGTGTATCTATCTGTCCGACTGTCCATCTGTCTATCTGACCGTCTGGCCGCCTCCAGCGTCCGTAATTATTTTCAGAATTTTTACAAATTCAAATTTTTTGCTATTCAAATTCACTATGGAATGTTCCCTATTTTAAATGACATTAACAGGTCCTGTGCAACTGGTTTGTGTACAGGGACAACCCCCCTCCCCCCCCCCCCAAAAAAAAAAAAAAAAAAAAAAAAAAAAAAAAAAAAATTTGCAAATGCATTGCATTTTAGGACAGATACTTTTATCAATTGCATTTAAAGAACTTTCTACGGTAAAAATAAAAAAGAAATTTGCATTTATTGTTAATATGTTAAAATCATATTTTGTATAGAATATGATTTTGTTAACCTTCAAATTTACAAGGCTACACTAAAATAATCAGATACATTAAGGTAATTAGAATATAAAGGCTACGTTTTCTTTTGTGTTAAACATATTTAACACTTTCTAACAACGTTTAAGAATGAATAGGAATTCAATTAGTCTGTCTGTATGTGTTTCAAAACTATTGTCAGTTCGTTGTGTTATTACGTAGACAAAGAGCATTGGAAGTTATACGGTACAACGATTACGTACATTTGAAAAGTGTTAATAATCAATGTGTACCACATGATTTTTCATTCTTTTTTTAGAATGTTTACAATTCATAGTTTTTAATTAGAAATTAACGTAATCTTGAAATTTTTAAACTTAAAGATATGTTTTTAAGACTCGTATTTCAAATAATGAATAAATGATGACAACGATAAGGAAACTTCGAACACCGCAATGTTGCCAAAATCATAATAATAATAATAACAACAACAACAATAATAATAATAACGGTAGTACTTGAAATATTAATACGTGGTAGTAGTAATAGTAGTGATAATAATAATATGTAATAATTAAGTAAATAAAACATTTACGTCAACCAAATAATTTTAAATTCAAGATTTTTATCGTAGACTGGACGATCTTTTTTTTTCAAGAATAATCAATTAAGGTTGGCAAAGGTTAACCGTTCTTTTCTGAATTTGCAATTTTAAGTATACTACTGGTCATTAAAATTGCTACACCAAGAAGGAATAATAATAACGGAATTAAATTTGTTGGACACATACATTATTGTAGGAAGACCAATTGATTAAAATTTCAAAAAATTTGGAGTAATATGTACTGATGAAGCAGTACATAAAGCAGCGACCTCTGTGAGCAATAACAGCACATATCTGCTTGGGCATTGAATGGAACAGCGATTGGATGACATGTACGGGTAGAGCACTTCATGAAGTTTTAACACGATGCCACAATTCATCGATGAAGCACTTTATGAAGTTTTCTACCCGTACATGTCATCCAATTGCTGTTCGATTCTATGCCTAGGCAGATAAGTGCTGTTATTGCTCACAGAGGTCACTGCTTTATGTACTGTTTTCTCAGCACATATTACTCCAAATTTCCTGAAATTTTAATCAATTGTTCTTCCTACTATAATGTATGTGTCCAACAAATTTCATTCCGTTATTATTATTCCTTCTTGGTGTAGCAATTTTAATGGCCAGTAGTGTATTTGTATATGTCAGTTCCGCACCACATCAGTTTTAAAATCGAGTAAAGATGGGCTTAAATCACTGTTACTAAAAGTGAAAATAGTCTTTAACGTAGTTATGTAGTCGGTTACTTTTATATTTAGTCTGAATTTCGAAATATTTTAGGTCAAAACGCATCCCAATTTCTTCTAATTTTATTGTTTTTTTCTATTTAATGATGAGTTTTTTTTTTTTTTTTTTTTTTTTCACATGGATATTGGAACGTTTTTGAAAGGGAATATCTATATATCACTTGTTTAAGTACAAAATTCCATATCTTATACCTATTTTTATAAGTATTTATTTTTTATTTATTTGTCTTAATATTTCTTTCATTTATTATTTCCTGTGATATTTTGTGAAGTATATTCTCTATTAAGATTAGTATGGCGATCTACAAAGATGCGTACATAAATTCCTTTTTGGAGAGGGGGGAAAACACTAAAATGCGTTAGCTTCAAAATAGTATAAACTTTTAAATTGATAGAAAAAGCATTGGGAAATTTTTTAATTTATTTATTTTTATTTTGTTAAGTTAAATTTGAGTAACTAAACCATTTATGTATATAAAATCTTATCTCACATAGAGATATCTTAAACACACGTGTCATTGTAGAAAAAGCACAAACTTTATTAAAAAAAATTCACTTTACAACACGTATAAAGTGGTACATTTAATTAAAATTATCAATTAAAATTAGAATTTGTCAAGGCCTTTCGCCCTGACCATCAGGGCATCATCAAGACAAAGCCATTTTTTTGTTACCAGTACAGCAACATTCAGTAAACCATTTATGTTTACTGAATTATTTACAATTCCTTAAACAAACTAAAGAGACATAAAAGTTTTTTATATTAAAAAAATGAATGTAAGTTTTAATAGTCAGAAGAAAACTAAATATAGAATTTAATTTCTTCTTAATTTTTTTTAAATGTTAAATACGAATAGTTTTCACTTTGTATCGATTCATTACAGTTTTTCACGCTTCTTCTATAATTTTTCGAATTAATTAATAAGAATTATTGTTATTATTAATGCTGTTGTTGCTGCAATGTATTACAGATTTTTGAAATAACGGGTATGCCTTGATTTAAGTTCCTTTCTAGAATTGTGAAATACACTGTGAAAAAAATCTGTAACTGACATCTAGAATCTAAATTGTGGCTCTAGAAAAAATAATTCCGTGTCATCCTTATAAATTCTAGTCCCCTTTGAAAGCGAGTTCTAGAAACCCCTATTAGAATTCTAGAGTGTTTGTCTATATTGTCGAGGTCAAACCTATTTGAAAATATCTCCAAATAAATGCAAACACAAGAGGCGGGTTTCAGCAACTATAATCTTGGTTTATGACACAATTCTAAATAATCAAGCGAGAATTTTTCGCCATACAAAAGATTCAGAATATTCAGAATATTGTTTCACCATCTAGAAATGTGTTGATTAGAAATTCTCGATCATTTCGTCTATTCAGTCTATTGGTGTGCCTTATGCGCATAGCTCGGAAATCTATATTTCTAGTTAAGAGATTTAGAAAATGGCCACTTATTCATTCTAGATGAAGTCGGCATATTTTTTTTTTTTTCTCAGTGTAAAAACTTCAATAAAATCACAGTTTTATAAAGGAAACAAATTAGCTTTTGGGAAGAATTTACCTGTTAGAAATAACTTACGTATTAATTTCTATGTTACAAGCGATATCATTTCGTGAAATAATATGAAGAAACGGTATCGGTTCGGGTAACCTGATTCTACCTAACGCAACCAGCAGATCGGGTAGAATAATTTTTTTTTCTCTTGCTGTTCAAGCTGGATTAACATTTTTTTTTTTTTTTTTTTGGTCAAGTTTAATTTTCAACGAGTCGGGTCAACTGGAGAACATCTTTCAAAAAACTTTTACTATAACAAGTAGAAATTTGTTTGATATAATTATAATTGTATAATTGATGTAAACATACTGTACATATGCCCACGACTATAAATACGCGTACCCAAATTATTATAATAAAGCAAAAAAACATATCAGACAAAAGCAATTAACAAAGGAACATAAAGTTATTATTATTATTAACAATGTAATCATTAAACAATACACTACAAACACTCAACTTGAAGCCCATTTTTGTACACTTGAAGTACACGACACACATAAATAAAATGATTATTAACCTATTCTTCAGACTTTTAACTTAATGTATTAGTAATTACATGTCCTTTTTAAAATGATTTACCAGTTTTATGGCAATAAAAATGTACTTTTTTTGTATATCTTAAAAAAGTTTTGTATGATTTTCACATGAATTATTAATTTTTATGGCAATAAAAATGTACTTTTTTTGTATATCTTAAAAAAGTTTTGTATGATTTTCACATGAATTATTAATTTTTATTTATTTTTTGGGTTTAGGGTTGGGTGCAGACCATCAAAATTCTCTATTGCAGGTTCAAGTTGGTTTTCGGGTCGATAAAAAATTATGTATGCATATTAATGGGATATAAATTTACTTGTATGTGTTGTTTCATGTTTTACTATAAAAAAATAATTACAAGATAAAAAGAACTTTTTATATACCATGTTTTTAAATTTTCTGTTGAATCATATAAACGCTACCGAAGGCAGCGGGAACCCGATTGGCTAAAAGTATTAAAAAAATTCATTGCTATAATGTTTTGAGCTGTTATAAAAGTTTCAGATTGCTAGCTAGCCGGGAAGTTAGTTAAAAATCGATTGCATGCTTTGTATTGGTAACGCTACCAATGGCAGCAGGATCCCGAAGCAGTTGGTTAAAAATATTTAAAAGAAATATTCTGAAAGTTTCATGTTTTAATATTCGGAAAGTTTCAAATGTCTAGCTAGTCGGGAAGTTAGTTAAATAAATGTTCTGTTGAATCATATAAACGCTGCCGAAGGTAGTAGGGACCTGAAACAGTTGACAAAAAGTATTAAAAAAATATATTGTCACCGTGTTCTGAGCTATCCTGAAAGTTTCAAATGTCTAGCTAGTCGAGAAGTTAGTGAAAAATTGATTGCAAGCTTTGCACTGTTAACTCTGCCGAAGGCAGAAGGAACCCGAAAACGTTGGCTAAAAGTACTAAAAAATGCATTTTCACCGTGTTCTGAAATATTCTGAAAGTTTTAAATGTCTAGCAGGTCGGGAAGATAGGTAAATAAATTTTCTGTCGAATCATATAAACGCTGCCGAAGGCAGTAGGGACCTGAAACAGTTGACTAAAAGTATTAAAAAAATATATTATCACCGTATTCTGAGCTGTCCTGAAAGTTTCAAATGCCTAACTAGTGGGAAAGTTAGTTAAAAATCGATTGCAAGATTTGTACTGGACAAACAAACAAGAATCGATGTTAATAAAAACATGGTAAGATAAAATTGTATTCAATTTATTTGAATGAGATATTTTGTAATATATGTTGATTTACTATTATTTAGTAGTGTAAATATATAAATATGATTATAATCGTAGTCCTTTATATCTTTAAAACATTTCATAAACAAATTTGCCTTCTATAAAAATATACTGGCATTTTAACTTTTGTTGCAAAGAAAAAATATTTTATTTAATTCTTACTATTAGTTCACACTCTCCCTATATTTCGTACAAATCTTGCAATCGATTTTTAACTAACTTCCCGACTAGCTAGAAATTTGAAACTTTCAGGATTGCTCAGAACACGGTGACAATTCAATACTTCGAAGTCCGATATTCGTATTTTTTATTAGTTTTCTTATAATTAATTAAAATATAAAAATAATAACATCCTAATAGCGTTAAAATAGCCATTAAAATATTAGCTATAATTTAATCGTTGCCAAAAAAAAAATTACGACTTCATTTTCTTTCGACATAAAAATAAATACATTTAATTAAACTTGAACATTAAAAAATTTTAAAAAGTTATGCATCTCACAAAAATTCACATCATTATCACTTTAAAAATTTTATGCACATTGATAGGAGCTCCATGATTCATCAGAAAATTTAAAACAGGGCATATACAAAGGTTTTTTTTATCTTATAATTAATTTTATTTCATTTTGCACGCGCGCTTTTTATTTCCTAATACAAAATTATTAAAAAAAAACTTTTTCGATAGTGTTTGTAAGTAGGAATTAATTGACTTTAAAAAATTTTCTTTTATATTACTTGTTTTTTCTTTAAAATTTTCTCGTTTCTCATTTAATATTTCTAAAATATATCTGCTTAAAATATTTTATTTATCAAAACAGTATTAATGTGTAACTGAATGAACTACTTATTTTATTCTATTTCGAAGAATAAGAAAACATTTAAACACAAAGCTTCAGATGTATACCTATATATACTTTAGTTAGACAATTCTATTCTTAGTCTTTTCGTGGAAAGAAGAAGGGGAAAAAATGATACATTTTTCCTTTCCTGTATGCAAGAAAAATAAATAAAAATTTTTATATCTTCAAAAAGACTAATAGTTAAAATAATACAACACGGCACAAATAGTCTGTTTATGTTTGTAATTTTATGTGTCTGTTTATTTTGGACTGATTTTCATAGCTATTTATTTAAAATATTAATAAAAATATTTTCAGATTTTTTTTTCTTTTTCACATCTAATAATGCTGTAAAACAATTATTTAAAAACTCATCAAAGTAGATTGTTTTTAAAAGTGGTGTATCGATAAAAATAAATAAATAAATAATAATATATTAATTACAAAAGAAAGATTGGATACTTCGTTAAAAAAATGTCATGAAAACTTTTTGAGGTCGTGATTTTTTTTTTCTGTCAAGTGAGTAGACACCCTGTTACATTTTTTTATTCATTCATTTATAATCAATTTAGAGGGTTTTTATTTTTATGAATTCGAATATACCCGGTGTATTAAAAATATAAATAGCATCTAAAATGCAATATATTCTGGGTATTTAAAACATGTTGACATAAATCGAATTCATACCTTTATTTAAATAAAAAGTGTGTTTTCATGTATATTAGAAGTGTTCACGGCATAGCGAAATAGTAACAAATGACGCCAAGTCACACAGATGTCGCCAAAATCACGCACGGACGAAATTTCCTTGTCTTTTAAAAGATTAATGGATTCTGTGGTTGCGATTTTTGCTTCGTGTTTTCTCGAACATGTTATCTCTTCTTCTATCGTTCCTGCAAAGATTGCACATTACACTGCTTGGCAGGAAAATTACTCCCCCCCAACACCATTTTGATAAATTCTTATATAAAATGACCTCCTGAAACCGAATATGACGTCCATTTTGCTCTATCACCCACCGTATTTTAGGCACGGCTCCTATTTTCATCACTTTTTGGTGATTTTATGGCTATAAATTTTATTTTTAGGGGGGGGGGGGGTGGTATTTTAAATGTTAAATATCTTCTGAAAAGCTACAGAGTTCGAAAATTTTGAAACATCAATGTTTGTGGCAAGGGAAAAATTAGGGGGGGGGGGTATTTACCACTGAAATTATGTATTAAATTTCCTATATTTTTAAATCTATTATTAATGCCATTTATTAAACATTATATATATCTATATATATATATATATATATATATATATATATATATATTGTTTTTAAGTGTTAAATTAATTCTTTTTCATTCTCCAAATCAAATTCATGACCTTAAAATTACCGAACAGTGATAAAAATTGGGAGAGGGGGTGGTGTCCCGAGAAAACAGTGGGTGATTGGGCAAAATGGTACTCATATTCGGATTCAGGAGGTCATTTCACATAAGAATCAACAAGAATGGTATCAAAGTTCGAATTTTTTTTCTTTTTTTTTCAGCGCACTGTTATAGTATAACAATACAATCTAAACATATTTAGGTGTTACGTTATGGATTCATTGGTAAGTTAATATTTCTAAAATATTTTTATGATTTAATGCTAAAAAACTGCTTTAAATTTTAGCATCAAATACAAAAATTAATGTGTGCCGATTCATACATTAACTGCCCCAGTTAATAAATCAGTGTTTAGTCTCGATCATTTTTTTTTATCGAATTATTTAGTCTGATTATTTCATTAAAATTTACTAAAACATGATTAAAATTTAAAAAGTATGTAACGAAAGAAAAAATTTAAAATTCAGTTATGCCTGTAAAATATTTTTTCACATATTTTGCTAAAAGACTTTTTAAAAGCTTCTATCGAATAATGTACATAAAATAGCGGGAAAAAAAAGTTTTAAAAGTTCACATTTGTTTATGTAGAATACACAATAGACAGAATATGTATAATATTGAGACAATTGTACAAAATATTCTTAATTAAATATCTTCGTAATTAAAGGTAAGTTTAACAGGAAGCGAGTTTCATAAATTAAAACAAATATGATTTATAAATGCACGGTTACAGTAGAATATTTCTAGTTGCTTTTCGAAGAGTTATATTATCTTCCTGTTTTGAATAGTTTTTCACTTACTAAAAGAAAGAAAGAAAAAAAAAACTAACAGGTATTCTCTGTTTTATTTCTGTACTGATAAGTATAAAGGATTTAAGTCCATATTCTTGATTTTTCAGGAGACGAAAAAGAAAGTTCAAACAATTCTGTGTAAAAACTTATCCGTTCAATACAGTTTTAACCAGAATATTATCATAATATACAATTTTGTTAATAAACTACATACATGTAATTTTAAAGTTTGTTTATTTTTAACAGATTTATATAGTTTAATATAGTTTGTTTTATACAAAACATGAATGCTAAGTTTCTGAAACTTTTTTAAAATGGATTTTCTCAAAGACTAAATGACATGGACTTGAATCTTTTATACCAATCGATAGAGAATTTTTTTCTGAGTCTGACTATGTACTTAACTCAAAATCGACATTTTTGGACTTAAATCCTTTATACTTATCAGTACAGATTTATTTATTTACAATTTTTGATTTTTTTAATTTTATATATTTGTCATCAAAGCAACTGATTAAAACAGTACCTATAATGTTTTAATGATCTGCTATGTATTACTTGGAAATAAACATGTAGAATTTAATTTATCGTTCACATAAAGTAATATAGAGGAAAATAAAACCGGTTAAAATTCCGATTAATCGATTAATGAACTACGATTAACCCAATTAAAACTTTTAATCGATTCCTATCCTTGATTAAAATATTTAAATAATACTAATTTTTAATGAATCCCCAGAGTAATACAAAATTATGTTTAAAATATATTTTTATACTACAATGATGTAAAAACGAGAGAGAAATTAAAAAGCTACTTAACAAGAAATGTTTAAATATTTTAATTTATTTATTTATTTTTAATTTAACTAGTTTTTTGGAGAAGTTTTATAATATACTTCATATTATTTTATTTCAATGCATATGTATGCAAATTTTAATAACTTTTAAAACAATAATTTACAAAAGAGATTTATAGAATCCATAATCTCCCTTATAATTCCAATCTGAAAACAACTGTGGGGCGTTTTGAGCAGTTCAGGGATGGAACACGGGCGCAGAATTCATACCACTATCAATGAAAGAAAATTTTCTACTTCTTAAATCAACGATATTATAGGTAGAGAAATTTCTTAAACGGATTCCGGTATGAATTCTGCGCCCGTGTTCCATCCCTGGCAGTTGTTCCGTGTTTTAAGAATTGGATGTTATCTTATTTTACCATGCTTTTATTAACTCGCTTTCTTTTTTTTTCGTTTATTTGTCCAATATAAATCTTGCAATCGATTTTTAACAATTTCCCAACTAGCTAGACATTTAAAACATTTAAAATAACTCAGAACACGATGACAACGCAATACCTCGAAGGCCGATTTTCGAATTTTTCATTAGTTTTCTTTTAATTAATTA
Organism: Salticus scenicus; assembly: GCA_963930645.1. Taxonomy (NCBI): domain Eukaryota; kingdom Metazoa; phylum Arthropoda; class Arachnida; order Araneae; family Salticidae; genus Salticus; species Salticus scenicus. The sequence goes on from OZ005658.1 coordinate 175,698,683, forward strand.
AAATATGAAAATAATAACCTCCTAATAGCTTTAAAATTAGCCATTTAAATATTCGCTATAATTTAATTGTTGCCAAAAAATTACGAGTTTATTCTCTTTCGACATAAAAATAAATACATTTAATTGAACGTGATCATAAAAAAAATTATAAAAAGTTAAATTAGGCATTTCACAAAAATTAACGTCACTATCACTTAAATTTTCTACACATTGATAAAGTGCTAATGTAGTTCATGATGCTAATAAATGATGTTCTAAAAGGATTATTATTTTTTTAAATCAACTTTTTTTTTATATCGCTTTCCACTCGTTTTCTTGTTTGTTCAGAACAAATCCTGCAATCGATTTTGGGCTAACTTCCCGATTAGTTAGACATGTGAAACTTTTAGAATAGCTCAGAACTCGATGACAATACATTTGTAATTATTCAGGTAATTTGTCAAGTTTATATAATTCAACAGAAAATTAAAAACGTGGTACATTAAAAGTTTTTTTTTTTTTTTTTTTTTTTTTTTTTTAACCTTGTAATTATTATCACTCAGCACCAGTATTTCGATGCACTTTACAAAATTTTAAAAATTCTATTTTTGTTATGTATTTGAATTAATTATCAAAAATGTACTTTTTTTAAAAATCTTTACGAGAATTTGTATTTACAAAACGTAGACAATTTTTGTTTATAATATCTAAAATTTTATAATATCTAAAAATTTTTGTACGGATGTTGCAATGAAACACTGATATGCTCAATAAAAATATGTGTGCATGGTAATCTATCATTTGATAGTTTTGGAGCAATAAATCAGGGTTGGCCAACCCGCGACCGGCGGGCCGCATATGGCCCACAGTGTAAGGTTCTGTGACCCGCGATAGAATTCAGGAATTTTCACATCTTCGGTTAAGACATCTAAAGTTAATAAATCGTTTCTGAATTGTTTAATCAAAATACCGATTACGGTAGCTAAAGAAACAAATAAAATGTTCATTGATGTTAATAAAATATTATGAGATCAATAACTGACTCTTACTATTGTATTTATGAATGTAAAATCACAAATTTTTAACTGTTTTTAATTTTATAAATAAAAATATATTTAACATACATAATTTTTGTTTTTCCTAGCGAGATCAGCAGAAAAAGAATCATTATATGTATATTTTTCATGCATTTATACAACGCGGGCCCACTTGTGTAAAATAGATTTTCAATGTGGCCCTCCAAGAGTTTTGGGCTGGATACACTGTAAAAAATTTCTTTAAATTTGATGTAAATATTTATCCAGGGTCTCTGTAAATTTACAGTAATTCTTAGTTAAAAGTGAATGATCGAGATTCTCAATCTTTATTTTGTATTTTTACTTAATTTTATTATTTAATGTTTTTAATTAAAATTAAAATTGACTGTTTCTACGTTAGAAAAAGCATTCTAAGTCCGAAATATATTCTCACCAATAATTAATTAAATTAATATTAGTTATTAAAATGAATGTATAAAATAAATTTTTTAACATCCCCGTTTATTTTTCTCTGTAATTTTACGTAAGACTTAAGATAATACATTACACAGGGTTTTCTGTTGAAATTTTTAATAGTGAGGCTTGCACTAAATCATGCACTGAAAAAAAAAAAGAAATGGCATCGCAAAATTGTGTTAATTTTGAGTATATCACGTACTCAAAATAGTTCCGAAACAAATATACTGAAATATGAAAATTATTGAATATATTATCTTTATTGAATATATCGAATTGCTCGCAAATGGTAAAGGCCATCGTCAATTCTAAATATCCTAAGTATACATTTTTATTGATGTATTCTTCCGCACACCAGCATAAAACCACCATGAAATATAGTTATGAATTTTGAAGAAATAGCTATTTCTATTTAATATCTAGAAATTCTATTTTTGAAATTTTAGTTCAGCATATTTATAATAAATTATTATTAAGGGGAAAATATAAAATCAAGCGATACTTCATAAATGAGATGACATGCTTTTCTTTTTAAAAAACTGCTCATTTTAAAATGACATTGTCCGTCTACTGTTTTTTAAATACTTTATTTTTAACAGCGTGACCTAAATGGATTTTTTAACAATTAAATTTTCATTGTAAATGAACTTTGTATGTCACTTCCTTTATACATTGTTTTATATATTAATTTGAATATATTTCGCTATATGCTTATATAATGTTAAGCTTTCAATTTTATTTTGCGAAACAATTTGTTAAAATATCCAGTACTAATCTCATTTTTATTTCGTAGGAGCTGGCGAGTCCGGAAAAAGTACCATTGTCAAACAGATGAAGTAAGTTTTTTAGTTTCTTCTATCAATATTATGAGAAGCAACCATTCAAGTTTCTCCTTCGGATACAATTTATCAGAAAACACAAAAAACTAATAAATTAAAGAAATATCTACATTTAAACACTAATTATTGTTTGTTTAGATGTATTACTGGTTTCTAGAACGATATGTAGACATACTTTACCAAATGAACTAAAAGTTAATTAGAAAAAGACATTTGAAATTTGGAGAAATCATGTTTTGAATGATTCCAGTGTAGATAAAACACTTTTTAAATGAAAAAGTATAAACCAAATTGAAACCTCAATTTTCTAAGTAAGATTTTAATGGGATAAAATTAGTTTTAATTAATGATAATGGTATATTTTCGTACTATTTTATGTTGAGATTAAAGAAAAATCACTAACTCAATTTTTTTTATTTTTGGCGAAAACACGGTTTGAATGTCTGCCCCTCATATGTAAAATCCTTTGTCCTGAGTGAGTTAGTGACTGGTTCATCATCGCCCAGCACAAACCTTTGCACCTAGAAGCACGAAACTTGGTGATATCATTCCTCCTGTTACGTAGACACCTACTAAGAAGCGATTTTAGAAAACTCGTCCCCCAAGGGAAGAAGGGAGACAAAAACCTTTATATCTCAAAAAAAAAAAAAAAAAAAAAAAAAACAGATATCTTTAAATTTTTTACTTTAAAATACAGCTAACATAAATACCTAAAAACGAATGTCCGAAATTTTAGAAATTTGCCCCCAAGGAGTGAAGGGGGCTAAACGTGATTTCACATGCGCAACACGTGATTTCATATAACCCTTTATATCTGAAACAAAAAAGAAAAAAATGATATCCGTACAACTCTTACTTTTTTAATTTAAAAAATAAGAATCACAAATTCCACAAATCAATTTTTGAAATTTCATGGGAGTAGATGAAATGTGATTTTACATGCACAAATCGCAATTTCACCCAATCCCTTATATTAAAAAAAAAATAGATATACGTGAAATTTTTACTTTAAAATATAGCTAACACAACTACCTAAAAACGAATTTCTGGAATTTTAGAAATTCGATCCCCAAGGAGGGGTCAAAACGTGATTTCACATGCGCAACACGTGATTTCATATAACCCTTTACACTGTAAAAAAATAACTATTACCAGCTGCAATCTGTGATTTATTTTATCCAATCACAGAGAATTTCTTGCAAGAAATTCTCTGTGATTGGATAAAATAAATCACAGATTGCAGCTGGTAATAGTTATTTTTTTACAGTGTATATATCAAACAAAAAAAAAAAAAAAAAAACATGTATATACATACAATTTTTACTTTAAAATATACATAGCACAAAAACCAAAAAAAAAAAAATTTTGGAATTTTAGGTATTTGGCCCCCAAAGAGGGAAGAAGGGGCAAAAAATGTTTTTACATGGCCCCAAAATTGATTTCACATTAACCTTTATCTTACATATAAAAAAGTACATCCACCACTGAGTCAACACTGCTGTGGCGATTTTATGTGGGACTGGGTCACGAATTTTGGTGCGAAGCTTGGTTCTAGAGCCCTGCCCTGGCACACACTATGACGGAGTTTTTCAAAATTCCCCTCTTTCCCCGTGGAGGGCGAAGGGTAAAAACACGTTTGACAGCGTAATTCAGCTTCAAATTGCTTTACGGTGAATGAATTGCACATGGGGAGACTACACTCATATAGAATAAATAAAATAAAATAAAATAAAATAAAATAAAATAAAATAAACGAATAAAAACAAATTTTTCAATTTTTGAATTTTGATTTTTAGGAAGGAAGGAGGAAATTTCTGTGTGTGTGTGTGGGGGGGGGGGATTTGCAAGATCCGTATTTTACAGTAGAACTTTTCCAAAAATGTCACATAAAAGTTGAAATTGGCTACGCGTCTTCTGAAAGGTGTTTAAAAAAAAAAAAATGTTTTATGATTTTTATTTTTGTTTTCGGAGGATTGGGATTTACGATGGGACAGATTGGAGAGCCCCCTCTTTATGTTAAATTTGTCCTGAGGAATCTATGGGAGCTGCTTTCACGAATTTCAGTGTCTGGGGTCGTTATTCGCATGAAACACCAACTGTGACGGGATTTTGCGAAATGCCCCCATACCCCTCTTGTTGGGGTAGGGTGAGCAGAAAATAGTTTTCCAAGCGTATCTCTGTCAAAAATTATCTCAGGACGATAATTTTTTGGTATCTGTGTGTGCTATGTATACCCAGCATGCATTATAAAGAGATTTTGAGAAATATCCTCCTTTACTCTTGGGGAAAGGGGGGGTAAAGTGCCCGTTCCCAATTGCAACTCTCTTCTAATTCATCTCAGAAAGGGGATTTTTTGCTATATTAATTGGTTATGTGTGCCTAAAACATTCTATATATGGATTTTGTGAAACTTCCCTCTTCCCTTTGTAAAATATCCATTTCCCCTCTTTGGGGCCAAAAAGTACGTTTCTAATCGTAAATCTGCTCTAAATTATCTCAGAAAGGTGAATTTTGGTATGTGGGTTGGTTTTGTGTACTTAATACACACTAAAAAGGAATTTTGTAAATTCCTTCCACTTTGGAGGGGAGGAGGCGGGGCAAAAAGACTGAAGATTCCGACGAGTTTCAATTAATCTTTTTTTTATGAGATGTTTATATTAATAAGTTATATGCCGTTTTAAGAATTAATTTAAATATAATGACCAACGAAGCGGGCAATGCCTGCTAGTATATATATATATATCTAATGTTAAGCAATTATTAATCATAATATACATCGTTGTACAAAATTAAAGCAATGACTAGTTTGCCCGTGTTATATTCTTTTGTGCATAATTTTTAAATAAATGAACATATGAACATAAAATCTAGATGGCATGATCATCATCAAATCATTAATCGGATTTTATATAATTTTAGCATAACTAATATTTTAAAACTGATATTAATTGAAATGGTCTCAAATTTAAATTTTGGAAGCAATGAAAAATTTAAATAATTTTTGAAAAGAATATTAAACGAGAAATAGCGTTAAGCTTATATTACAGATAGAGGAGTATATACATCACTCCAAATATTAAATTAAAACCGAATATTTTTCCTGTATTAATTTTATTTTTCTTAATCTTTTCGTATGTGAATAACTTTTTTAAAAATATATACAAATAAACAGTAAAATTGAATAAAACCTTCGTTGTAAATCTGATTATTAACACTTTTATTTTATTCTAGCGATGTTCATTGTATACAAATTAATAATTATATATACACAGGGCGTTCCAAAAGTCCCACACCCCTTTCTAACTCTAAAATGAGTTGGAATTGTGAAAAATGGCAAAATACATGTTCAATGAATTCGAGAAGGACCTCTTTTGGTGAGAAAATTGTGGGCCCGCTGGTGCTAGGAGGGCCGCTAGGGAAGGCAACATTAAAATTTCAAACAGGAAGGTACAGTCGATAACAAAAGTCTCCGAACACTAGCAATAATTCCTATGTAAAAAAAAAGTACATTTAATACAGTTGTGTTAAATAAATCCTTGTCGAATCCTGTTCTTAGACCGACTAAGAACAGGATTCGACAAGGATTCATTTAACGAAACTATATTAAGTGTACTTTTTTTATATAGGAATTTTCGCTAGTGTTCGGAGACTTTTATTACCGACTGTATGTCTTGTGATACATCCCTAGAAAGGTCTCTTCAAAACAATGAATTTCATACAAATAGTTTTGCCTTACGATGACTATTAAGGGAGACAGATGAGTTTTTAGACTTTTAAAATGTGAATTTTATACTTATGTAACCTCTTTAACAATCATTGCATGACATAATTGCTGTTTATATCAAATTCATTGTCTTGAAGAGATGTTTCCAAGGATGTATCACAAGACATACTTTACCCAAAAATGTTTGGGTCCGGGCAAGGGGGTAGTAGTTATGCCGCTAGAGGGGGCAACTTTAAAATTTCAAATAGGAAAGTATGTCTTGTGATACATCCCTGGAAACCTCACTTCAAGACAATGAATTTGCTATAAATAGTTTTGTACTGCAATGATTGTTAAAAGGGATACATAAGTATAAAATCCACATTTCAAAAGTCTAAAAACTTATGTACCTCTTTTAATAATCATCGTAGGGCTATTTATATCAAATTCATTGTTTTGAAGAGACGTTTCCAGGGATGTATCACAAGACATACCTTTCTATTTGAAATTTTAAGTTGCCCTCCCTAGCCCCTGTCCCCCCCCGAGCCCAAACTTTTTACACCAAAAGAGGGCCCTCTCGAATTCATTGAACATGTGTTTCGCCATTTTTCATAATTACGACTCATTTTAGAGTTAAGAGGAGGGTGTAGGACTTTTGGAACACCCTGTATATATATATATATATATATATATATATATTAAAAAAGGCAAAGATAGAAAAGTGAATGGATATAAGAAAAAAAAAAGGGTTTGAATTAACATTTTGAGACATGTGTATCTTTCCCTATCTGTAATACATCTATAAAACCATTTCACATTTAGTATTTCTCTTTGCGGTGGTGGGTAAATTCTGAAATCCGGTTATGCGGATAATCTTACATCTGGATCCCATATTTCTGGATAACTCGTTTTTATTGCATTTCTAATATAATGCCAATATTCTATTTGAATACTGAAAAATATATATATATAAATACTACTATTACTATTTGAATGGAGTATAATAACATTACTATGCTGCATTATTTGTATAAATTTATATAAATTGTAATGTGAAAGCAGTATAAATAATATTTTCTCACATTGGTTGCCAGTTTATTGTAGTGATTTAAATTTATAACGTTTTGATATATTAAAATTCGAGCATAATTTCCATCACTCTTTTTACTGACGGACAATTTTTGAAAGCTGCCGACATCAGGATCCCACTTTTCTGAATAATCAGGTTTTAATTAATTTCTAATGTAATGAGAATGCTTTTCTAGTATTTATATGAAATTATTTATGTATTCAATGTGAAATATGTATAAATAATATTTCTCATGCTTGATTTATGATTAGTTTGTTCCAGCGATCTAAGTTTATAACATTTTTACATATGACCTAAATTCGGATACATGTTTCATCACTCTTTTCATCGGCGAACAAATTTTGAAAGCAAGCGGTGACTTATAATCTTACATCTGGATTCCTTTCGTCTGAATAATCAGATTTTACTGTATTTCTAATATAAAACATTTACTAGAGCAAAATATATAAAAAATTATGTAAGTTTCAGTCTAGAATCTCTATAAACAAAATTTCCTCTCATTTGATCGAATGTTGGTTTGTTGCAGTTCATATTTTTTTTTTTTTTTTTGGTTTGGTAGAGAATTCAATACGGGCACATCTTACATCTCTCTTTTCAGTGGCTTGTAAGTTCTGAAAGCCGGTAGCCGCATTTTGAAGGGTGTGGCAGGGAGGCGCATGCGCCCCTGTCGATTTTTTTTCTCTATAGATCACGGAGTCTGCTGCAGCCCTTGCTACCGTTTAATGAGGGTGGTGCCCTTTTGAGAGTTGCCATTCAGTGTATTTCTGAAAGAGATGATTGGTCTATAAGGTTGGAGCACTGTTTTGACCATCTGTTTGTGGTAGGCGTAATTATTACAGAATGGGTTTTAGAGAGATGTTCTTCTAATAATGGATTTCGACGGGGATTAATATACGATAATTCAACACGTTTATTTGGACAAGGCGTTGCTATGATAAAGGGAAAAAAAATTTAAACAAAAAATGAAACATTTTATAAGTCGTTACAGCTTTATTGTGATAGACTAGCTGAAATATAGAAACGCGTGTTCGTAAAGTTTAAAATTGAATTTAGTTAATATTCACACACACACACACACAAAAAAAAAAAGCCTTCCCTCTATTAACAATGCAAAATTTTCTGACGCACTTGAGGATTCAATTTTCAGACTAAAATGGATGATATTTGCAATCTTTACAACACTGTGCGGGAAAAAATTTTTAAAAGGAAAATTTTTGTAACTTTCCAACAGAAAATTTCTTATTTTCTAAAACTGCAAAAATTCGATACAAAATTACATCTGAGATGTAATTTTGTATGGAAGTTTTGCATTTTGCCTCTGGGGTCTGTCCAGAGGCAAATCTGGGTCCGTTTAAGTACCCTTCACAAAATTATTTATCCTAAAACAGGACCCTTCACAAAATTATTTATCCTGAATCAGGTCCTGCACAAAAATTTTTTATCCCAAAGAAAGACCCTTGATTACACCACCGCCACTTTAGAATGTAGAAAAAGAGAGGAAAAAAAAGGCTAAAAACCCCATAGAAATAGCATGGGAAGAAAGGCAAAAAAACTCACAATGTCAAGTGTGTTTAAAAAAAAAAAAAAAAAAAAAAAAAAATTCACACCGGAAGTAATAAGGGGACAAAATTGACTAGAAAAATACATTGAACAGCAGGAACCGGGCGGGCTGGGGCTCTCTTTTATTTTCAAAACTAATCTTCAATAGAATGGACAGACTAGTTCTATGAAACTGAACTGTCATTGTCTAAAATGAAACCTTAATTGTAACTTTATTTTGCAAAATTGCATTTTTCACTTCACAAAAAAATGACCCTAGCCGAAAAGTTTGGAAGAACTTTCTTTTCACACTAAATTTAGATTCACAAAATTATGTGTAGAATTTTTCACAATTTCAAAAGAACAGGACCCTGTGTGAAATATCTGGACAGACCCCTGATCTCAGTTTGAGAAAAAATACAATTTTTATGTAAATAGATAAAATCTGTAATCATTGATGCAGATTTTGTCTGGTAGTTACTTATTATTATTATTTTTCCGTTTTCCATACAAAAAACTTGGTATCAATACAGAATTGGTAAACGGCTAAGAGATAGAATAGTCGCGTGCTATGTGGACTTTGGTTCAGTCCTGGGTAGACGAGCAGAAAAATTTTATTTAATGTGACCTTTATTTATTTATTTATTTATTTTTAAACAGTAAATCAAGGCAGTAACCAAATTCGATCTTCGCATTAAAAAATTTTCAGTAAGTGAAATATTCTCGATACACAAGTAAAATGGCGAACGAAATTTCCGCATCATATCATAAAGAGCCTTAGAGGTATGATAAGACAATACGAAACGTATAACCACATTCAAATGTCTCTAAACGATTTTCAGTTTAAAAAACCATGTCTGTAGTTTTCTTCTCAAGAGTCATTCATAAATGACGAGTATATTTTGAATACACTAATGATACTGTACATTGATAACGTCTATAAATAAATACATTCATATTTTAATTTGTGTATAATACCTTAACAAACTTCTTTAAACATCTCTCTCTCTCTCTCTCTCTCTCTCTCTCTCTCTCTCTCTCTCTCTCTCTTTTTTTTTTTTTTTTTTTTTTTTGCGATATTCACAGTACTTTAATACTGAACTAAACTTAGTAACTTTAATTACTTTCTAGTGTTGAAATTTTATTCATTGTTTTAATTGAGTGCAAAATACGTTTATCACAGTATATTGTTTTGTACAAGAACTGTGTACAATTTTAAAATTAGTTATTTCTAAAACTGAATTGTATATATATTTTAATTAATTTTATAACTTTTTTTTCAACACATCTTTGCAATATATGATATGCTAGCAGAAGCACAAAGCATTTCTGGGGCTCAGCTAAAAAAAAAAAAAAAGGGGGGGGGGGAATCGTTCTAATATGCAGTTAAAAAAGACAATAAAATTTAACAATTAGAAGAACTCAAGTATTTTCCAATGTTTAATGTTTCCTGCTGTTCAATTTGTTGCCAAATTGTACAACAGATATATTTGTTTGACCCCAATTTCCCTCTATCTTAAGAGATTTGCGTCCCGAGAAATTCTTCAATACGACAAATTCTCGGTCACAGGGTTCTGCAGCAATATTTCCTAGGCAGACGTCATCACCTGTCTGCGTCCTGTGAAAAGAAAATTTCTGTGGAAGCTACCGTTTGCCGGCGTCTTTACCCCGATTTTAAAGATAATCTTACTTACTACCTGAAATATCCCAATGTCAAGAATCATTAAGAACTCTCACTTTAAAGGGGAAACAAATTGTTCTCCAGTGGGTGCCCGGCCATTGTGGCCTTTGGGGCAATGAACAAGCGGACTTCCTTGCAAAAAGAGGTGCCACCTTACTACAACATCCCAATACAGCCATTTCTTACTGGAGGATTAAACTGTTTTTAAAGAATTTATCTGCATCTAATGCCTTACGAGATCTTGAGAATCGTACAGCTCTAAAGAAATGGAAGAATTTAAGTCCTTCTCTAATTCCTGATAAACCAAGTCGTAAGGCAGTTGCGACTTTCCTCCTATCTACAGGACATGACTGCCTTGCCGCTCATTTGAAGCGCATAGGTATCTTAAACGACCCTACTTGCCCACTTTGTGATTCTGGAGAAGTAATGGACCGGGACCATCTGTCCCGTTGTAGGGCTCTTCGATGTTCTACAGAAGCGTCGAGATATTGGGAGGCAAGATCGCTCCTTAGGCAATGACTTCGGTCTTTTGTTCTAGGTTATATTGTCTTTAATTTGTTTCGTTTCTTCATAGTCCTCTGTAACTTTTGCCTAGCCATTGGGAAAAAAAAAAAAAAAAAAAAAAAACTTACTACCTGAAATAAAAATATTATTAGTAAAAATAAATTATTTTTTTATCACAAAAGTTTCAATTAAATATATCGTGCAAAAATTAATATTATAACTCAAAAACAAAGTCGAAAACGTGATCAGATCTGGTAAAGATACTAGTCTCAATTTCTCGTTTGTCAAAGCGTCAAGCTCACAATCAGAGAATTGTGAATTCGATACTAAGGCCGCCTAAATATCATCGAGTTGAGTACGTTAAAATCCGTTGCTGCTACAGTCGCCAATTACCCACTGCCCAGTACTAGTGCGACGTTAAACCCTACCAACTGTTGCGGCTACAAAGTTACTTTGGAAGTCATCCCCACCGTGGAGACTCAAAACTGTTATGGCATGTCTCCGAACCATCCTTAAAGTTGAGTGCCAGACCATTGCCAAAAACACCGCAGCACTAGTGCGACGTTAAATCGAACCTACCTATCCACCATTGCGGCTACAATGACTAACATATACCGTAACATTAACACCTCAGTGTGTTATTGAAGCAGAGGAGACATCACCTCCAATAAGGATTAAAATTGGGATGGCATGTCTCCGGATTACCAACCATAAGGGCGAATCCTAGACCTTCATCAATTGATCATTGCGTAACTCTATATAGACATTAAAACCACTCAACCTCAACCTTGTAAAGATATAAAATTTGGTGGATATAGGTCACACCTTTTTTACGCGAAAACCTGATAAAAACACACTCATACGTAATTTTATTATTAGTAGATACCACTTGTCTAGAAATCTAGAAAAATAAATATGAAATGATGAACTTTGTTTAAGTTAGACTCTAATATATTAACATAATATATTTTCCTCGTAAGTGATGCTAAACTTATAAGGAATTAGAAAAGAATGAATTTTTCCATGATTCAAGTTTTACAAAGTATGTTGCTGATAGTAATGAATGCAGAAGATGTTGCGTCGGGGTACCTATTGCAGCGCATTAATATGTATAACCCTGAACGATTTTGGATTATCTACCGACTAATTTGCTTCCAGTCAATTTACTTCCCCCTCCGAGTATCTTCTTGCGCTTCCTCGAGCCCCAAAAATCTTTTTCGGATAAAAGTATCTCAATTCAGTGTTGATATACAGCGAAAGTAATCAATCTTTGACTAGATATTTTGACAGGTGGATAAGATAATCCTCTTATCAATCATTTCTCCAGTACTGTTAAAGTAGAAATAAACTAAGAAAAAATTGCTCGATTAAAATATGTTATATAATACTTTAAATGCTTTTATGAAAGAGCTTTAAATTTGCATTATTCAGCGTTCTTAGAACTTTCGGCAGTTGAAAGACAAATGAATAAATAAATAAATAATTAATAAAATAATAATAATGTAAGATTTTACAGTAAAGTAATTTGGTGACATTTTTAACACGCTTTTATTAGCTTCACCTGTATGTATGTTTGTATGTTTGTAACCACTCTGGGAGCAAACAAAAAATCTATATTGTAAAAAAAGACTTTCCTTACGTGAACGCTGTGGCTGTGAGGTAAAGCTCCGCGCTACGAACCTAAAGGTCTAGCGTTCGAGCCCAGTTCGTTTTTTAAAATGGCGTTAGATTTTTTAAAAATGGTTTAATTCTAAATTAATTTAATTATAGATTTAAATGTATGCAAATATTATGGTGTGTCACTCACACGATTTTCTCTTACCCTGCATTTTTATACTAAGATAGATATTTTGTGCTTTTTAGTTCACATTTCTATAAAAGCGTGTTCGTTAATTTTTTAAAACCATAATATTATTTCATTAGAAAAATTACAATTCAATTTCTGTTATGTTAATTAATTGTAAATAAAGAAAAGATAGATGAAATTTGTCATTAATTTACAGCAACAAATGCTGGTATATTTTGTTAGGATTTTTTTTTTTTTTTTTTTTTAACTTTCTCGTACACATACATATGATAAAGAATGTATTGTTTTTGGTTTAAATATTGGAATTTGAATTTTTGTTATATTTACCCATTTTGAGATCCCCTGAATCTAAAAATCTAATTTTTAGAGGTTAGTCTGTGAGTGCGCCTGTATCTGTTATCGTCACATCTCAAGAACAAATGGCAGTAGGGAGTCCAAACTCAGTATTCTAAATTTGTGAAGAGTTGAAAATTTTGTAAAAATTATATGTTTTCTCCGGAAGATGATTCAGGCAATCTGAAGAAGAATTTAATTTTCGCGCACTGACTTTTGCCGTGCAACGACATTTATAGGTACAGTCGATAACAAAAGTATTCGAATACTAGTAAAAATTCCTATATAAAAAAGTAGAGTTAATACTGCTTTGTTAAATAAATCCTTGTCGAATCATGTTCTTAGTCAGTCTAAGAAGACTTTGTCTAATTGGACAAGGATTTATATGAAAACTATTTATATTTATATGCGATTTATATAAAAACTACAAAATCGTCTTCCGATTTTTTTGCTCTATATTATCTAGTATCTTTGTCCGAAGATTTTTACTAGACAAATATCTGAAATTTCATTTTTACTAACCTTAAAGCAAAAGTGAATATTTGTTTTATTGATAACATATACATCAGATTTGTATGCTCGACTCGTAGTCCGCTTGTAAATCTTCGTCAGATAACGACAGATAGCACATAACGGAATTACAATACGAAAAATTGGAGAAAACATCCAGGGTCAGTGCGGGAATCGAACCCGCTCTCCTACGCTCGAAGGCGATTAACAGTGTGGTGACATATCCACTCGGCCACGGTGGGCCCAGTGAATATTTAAAAGAATCTTCAACTATAATTTTATTATTGCTAAATGTTACAGTTTCATATACTACAATATCTTTCCATAAATGACCGTACACTTTGGATTTCTGACTTTTTAAAAAATATCTTAAAAAGTACTGATCAAATCATCTTGAAGCTTCAGGATTTAAAAAGCATATTATACCTCATATATTTCAGTTGAAGTTTTGCGCCAAAAGTGAAAGAGGGACCAGTAAAAAATTAAATAAAAAGGAAAGTGTTTGGCATCACCCTGTAAAAAGCAATGCTTGAAATGCAATCTCGCTGTACACTGATAAAAATTTCTGTAAATTTAATGTAAATGTTTATCCAGAGTCTCTGTAAATTTACAGTAATTCTTAGTTAAAAGTGAATAATCGAGATTCTCAAACTTTATTCTGTATTTTTACCTAATTTTATTTTTTAATTTTTTAATTAAAATTAAAAATGACTGTTCCTACTTCAGAAAAAGCATTCTAAGTCCGAAATATATTTTCACCAATAATTAATTAAATTAATATTAGTTATTAAAGTGAATGTATGAAATAAGTTTTTTAACATTTCCGTTTATTTTTCTCTGTAATTTTACGTAAGACTTAAGATAATACATTACACAGAGTTTTCTGTTGAAATTTTTAACAGTGTAAAATGTGATTATGAGGCTCTTTCTTATTATCAGTATAAATATTTACGTCTCTGTCGCATGTAATCAGGGAGATATAAAGGTTTCTTTTAAAAACTGAAAAAAAAAAAGAAATCAATTTTTTAGCTGTAACACGCAAAGTATTAAACCGAGTGCAAAGCTATTTTCAGGAAACTCGACACACAATATTAGACACAGCGTACTGCAATCAGAATAAAAAAATATTAAATGTCTAATGACATATGAGTATTTCTACTAAATAATTTTTAACTGTGCATGGGTAAGATTTAGCGAAATTTCATTTGCATAATTTAATAGCCAAATGTATTGAGCTACTTATATAAAAACCTCAAACAAGTATAATGTAAACTCAAAAAGCTCTACGCAATACAATGAACTGCTAACAGTTTCTCTCTCTCTCTCTTAAAAAAAATAAATAAATAAACTATAAGGATTTTGATGATTGTAAATAAATATTGAGAAAATCCCCTTATAAATTTCTTATTCAGAAGTTTACTACAGTTAGTACTAAACTTCGTAGTATATAGTCTTAAAACAATTTTTAAAAACTTAGAATAGTCAGGTCAAGGTCATTAATCTCTTCTACACTGTAAAAAATGAACATGCCAAATTACATCACAATGTGCGGGTAAAAAAATCGCCAACACCATGTGCGTTAAATTTCAAGTCTGATGTAAATAAACGCGTGCTTGAATTTTCAAAGAGGCTGTTTTAATTTTACAACACGCTGTGTTGTATTTATTTTTTTCATTAAAAAAAAAAAAAGTGTGTGTGTGTGGGGGGGGGGGGGAAGGACTATATTTGTTTTCTTTTTTAATTCATTTTTATTTATTTATTTATCTTAATCTGTATGTGTTTTAATCTTTATTTAAGTTATTTTGTTTTAATTTTTTATTTATTTCATCTTTATTATTCTGTCAATATAAGTTTGGAAAGGTTATGTTTTTTTTAACATGAAATATAATACCATTAAAGCTTTCAATAAATTCTATTTTATGAATGAATATTAGAATTATAATACAGTAACGACTTCGTTTCAAAATAAAAGTATTTAACTATTTAAAAACTAATAATAATAAAGTGTTTTATTAACAACTTATATTGCTATTACTATTAAAATAATAATAATAATAATAATAATAATGCATAAATTTTTAATTCACTAAAGAAATATTAAAAAAAGTCAAATCAGAAGCATTATATTTAATAAGTACATCAAATAATTAAAACTTATATTTAATATCTTTTAGAATGCATGAAAATTAAAATGACCGTTTTCCAATGCTTTATTAAACTACATTTTGTAGCATACATATATCTGTACAATTTTAGCAAATATATTAATCTTACAAAATAAATAAGAAATAAAAACTTTATCAATACATTCTACGTAACAAACTACAACGAAATTATCTGAAAAAGCGAACAAAATTAAAAAAATACAATATAATCATAATACATACAATTTATAAAGGAAAGTTGAAAGAAACAAAACTAAACTAAAAAGTAATGAAATACTAAAAAACGTACAAAAATTTCATATTAAATATTTATTAAATAATGTTCTATTTTAAATGTCATAATATTTTTCAGAATTAAAAACTAATACATCCTTTTTCATCATCAATAGGTAATAGTAATTTAAATCATTTTTAAAATAAATTAGTCTGAAAATGTTAGAGTTTAATAGTTTTATTTCGGGAGGAAATAATTATTGTCTTGGAAATTTTAATGTTCATAATTTAAAATACTGTTTCATGAGACAAAGCTTTTAAATAAAATTAAATTTTATTAATAAAACGCAGACACTTATCAAACTTATATTGACAGAATTAAAAAAGAGAAGAAATAAAATCAAAATTAAAACAATTATAACTTACTTGTTACTTAAAATTTTGTGTTGGTCATAATATGAATTCTAATCGTGGCTTCGTTCCTCCATTTTTTGCGTTTTCCGTTTATGATAGCAAAAGGCGTGGCGTAACATAACAAACATTTAAAAGTTTTAGTTCATGTTTAAAGGTCATTGGCGTATCTGTGTCACATGACTCTTTGACGCCATAGTGAATGTAAAAAAACAGCACGTTATGCTTGAAAATGTTTTACAGCACGAATGCGTGATTTTATCACATCACAAGATGAGGGATATTCGTTGTAATTTTACAACATTTTTTTACAGTGTATTATCAGAGAAGCAGAATCAAGGACTCTACCAGCTTCTACCTTTTTTTTTTATCGCACCACACTTGGGGAGAAAATATTCGGGGTAGAGTTTTTAAAAGCAATTGGAAGGGTTGTTTGGTTGTTTGGTTGGGTTTTACGTCGCACTAGTGCTGCGCAGATGGGCAATTGGCGACGGTCTGGGACACACCCTTAGAGATGGTCCGGAGACATGCCATCACAATTTTGATCCTCCACGGAAGGGATGGCTCTCCCTCTTCGGTGACCCCCAGAGGTATAGTTTTTGATGGGAACATGGTGGACATTGCGGCCACGACAGATTTTACGTGCACCAGCCACCATTAGTGTACACGTCGGTCTTTGACCGGCTCGAGTACCGAACCCGCAATCTTCCAATTACGAGGCCGGCGCTCTACCGACTGGGTTACCGCTGCCCGCAATTGGATGGGATGTGGTGAAAAAGAGAGAAAAGTTTTATATCTCTTGTAACCAAGCAACATAGAGGGGGGAGGGAAAGGGAAAGCAGATGACCTTGAACCGCCTCTCTTGAGGAAAAAGACTATCGATATTTACCAGATCCCAATGTATCGGTTAATTTAGTACCCCACCAAGCTTTTAGAATTGTAGAATATGGAAGGCGCGTGAAAAGTTGAACTCCTTCAAAAGCGGACAATACCTAATCTTGCCGATAGCCAAAGTTCAATTTATTCTATGGTAAAAATTGTTTCCACAATTACTCATTAACTAATGTATTTTCATTTCTTTTTTTTTTTTTTTTTAAATTCTGTTTTCACATTCAAAAATTCATAATCGTTAAATTAGTGCTCATTTTCGAAAAACTGATTTTTTCCTTTTTTCAATTTTTATTTACTAACTAAAAAATACGAAAAATGCACTTAGTTATATTTTAACTAAAAATTAAAAAATTAAAATTAAATTAATAATAATAATAATAAACGAGCACACAGTTAATGATTGGGAATTTTCTAAGTGTGTAAACGGGATTTAAAAAAATACATGTGAATAATTGTGGAGACAAATTTTCCCTTAGAATGACATGAGACTTGACTGTTAACGAGAATAGGTACTGTCTGCTCTTAAGAGGGGACAATGCCTAATCCCGCGGACAGACGTTGCCAATGTTATTCTAGGGGAAAATTTATTCCCACAATTATTCATTACCTAACGTATTTCGTTTAATTCCGTTTTCACAGTCAGGGAATTCATAAGCGTTAAATCTGTACTTATTTTCAAAAAATTGATTTTTTTTTTTTTTTTTTTTTTTTTTTTTACATTTTTATTTTGAATTCAAAAATGCGATTTTTCACAAAGTGCATTTTTTATTTTTATTTTTTAGTAGCAAAATGAAATCCTAAAAAATTAAAAAAATATTTTTTTTGAAAATAAGTACTAATTTTACGCTTATGAATTTTCTGAGCGTGAAAAGAGAATTGAAAAATATTCATTAGGTAATGGAAACAAATACCATAGAATAACATGGGTCATGGTTGTCGGCGAGATTAGGTACTGTCCGCTCTTAAGGCTGCATATACGTCGGATCTACCGTTTCTCTTTCCCTATGTAATTCTATGTGATTGTTGTTTCTTAGAATTATACGGATATCTCATTAAAAAAAGCACTTATCTAAATTTTGTTTTCGGGGCCCACCAACGGCTGAGTGGTTCTGCACTCATAGATTTCACTTTATTTCAAATTTCACTTTTTGAACTTGTCGCCTACCGTAATGAGGCTTTGTCGATGATTCTAGCGCTTCAAGAGCAATTTTCCCGTTTTCCGGTGTCCTTTTCTTGATTATTTTTCCTGTATTTCTGACCGATGTCATTTTTCTTTTTTTCCTTTCCCTCACACTTGTAATCATGAGGTTTCTTTTCTATTTTTTCCTGCTTTTTGAGGGTTTTTTCGTCTTGTCTTATACAAAAAATTGGTGGTATAAGTGGGAAGTAACTAATCCTGTCGGTAATTCTAGAGTCAAACCTCTCTCTCTCTCTTTTTTTCTTGAATTTCTCTCTCTCTCTCTCTCTTTTTTTCTTGAATTTTTCTCTCTCTCTCTCTCTCTCTTTTTTTTCCCCCGTTCCCATGCAAAAATACGGAGGTACAGTCGAACGTCGTTAACGTGAACACTGTTAACGTGAATTACTCTTAGCAGGAATTGTTTCCACAATCCCCGTCAAATAAAGGTTAGTTTAGTTATATGAAGATTAGTTACTGATAACATGAACGATTTTTTTTATCCCCCGTGAGATTCACGTTAACGAAGTTCGACTGTATAAGTAAGAAGAAGGCCAGTCGAAGATTCCAGAGTGCCGAAATGACCCTCTCCGATTTTCGGTGTCTTTTTCTTGACTATTTTTTCAAGTGTTTTTGTACCAGTTTCAATTAATTTATCGGATTTTTAAACAATTGTATCTGTACGTGATTTTTTTTTTTCTTTGAGAATTAAAATTGGAGCTCTCTTTCTCCCTATATATATTTTTAATAAGATAAAAGTTGGCATGTTCAACTTGTTGAATTAAAAAAAACTCCCTTTACGATGAAGTATTCTTAAAATACAAAGCAACGGTGAATTAGGTTCAGTTTTTAAAGCCGGTAAACAGGTGGTATCAGATTTGATTCCAAGCCGCGTTCATCTGTGAAGCAGTTCGGGGTGGTTTTCTGTTGTTTTGTAAATTCGCATGAATATGAATTAGGGCTCCTTAGAAAGACAGTAGGACATTCTCCCGCTTAAGTCTCAGAGAGTAATCGACCTTAGTCCACTTACCACCACCACACTACACCCTTAATACTAAACATCTTATTAAAAATATTATTATCAAGATTTGAAGTACGTTAGCAAAAAATCTTTTAGGATATGTTATCGTTGCTTCATCTGTACTACAATCTAAAGCAATCTCACTGTCATCAAAGAATAAACACTTTCAAGAAATTCGATTTCATACCCACCCACTTTACACCCAAGAACAACTGTTTTTCCTCTATTTCTCTGTTTTAATATATCTATTGCAGTTCAAAAATCGTCTGTTCGATTTCTAGAGCGAAAGGAGAGGAGAGTTGAGGGGAAACGGAGCAGCGAAACAGCGTTTCCGGAATTCGTTCCAAAAAAGATCCGATCGATTCTTGCGTCGGCGCCTCTCCGCCATGTTGGAGAAACCGGCATCTGTTCAAGAATAGATTCTGTCAGGCGATAGCAGACGATAATAGGGCACTAGGAACGTTCGAAATGGAAATGGAGTTGATGAGGCCTATTGGGATGATCTAAATTAATTGAACTATTTTATTGCATATCATTTCGTTAAGAGATAACGATTTTATTGCGAACCGTTTCGTCATGGAACATACTGTGCGTGCGCATCGTGATTATGGTAACTCTGAACTTTTCATTTGCTGCTAATAAAAAAAAAAAAAAAAAAAAAAAAAAACCTTAAAGAAAAATTTATTTATTTATTTTTATATTTTAAAATTATTTGATTATATCTTTTAATGCTACATTCGCTTTAATTAGCTCTCTTGCCAAAAATTCGGATATCCTTAATAATCAGCTGAACCTCCCTTAGGGGTAAGTCTTAGACCGTCGTCAGTTGCCCATATCGTAGCACTGTGCGACATAAATCCCACTTCAACTCAACTCAACCTTCACAATCAGAAAAGTTCTGAGTACATTTGTGTTAACTGCATGCCACTGGAGCTTATAAACATAAATATATCACATACTACCATAGAATCATTTCTATAGTATTCATAAATACACATGCATAAATATAAATAATATCTATATAATATTTCTCTATATCTATATATTAATCTAAATAATATGCCAGTTACTATTAAATTTTGCCGAAACGATTTGATAGTGACGTAAGGTGTTATCTGATTGGTTAACCCAAATTTAAAGCCTAAATTCGGCTGCTAGAGGCAAAGCGATTATAAGCGCTTTGGTTAAAGATTTCGGCCATGAAAATTTAATATAATACTCTTGAAATGCAGATTTCTTTAAAGAAACTGAAAAATTATTAACTTTTTGGGCTAAAACTTATTATCCAAATCTCATATTTAGAAGTATATCTGGAAGAATTTAAAGCCAGTTAGACCTAGCATTTAATAATGGCTATTCGGCAGGATGGTAGTGGCGCCATCTATTACATATTGTTTTATATTTTTATTCATTATAAATAGAATGAACGCCAGTTCTTTTTATTATTTATTTAGTTTATTGAATTCAGTTTTTTGAATTACGCTCTTTGAACATTAAGTCTTTTTTTTTTTTTTTTTTTTTTTTTTTTTCATTAAGAGATCTATGGATAAAAGTGGATCTCGAATTATCGCAAGTATCCATACTTGAACCAGATTTTTAATCCCGTGCGTGCAAACAGTTTGGGTCAATACGTTAGCCTATTCCATATAATAATACTGAAAAACTGCTTTAACTTAACTTAATGGTGAAATTTGATTTTTTTTTAAATTCATTATTCATTATTTATTTTTATTATAATTATTTATTTTTGTTTACAATTAAATGTGGAAGCATTATAAATCCATATTATTAATTGTGGAATAGTTGAAATTCAACTATATCAGTACATCATTTAAACTTTTAAAAAATAGCACCGAAGTAGCTTGGTTATTTCTCGCAACGTTGTTTAATTACGCAGTTGTGATAGCTGTTTTAATTCATTGATAAAATGACAACAAAAATTTTAAAACGGCCATATTTAGACAAACTACATCTTTTCCCTTTACCCTATATAGCATCAGGTTAAAAAATATTAAAGATGAAACTGAGAAGAAAATGTGCGAAAGGAATTTAATGAAATGAACATGGTAACCGTTATTATGGGAGGAGACGCAGTTAGCATAAGCCTCTATGAGGAAGAACAGACATAAAGAAATAATCGCATCGTTCTAAATTTAATTCTCCATTGTACAGAATTTTATATCTATTATAAAAAATAAAAAAAATCTTTAGTTTATTTTCTTCTTCTTTTTTTTTTTTCCCACATTTTTTTTTTTTCCCCTCCACTGGAATAATAAAATCTAAAATCTTCATCGTGCTTTGAACTACTTTCTGTACTTTTCATAATTGTTTATGATCATTAGGATGATGATTAAAATGATGATTTTTGAATATTGTGTATCCCATGATGACGGATCTTAATCTTTTATTTATTTATTTATTTATTTTTCGAATCAAAGCATTAGTTACATGTTCTAGTGCAGTTTAGTGTTTCTATAGACTACTTCAGATGATTATGCACAGACAAAAGTTAAACTTGTAATTTTCAGTTGTTATATAAAGTATATCCACCGCAGCAACAAAAGGGACACAAGTCGTAAGATGGTAATTTTGAATTTATGAAATTGAAAATGGGCATGAAGTGCCCCAACGTCCACGAAAAGCGTCACATATCCATCTCGCAATTTATCTACTTGAGTTGCAGGGGTTTCAGACTTGTTGTAGGCTAATTTGTTCAGATTTTATGACATTATTTAAATTGCCTTTTGTCAAATATTGCATATGTAGGGAAGACCGGGGCTAATAGTGACGATTTTGTCATTTTTTATATTAGCTGTAAGATTTGAACTGAAATGAAACATTTAGTACATCATACCATAGAGTAAGCCTTGTGTAGTATATTTATAAAACTACTGTTAATATTATTAACGTTTTTCATACCATAAAATGAATTCTGCGTAACCTCTAAATTTGTCACAACTTGCCCAGTAGCGAGGCTAATAGTGACATGCTTGGGGCACATTGTGACATACAAATTACGCATATAAACACATTGTAACATATAAAAATAGAAAAGTAATTAAATGCAATATTTTGAATCAACAATGAAAAAAATTTTCATTTATATCGTTCTTAACACGATAAAAATACTTTAATTTTTTTAATAACACTGTAAACCAAAAGAAAAAGAAAAAAGTTCAATTAATAACACTTGTAAACTCTTAGTCTTTTATAAAGCTACATTTAGAGACACTTAACAAAAACTATGTTAACCAGGAAAGAAATAAAATTAACACAAATCTTTGGCCATATTGATCTTTGACTCGGTAGTAAATCACATCGGTACTAATCTACATCGCCGTAAATATAGGTAGGCCTATATCCTATAAGCCTAGCTATATATTTAATCACTCATTGCCATCGCATGTTTCAGCGTCTGATTTGCAGTTAATATAAATATAATAAGGTTCATTTTTGGTACATTTTACATGTGCCCCTCTTTTACATGTCATGCATTGCACCCAGTTTTCTTGAGTCTAGAAATTTTGTATTGCTCCAAGCAAACTAGACGTAAGCAATTTTCGTAATCTTCTTGCTACTTCATTTTTTTCAATAACGTAGTTTTTTTTTTTTTCTTTTTTTTTTTTTTTCTGTAATGCACTGTTTGTCCTTTTCCTATAATGTGAATATCATACGTGGTTTCTTATATTCCATTTCAATATACTCTTCCTTTTATTCATATATCTAAGAAGTGACATTTTTTTTTTTTTTTACACTAAACTGTTCTTGGACTTTCCTTAAAATACACTTTCCGAAATTTACTTTTGTTTCAGCCCTCTCATAATCTTCTAAAGTATATTTAGCTCTTTCTAAAGTGTATTTAGCTCTTCTAAAGTATATTTAGCCTTTGGAATTTCGCACCATTTTTCTCTGAAATATAAAAACCTACATTAAAAATCATGCCAGGACAAGTTGTGACACTGTCACAACGTACCTCCTACACTTCGTCACAATTAGCCCCGTGCTACGCCGTCTTGAACTTTATTCATTAGTTTTGGAAAGATTGTGATGATTAAAAAATGAAATACATAGAATAACAGCTCAAAATATAAATATTCATATAATGTTAGGAAAGTTTACATACCTCCCGATCCCTCGTGGCAATGGCGATTCCAACGTAGGTCACAAAATTTACTTTTGCAATAGAAAACACATTAAATAATTTTATCTCGAAAACAACGCAACGCTATACTTTCAAACATACACAGAACACTACAATAATCAACCTGTTCACTCACATGACGTGACAGGTTCTGCAACCTATCGGCTCATTCTGGAAGTTCTATGGCACTACATGCCCCCTGGCACAACTAACCCCGGTCTTCCCTACTGTCGGGTTTTCTCAAATATTTTTAAGTTGTATTATTTTTCTTATTGTGTCGCGATATACTACACTGAGAAAAAATTCTTGGGCTGGCATCTAGAAACTAAAATTTTGGCTCTAGTAAAAATATACTCTATAACAAAAAAAGCGACGCACCAAGAAGGAGTAATGCAAACTGGACAAAAATTGACATACATACAGGTTTCGATGGAAAATGCAAAATTTTAAAGTTTGGCTGCCATCGAATAAGCATGCGACGCTGCAGCGCATCTCAACTGCGCAACTGGCAGAATATTAAAAATGAGAAATTTTGATTCCAGGTCATAAATTGTTCGAGAATTTTATTCCATCTTCTTAGAAAGACAGTAACTATGCCTCGCATACAGGTGCGCAAGCAACAAGCGCAGATGTCAGCATATGCGTGTGGTGTGTAGTTGGGCTCAAAGAAGCCGGTTGGTCTAATCTGCGATTTTTTGGCAATTTCATAGGAACGGTACCACTATTAGATAATATTGAAAGGAATGGGTTAACCATGGTTGCACACAGCGTCAGGGAGGAAACGGTCGGCCTAAAGAGAGGACAGAAAGTGAGAACCAGTCAATCTTCAAAGCGGTACTCAAAATTCCAGTTCATCATTATCATCGATCTGACGTGCAACTGGTACTTCAGTGACTTTCAAACCCTTAACAGGTGGTGCAGTGAAATGGGGTTGAGCTCAATCCCATATCCCATTGGAGCATCATAAAATGTTCCTACAACCAGCTCGGGATTTTACCAATCTAACGCACCAATTGGACAGAATTTGTCACGATACTTCACAGGAGCACGTCTGTCAACTCTATCAATTAGTACCAAGTCGAATAACTGCGTACATAGGGGCCAGAAGTGGACGAACGAGTTATTAATTTGTTTACTTTTTAGGCCCTTTCTCTTGATTAAGTCATTCAAATTTTCTGAAACTGCAATCAATTGTTTCTCTTCACATGTACATCACATCTACCAATTTTTGTCCCATTTGGATAACTCCTTCTTGGTGCGTCGTTTTTTTTTGTTATAGAGTGTAGTTCTAAATCATCATTATAAATTCTAGTCCCCTTTGAAAAGTAATTTAAGAAATTAGAATTCTAGAGCGTTTCCCTATATTATCGAGGGGTCAAACTAATTTAAAATCTCTGTAAACAAATGCAAACACAAGAGCAATTTTAGAAGAGAAACATTTTAGCGACTATAATTCTAATTTATGACTCAATTCTAGAGAATCAAGCGAGAATTTTTCACAATATAAAAAAAATTGATATTATTCATAATAATCATAATATTGTTTCATACTCTAGAACTGTATAGACTATAAATTTTCGACCATTTCGTCTATTCAGTTTGTTGACTTACCTTATACGCATAACTCAGAAATCATCATTTTTTCTTTAACCCTTTAACGTTCACTACTTAATTTATTTAAAAAATTACTAAACTAATTTTAAAAATGGCTTTTAGACACATAGCTGATCATAAATATTTAAAAAATAAAAAATTAGCATTGTTCCTTTTCCAGAAATTTTCGGTTTGAAACATCTGTAAGTAAACCGTATTAAATTCAAATAATATTTAATTTAATAAACAAATCATTTTATTAGTAAACATTATCGACAACAAAAACTCGTAAAAGTTGCATAGATCCCAACATTTATATTTATTCCTGAGTATTTTAACCCTTTGCGGTGCAAGGTAATTCGGATCATTTAAATTACACTGCCACCGGAATTTACGAACATAATTAAAATGGAAGAAATTTTAAATTTTCACGTTAAAAAAAAGGGCATTTTCTGCTATCTTATAAATGTAAATTTTTGCTAAAAAATTTCCGGGATGAGTTTTCGCACTTGAGAATTAAAATTAGGCGTTCCATCAGTGGGAACACTTCGACTGAAAGGGTTAAGAATGGCTACTTATTCGTTCTAGATGAAGGCGGTATATATATTTCTATTTATTTTCATAAAAATTCCTTTCTCATTTAAGAGCTTCCATATTTATATAATTCTTTCTTTCTTTTTCATTTTTCATTATTTTCACTTTTCGTTACTGGAATAGTAAATATCTATGCCATCTAAAATTTTCGCCGTTCTTTTAACTACCTTCCGTGCTGTTTCAAGGGCGTGATAATTTTTATCACGTATCAAGAAAGAATACGAATGGAGAATGTATGTTACGAAAGGCTCCTATATGATCAATAATATCGATTCGGATAGCATTTATTTTTGGCCTCCCCCTCAACTTCATTCTTGAAATAATACCTGTAAAGAAATTCTGTGCATAAAAGAATGATATTTGAATTACGTTTTTCCTTTTTTAACATGTTCGAGACATAAATAATTTAAATATTCTCTTATTGGAGATAATCATGAAATATCAGCTTAAAATTTTTCTTTTATGTATCAGGTCTCTCTTAAATTTTTGTCGAGTTGTATATTTTCTAATTTAACATGTTCGCAAATTTATTTAATAATATTGATTTACAAGTTATATTGATATCAAATAGTATACAAAGAAGAAAAAAAGACAATTGGAATATAAAGAAGAAAAACAATTCAGAAGTGAAAAGGAAGTAAGATAAATAAAATACAAAGAAGTAAAAATAAATAATACTACTAATAATATTTAATGTGTGGAATTATATAAACTAACACAACAAAATGTACAAAAACACTACAATTCTTTGGGGTCTAAATAACTAAAAAATTAATACGCAAATAACAGAATTGATATGGTGCACGGAGAAAAAATATATACTGCCTTCCTCTAGAATGAATATGTGGCCATTTTCTAAATCCCTTAACTAGAAATATAGATTTACGATCTATGCCATAAGGCATGCCAATAAACTGAATAGACGAAATGATTGAGAATTTCTAGTTTACACATTTCTAGATGGTGAAACAATATTCTGAATCTTTCATATTGCGAGAAATTCTCTCTTGATTTTCTTGAAATGCGTAATAAACCAAGATTATAGTTGCTGAAATCCGCTTCTTGTAGTCTCATTTATTTACAGAGATTTTTAAATAACTTTGCCCTCGATAATGTAGGCAAACGCTCTAGAATTCTAATAGGGGCTTCTAGAATTCGCTTTGTAAGGGGACTAGAATTTATAAGGATGACATGGAACTATTTTTTCTAGAGCCACAATTAAGATTCTAGATGTCAGTTACAGAATTTTTTCTCAGTGTGTCCGTCTGTAGGGTGTCAGTTAGTGTGTTAGTTTTTTAATTAGTTTGTTTGTTAGTCTGTGTACACAATATCTCAAGAACAAATGATCACAGAGAAGTCAGAGCAGTTTTAAAGTATTACTTATGACACTGGTAAGAACCCTGTCAATTTGTAAAATTCTATTTAAAAATCTTCGTAGGTTATTCATAATTTACGATTTTCTTAACATGAAAGAAGACGGCAAATTTCCGCATAAACATCTATTTTTAAGATCGTGTTCATCGTAAAGATGTCAAAACACTTTTAAAATATCATTTCGAATACTGGCATGAACACCATTGACTATAAATATTTTAATCTGAAAATTTCGTAAGTTAATCGAAATTCAAGACTTTCTCAACATAGCAGAATAGAGCAATATTTCATATAAATTTGCATAATGGGGATCGTTGGATTCGAAACGGTATGAAATTGCATGAAAACTAAATTAGGAATAAATATTTTAATTTGAAAATTTCGTAAGTTACTCGAAATTCAACTTTCTCAACATAGCAGAATAGAGTAATATTTCATATAAATTTGCGTAATGGGGATCGTTGCATTAGAAATGGTATGAAATAGCATGAAAACTAAATTAGGAGTTTTTACCCTGAATAAAATTAATTAAGAAATTAGGATAAGGAAAATTTATCGAACTGAACGGTGGGTAGCCAGTTAGGTGGAGCATTTCGGTCTGTCATTTTGTAGAGCGATTGGTCAAATTCTTCTGTCTTAGCATGGATATAGTATGTCCTGTACTAGAAATTCATAAAGGCACATAGGGGAACTGAGCCGATTTCACCAATGACAACTAGATGCTAATTATATTCCATTTTCTGTCTAAATGCAGTTAAATAATTATTATACCAAAAAGCTCATTTTAAGATTTTTTTTTTATTTTTATTTTTTTTTATTATTTATTTATTTTTATTTTTTCTTAAATATGCAAACGAAATTGATTTTATGGTTTAAGATAGATTATCGAACTTTACATGCATTTCGTTTATACTTTCAACTTGACAAGCAATAACCACAAATCATGAAAATTTGTATCATTTTTTTAAACTATTTTTATTCGAATGCAAATAAACAAACAAATCTGTGAGAGAATGTCTACATGGTTGTCAAAAAATTATATTTAAATAATATAAACTGTTAAAACAACTTTTTTCACAAACTAAAATAAGTTTTATTTCATTAGTAAAATAATTAAAAATTAAATTTATTTCATTAAAAAAAAAATAAAAAAATAAAAAATAAAAACGAACTGTGTTTTTGGCATGAATTAGCTATACAATGTTCGGAAATTTTGCGATCTCTCTGCTCGTAGAAGTACATGTTCCCCGAAGATTGAATCCTTCTATTTTTGAGCATTTCCAATTATCTTTTTTTTTTTTTTTTCGTATTTTTTATAAAATTACCGGTTTACATTTGTTAACTTTCTTGAATTTCGTATAAAAATCACACCTTGTTGGTCTGAGTGTTATGGTCCTAAATGCTAGCATTAACGTAAGTAATTTAAATTGTAAAATGATACTGTATATGAATAATAGAAAAAATATGTGCTAACATTTAAATTGAATTACAATAACTTGCATGTGTGTGTTCTTGGTATTATCATGTATCTATTAATTGCTAAATTTTATAACGTTATTAAATTTTTCACCTTTAACGGAAAGTCGGTACATTGGACATTACTTAAGAGAATTAATTTGCCTTATATTGTTTGTTTAATAAAAAATAAAAATAAATAAATAAATAAAAAGTAAGAATAACGTAGCATCGCTTGTGCTCGCATAACAATTCCGTATAGTTTTAACAAAAGAAATTATTCCTACGGTAGATATTACATCTATAAAATTCAAAAGTTCAAACTATATAACAAAATACAACCAACATCGTTACTTTCTTTATTCAATTTTATTTCTTAAAACAATTTTTATAGATGCCACACGCACCACATAAACTTTAAATTTTACATCTACTTTTTAAGATAGCACGCGATCATGTTTTATATAAAAATTAAATCATTAAATTCATTTTTTTACTTATTTTTATTTCATTTTGCACGCGCTCTTTTTATTTCCTAATTCAAAATTATTAAAAAAAACTTTTTCGATAGTGTTTGTTTCGATACTGATTATTATTAGTTTTATTTGATTTTATTTTTCTTTCAAAAAAAAAAAAATATATATATATATGT
The DNA here is from genome assembly GCA_963930645.1 of Salticus scenicus. Taxonomy (NCBI): domain Eukaryota; kingdom Metazoa; phylum Arthropoda; class Arachnida; order Araneae; family Salticidae; genus Salticus; species Salticus scenicus. Next base: position 175,727,845 of record OZ005658.1, read on the forward strand.
TTTGATGAAATTCTGGCAAAAGCAAAATTTAGTTTAGGACGGAGAACTATTAGTTTTTTTCTTTTTTTAATTATACCATCGCTTTCAAATTATTCAATTATATTTTCGATAAATTTTAGATTTCGATAAATGTCCAACTATCGAAAAACAACACCGCAAAAATCCCAGACTGAGATTAATAGTCCTCAGTCCTAAAAAAAGAAGTTTATAGAGGGGCCAAATTTAGTTTTTGTGAGCGTAATTACTGCTAATTATTCGTAGTTTACAATTAAATCATAACAAATTAATTAATCTTAATGTTATTCCAAGCAAATATCTCTACACCCTTAAAGTCTACCCCAAAACTTTATCAAGCTCAAAACACTTTTTGAAATTAACAGTATAGAGATTTTCAGTTTAATTTTCGCAGTAAACTGAAATCTCCGCCTAACTGCATCAAATCTAAGAAAAACCTTTTAAAGTAATAAAGACTTTATGTTGTTAAATACTTGAAATTTATTGGAGAAAGACAAATACTCAAACCAAATTCGATGTAAAACTGTCTTTCGTTTACAAAATATATCGAAATTAAAGCCATTTGCAAAACAGTTTTGTACTCTAAGATCTATGAATTTTAAGAGTATATATATATATATATATATATATATATATATATATATAGAGAGAGAGAGAGAGAGAGAGAGAGAGAGAGAGAGAAATAGACCGTTCAGTAGTAATATAATATTATCAGTGCAAACATTTGATATTTAAAGATGATTTAATTTCAGTATTCAAACAATTATTCTGATCAAAAACGAAGATCACCCAAATCAAACCAAAAAAGAAATAAAGTAAAATCTAAATGAATTATAGCAAACTGGAATGAGAAAAAAGCATTATTTGCATTCTAACGTTATCATTTGCCTGGTAGAATGCAAATATGCTAAAATATGGATGTTTTTCTGTCACAAAGAAAGCAAAAGCTAAGAATTTCTTTGTTCTCAGGCCCGAAACACCCATTGTAAATAAAACCAGAAAAACGAAGATCAAAATAAAACTCATCACTACAAATGATAATCCAATAACCATTTAAAAACGTAGATCAAAATAAACTCACCACTACAAATATTAATCCAAAAATTACATAAAAAATTATTATTGAAAAAGAGGCAATTCATAGATTATGAAAAACGAGACACATGTGAAATTTAACAAGCAGATATTAGTTAAAAGCACAGTTAGACAGCTTAAAGTTAGCAGTGAACATGGAGTAAAATTAGAGAATTTGCAAACCTAAACAGGTTGAATCCTTACGTAAATTAGGATTCATATTAATTATAGTAACATATACATATGTGTGTGTATATATATATATATATAATCATTTTATAGTAAAAGAAAAGACTGAGAACGAAGAATAGTCAGTCAAATAATTCACCAGAGAAACATACACAAGCCAAACAAAATAACTAGATATCTTAAATTGATTTAATTTTTAAGATTATTAATAGTACTTACTTTCATTTTTAAGACTACAATACCTGATAAAAATTAAATAGGACCGTGTAATAATATTCTGAAGAAAAGAAAGTTGACACTAGTATATTATTTTAAGGGGGAAAAAGAGAACAATGTTATGAAATGAACCTATTAATTTTGAGATGAGGAAAAAATGATCGGACCAACACAGACTAAAACTGAATTTGCACTTAAAAGATATATATATATATAGGGTGTCCCATAAGTCTGTAGACATTTTAAAATTCATAACTATTGAATGAATTGATAAAATTGAACGCGGTTTGCGAAAAAAACTAGTATGTTGTGGCCACCACAAGACTTTCTTCTATATTTACCTATACATATTCAATCAGTAACAATATTTAAAAAAAAAAAAAAAAAAAGTACGATTTTTTTTTTTTTCTAAGTTTTTTTTTTTTTTTGTTAAAAGTGAAAAAAATCGATAACTTTGTTTTAAATTATCACAGATTTATAGTTCAACCATTCGTTTTAAAGGTATTGACGAGACCTTTCGAAAGATACCCATCTTGAAACTTTGCCCCCCCCCCCCCCCGGGGGGAAAACGATGCCCCCACATGCACAAAAATTTTTTTCTAGTTAACTACTACTATTATCAACCTGATCTTTCGAAAGATACCCAATGTGAAAATTTACCCCCCTGGGGGGGTATTTCCCCCCTAGGGGGGGGGGGGAAGCGATGCCCCCCCCATGCAGAAAATTTTTTTCCTAGTTACATACTACTATTATCAATAATTCATATTAATTTTACAATCACAAGTTTAAAACAACTCTAATTATGCACATTTATACGAATTTTTGTCCTATGCTGCCATGTTAAAAATTTGCATAAAATGCGATCACAACGCCACCTATTGAGCGATTGATCCCAAAATCTAATCAGCACCAGTTTATGTCAGGGTGCAACTAAATACCAAGTTTGGTTAAATTTCATTCATTGGTTCGTGAGATACAGCGTCCACAAAAAAAATGATAGAGACAGAAAGACAGACAGACAGACAGACATTTTCTAAAAACTATTAATTCGTGTTCTCCATATCCCAAAACATGTAAATCCATCAAAAAGTGGACTTCGAAAATTTTCGCGAATCCAATACTTTCTCTATAGTACATATAGAAGAAAGTAAAAATCATTCTCGTGAAGGGTGGTTTTTTTTTTTTTTTTTTTTTTTTTTTGTAATGAAAAAAAATATATATAGTTAAATTTTTTGTCGAAGATAGACAAATAGTTAAATTTTTCGCTCGGATGGGAAAGAGAAATATGCAAATGAAGGTCCTATAAATTGCACAATTTTGCGTTTAGAACAGTTTATTTCTTATTTTGCCTCCTACTTGCGCATACATGAAGTTTTAATTGCAATGCTGACTTGGTGGATAAAGCGTTATTGGTGAAGATGTTTTTGTTCAGGTAAGAACCGCCAACTGAAGCTGCAGTTAGCAGTGCTATAACTCGTTTGCAAACTGTAATTTGTGGTGGCGACGGACACATAGAATAGGATTTATATGCCTGTAAACATTTGCATGCTAATAAGTACAGTTTTTAAAGAAAATGTGGGATCTGGTCATGCACAGCGCCCTCTATCGATAAATATCTAAAATATTATTTTTCTTAAAAAAAAAAAAAAAAATCACGAGAATGATGTTTTTGCAAACCGAGGGAGATTGTTGTGCTTTATTTTATTTTTATTGACAAAAAACAAACAAACTGTAAATAAAAAAAATTTTTAAGTGCATAAATACACATTTTTACAGATGAAGAGACTTTTTTGAGTTTATTAACCGGCGATGCTGATTTTATTAAACGGCGGTTTTAAAAGTAGTTTGTATTGATTTGATTCCGGTCCTGACAATTTGATCAGATTAAACGGCTGATTTTATTAACCAGTGAATTTGTTAAACGGCGGGAACTGTATTTAGATAAAAAGAAAAATGTTTGCATGATCATTCAAGGTGATAGGTAAAATTTGGTTTATAAGTGATACATAAAAACGAAGGCAAAATCGCTGTCAGAAAGAAATAGTACGACCTGTCGTACTTAAAAGAAAAACAAGTCCTTCCGGCTTATTCGGAAGGGTAGGTTCATTTCTTTTTCCTTATCAAGTAGCCGTCATTTTGTTTCAAAATGGCGGCTGGAAATTATTAATGCACTTGGTAGAAATATTGATGTAGGCTATGCACATATAGATTTTTAAGCAAATCGGTTCATAAATACTCTTTTATGTGAATTTAAAATTTTCAAGTGTCCGGCGCTTGGAAAAAAAATGGTGAGTTAAGTTGACAAATACATGAAATGTATTTGTGAGATAAGTCTACTGTACACATATAGTTCGAATTAATTCAAAATCTCAAAAATCATCGTGTTGGAAAATTAAGTGGCTGGCACTTCGATCAAAATGGCAGAGAAAGTTCCTCATCTAAAATATCGTTTCAAATTTGAAAATAATTTTTTTTGTAGAAATTCTTTCAAAGAAGCTTAGTAAGTTGATAAAATGTTAGTTTTCTGCATTTCTAGCTTGTTTTAGCATTAAAATAGCCTAATTTTTCCTTAAAAACGCATTAAAAAGATCCAGCATCGCAGGTAATGGATTTGACGCCAAATTTGGCGACTTTTCCCCTATGGCGACTTTTGGCGAGAAAATAATTATTATCGATATACCAAAGATGGACGCAATAACGTGATTGGTTCACGAGTTACGTGAATTTTCTAGATTTTTGTTGTTTGAATGATAAATCGATTTTTCAACTTTGATTTGAATTGATTAAGTATTTCTAAAGTTACCGTGATAACAAATTTTCCAGTGGCCGCCAGTTGGAAACAATACAGTGGAACAAGTTGCCCAGCAAACATATCCAAGATATTTGAAGCATAGTTTCACTGTCCAACTGTGGTTTAAATCAGTGCCGTGTTTCAAAAGTTAATTTTATGGCAAATTTTCAAGTGGCAGTCTAAGTGGTTGCAACTTGGAAACAAAATGGCAAAACAATATGCCCACCGAAATCATCCAGTATATTTGTATAAGTTCCTTGTCCAGTTCTAGTTCAAATTAAATCAGTATTTCAAAAATTATCGTCATAAGAAAATTTCAGGTGGCACCACTTGGAAAAAAAAGCAGAGTGAGATACCCAGCGAACTTATCTGAGATATTTGAAGGATAAATCCACTACCCAAATTTGATGCGAATTGATTCTGTATTACTAAAGTTACTATATTGACAAATTTTCAAGTGGCAGCCACTTGGACATAAAATTGCGGATCAAGTCACCAAGTGAACTTATCCTAGATATTTGAACCATAAGTTCACTATCCAACTTTTATTTGAATCAGTTTAGTATTTTAAAAGTTATCGTGATGGCATATTTTTAAGTGACAGTGTGATTTCAAGTGGCTGGAACTTAGAAACAAGATGTTGGGACAAGTTGCCCAGTGAAAACATTCAAGATAATTATATGATAATATCACTGTCCAAATTTGGTTCGATTTGGAGTATTATTTCAGAAGTTATCGTGATTTTAAATTTTCAAGTGGGAGCCTGATTTCAAGTGGTCCCGCTTAACTTAAGATATCTGCCACTATATTAAAAATGACAAATAAAGTTCATTAATAAAGTTATTTGAGATACTTGTATATTCTATGTTGCATCAAAATTAAAAAAAAATTCGGAATATGCTTTTTACAATTTGAATTTGAAATTTTCAAGTGGTCTCCACATGAAAACAAAATGGCGGAGCAACTTGGTTAACAAATTCATCTAAGTTATTTATAAGATAAGTTAAGACACTGTTCAAATTTGGTTCCATTTGGAGTATTATTTCGGAAGTTATCATGGTTTTAAATTTTCAAGTGGTAGCCTGATTTCAAGAGGCCCCGCTTAACTTAAGATATCCGCCACTTTATTAAAAATGGCGAATAAAGTTCATTAATAAAGTTATATGAGACTCTTGTATATTCTATGTTGCATCAAAATTAAAAAAAATTCGGAATATGCTTTTACAATTTGAATTTGAAAATTTCAAATGGTCTCCACATGAAAACAAAATGGCGGAGCAACTTGGTTAACAAATTCATCTAAGTTATTTATAAGATAAGTTAAGACACTATCCAAATTTGGTTCGATTTGGAGTATTATTTCAGAAGTTATTGCGATTTTAAATTTTCAAGCGGTAGAGTGATTTCAAGTGGCCCCGCTTAACTTAAGATATCTACCACTTTATTAAAAATGACTGATAAATTTCATTTATAAACTTCATTGAGACCTTTATGTGGTCTATATTTACATCAAATTTCAAACAAATTCGGAATACGCTTTTTACAATTTGAATTTAAAATTTTCAAGTGGTCTTCACTTGAAAACAAAATGGCGGAGCAACTTGGTTATTAAACTCATCTAAGATAATTTAAGACACTCTCTAAATTTGGTTCGATTTGGAGTATTATTTCGGAAGTTATAGTGATTTTAAATTTTCAAGTGGTAGTCTGATTTCAAGTGGTCCCACTTAACTTAAAGTATCTGCCTCTTTATTAAAAATGACGGATAAACTTCACTAATAAACTTCATTGAGACCCTTATGTGGCCTGTATTTACAACAAAATTCAAGCAAATCTTGCTTTAAATATGCTTTTTACAATGTCGGTTTGAAATTTTCAAGTGGCTGCCACTTGAAAACAAAAAGTCGGAGCAACTTGGTTAACGAACTCATCCAAGATATTTATAAGATCACTTCGCTGTCCAAATTTGGTTCCATTTCGAGTATTATTTCGGGAGTTATCGTGATGACAAAATTTTCATTATAGATATATATATATATATATATCTGTATATATATATAAATTACGTGTCACGATGTTTGTCCGGGGTAAACTCCTAAACTAAGGAACCGATTTTAATGAAATTTTGCAAACTGTGTGCAGTTTGGTCCAACTTGAGAGATAGGATAGTTTTTATCTCAATTTATTGTCACAATATTGTTTTATTGCAATTATTTGTTAATTATAGACCTTTATTAAAGTTGCTCCAAAATATCTGTGAGTTCCATTAATTTAATTGTTGCCAAAAAAAAAAAAAAAGTTCATTTTCTTTCGACATAAAAATAAATACATTTACTCAAACGTGAACGTTAAAAAATTATAAAAAGTTAAATTATGCATTTCACGAAAATTGACGTCATAATCAATTCAGAGATTTTATACACATTGATAAAGTGCTAATGTAGTTCTATCATAGATATAGTAATATATATAGATCTCTCATCCCCATGTTATCGTACAAAGATTTTTGATGCCGAAAAAATAAATAAATAAAAGCTTTGGAAACAGCCATTAAGTGGTATTGAAAAAAAAAAAAAAAGAAAAAAAAAAAAAAGAAAAGAAAAGAAAGAAAGAAATATGAATTTGAAACTGTATCTGGAGTCTTCCATTCCCCTTTAGCAAATAAATTATTCATAAATTTTATTTGCTAAAATATTAGTATGTATTCCCGTGTGTATTCACTCGGGGAAAGACGGCCATATTTTGGTAAAAACGTCGTCTTTTTCCAAATGAAAAGGAATAACTTTTTTCTCCCCAATGATCACTCTATTCTATATATGCTATACTATATCTATGAGTTCTATACGCAAGCGAAGTGTGACCCTCTGACCGTCTGTGCAGACAATTAAAAGATTTCCTATGTTAATTGCCCACTGGATTTTTTGTAAGAAATTATTAAAAATCGTGGAAATTTATTTCCCGATTTTAATCCTTATATTTGGGTATAGATATGTATTAGTTATCGCGGGTGTTAGATTGAATTATTTTGCTGTCAAATTGACAAAATTTTAATTTTAAATTTCAAAACTCTGTCGCCCTTGGCTTTTTTATTATTATTATTATTATTATTTGGCGATCAAAAGCGTAACACGAAAATATACATGCCAGATGTATACATTGTACGAAATGTAATATGTATTGTACGAAATATTGTTTCATATTATTCATTACTCTTTTAATATAAGTTGTTAAAATAACCATGATTTTTGAAAGGAATTAAATATTTTCGCCAGATAATTTGGCGATATTCTTTTTTTTTTCGCCAAGGATGACAGAAATGAAATCTATTCCGCTGCAAAATATTAGTATCTTACATCAGATATTTTATTTAGACATTTGAAAACAAATTTGACTTCAAACTATGATAGAATATTTATCATTTTCCTTTTAATTAGTATATTATTAGTATATTAAAATTTAAAAGCATGGTATATAAAAAGTTTTTTTTTTTTTTTTAATCTTATAATTATTCTTATCTTAATCCTCAATGTTTCCCATCTTTATTAACTTGAATTTACTATTAAAATTTTAACATACTCAAAAACTTCTCATCACTTCGTTAAAATACACTAAACTTTTCCAAAATCTTTTTCTATTTAAAATGATACATGTATTTACTTTAAATGTCCAATATTTCATAAGATTTCCAATTTTAAAGTTTTAAAATATTTATCAAATTTACTTATTTTTCTGGTTTAGCCTTATTGTTTTCCTTTTTATAACTACAGCTCTTGCCCTCTTTAAAATATTTAAAATGATGAGGTCATTTTATAGTAAAATTATCCATTATAGCATATATTATATTTCACTCCTCCATAAAAATTGATTTTAAAATCGTCTGTTTCTTTTATACTTTTATTTTAATAGAATTTTAATAGAATTTAATTTATATATTAGTCATTTTAGCAATTTTATCCAAAGTAGCATTAGAAATAATATATATCACTTCTCCATTAAAATTTATAGGACCCTACAATAAAATTAATTTGTGCTTAATATCAACACTACGAAAATTTTTATCAATCGCTTCCAAATTTTGACCTAAGTTTCAAATCTCAACCCTGTGGGTTTTTACATCGGCTACAACGTTTTCGTCTTTCTTCGTAAATAATAATTTGACTGTACTAAATAGTTTACAGCCGTATAATTCAACGTATAACTTAGTCACAGCAACGCGTGGCCGGGTCTGCTAGTATATATATAGATAAACGAAGTGATTGCGATAGGTCGATTTCTAAAGAAATCAACCTAAAAAACAGCTTTTAAATACTTTCAGTACTGTTTCAAGAATATACTAATTTTAATACATGTCAAGTAAATGTAATTTTATTATATGTAATCAATTAAAAATAAATAAATAAATAAAAATAAAATATTAAAAGGACTATCATTTGAATATATTTTGTATTCATCTGATGACTATTTAATGTTTAATGCACACATAAAAAAAATTAAATATTATGTTACATAAAGAATTTTAAGCAAATGGAAAATATTATCATTTTTTGATTGTTAGGAAGCAAAATATTAGTATTTGGGACTTTTCTAATCTTCTATTTTCCTGTTCCAATTTTTACTTTTCATTTAATCCCTTTTTTTTTTCCTTTTCTTTTTGTTTCCTGTGTCAACATGAGAGTAGTAAATATCTATCCTCTGAGCTTTTAAATAACTTCGATACTTTTGCAAGGGCATATTAATTTTGATCACGTATCCAGGAAGAATATTGCACAAAGAGGAATAGTTGTTTCGCAGGACTCTTCACCAATCAATAAAGTCGATTCGACATTTATTTGTTATTTTATTTTGTTTTATTATTTGAAGTTTTAAAGTAAAATCAATAGAAATATTTAGTATCGAGTACAGCAACTTTTGGTTTCAATTTTATTTTTTATTTATTTATTTATTTATTTTAAGATATAAAAATATCTGGCGTGTCTCCGCTCAACTTTCCGAAAATTAAGTAAATAATGGTCGTACAATTAAGTTAAAGTATTAAAATCCGTTCACTGTTTAAAAAAAAAAAAAAAAGCGTAAATTTATGTGCTTTTGCCCGTTTAATTTTTACGGTCAAGCCCATAATTGATTAAAAAGTAATTGAATTACAATTGAATTATAATTATTTTACTGTCAATCGATTAACAACTAATTGATTAGAAATAAATTGAATAAGTAATTCAATTTATTGAATAAATAATTCAATTTATTTGTAACCAATTACTTGTTAATCGATTGACAGTAAAATAATTGTAATTTGATTGTAATTCAATTACTTTTTAATCAATTATGCCCAACACTGAGCCCATTACAGCGTTTCATATTTGTTAAATGGACAAATCCGTATTTTCTGATATGACTTGATATTTTTTGCTATACCACAAGGTTCTTAGCAGTCATCATTTTGAATACAACTCTTTTTAATAGTAATCTTCATAAATCGTTTATAGTACATATCTTCGAAACAATAATACAAAAATTGATTTGTGTATAAAGTGGTATTTAAAATCGAGAAATTACGGACAAAACATTAATTAATGGGTATTTAGCCGGAATTGTTGCTGACGGGCAAAAATCTGCAAATTTGCTGCAATATTTTTTACAATAGACAAAATAGAAAAATATAATAGGGTGTTTCATTATGTATAGACTTTATGTTTAAGACTAATACATTTTAAGAACCATTTTTTGTATAGCAATGTGTGGTCGGAAATGAAAAGTGTTAGTGAAAAAAAAAAAAAAAAAATGAGGAAATGAAAACAAAAAAGACCATTACTTACATAATATTACAGTATTGCTCAAAATGTGTACAATATTCGTATTAATGCAGTCGGTGCTTTAAATAGATTGATTAGAAACAGCATTATTATTATGTATGGCTTTTTATGGAATCAATTGCAAGAAAAAAATGTGCGTTAAAAATTCAACTTTCAAAATCCAAGCCCACATCTGTTAAAAAATGACAAAAATACTCTCGGTTCTGAAAAGGATAAGATGACATATACGGTCATGAGTTTCTATGCAAATTTCAATCCTTATGACGTGCCCTATCTGCCACTAAAGTTTGACCAATGAATTGAGGGACACCCTGTATATATGAAAAGTGTGGATGTGTGCTTCAATAATTTTGCTATCGATTGTTTGTGTCTTTCGATCAAGCAGTCTGTGGGGGCCCCTAAATGGGTCTGTGCTTCACCTAAATTAAAAAGCTTACCGGGGCCACAGATTATATATAGATAGGACACTTCCGTACATTCAGTGGTAACCAAAATGGGACTACAATGAGCCTGTTGGCAACGGCTGTAAGTTTCTCGAGTTCGCCAGATTATTTTTATTGTATCTATGTTGACGTTGGGCAACTTTGTCATTGTTTACAAACTTGATTTTCAAAAGCAATTTATTTTAAGAAGCAAGTACTAAATATTAAGCAAATGTATCTGAAAATATACATGGACCAAATATATTTTTCCATTTTGAAGCTTTTTGTATTATTTAAACCCAGCAATGTTAAATATTTAAGGATTTTATACTGCTATTTCAGAAGTACACTCTGTAATTTTAATTTGTGATTGAATATGAATGTGTTTGGCAAAGTATATTTTTAAGCATTATAAAAATTAATTTTATCTCTTAGAAGAATAGCTGTGAACGTTTTGAGTATGATTTTGTGAATTCAAAAATAATAGAAAGTGAAAAAAAAAACAAAGAAAACTTCACATACTAACCTGCTACTAATTACTCAATAGTTTTCGATCAAAGATGCTATTCAAGTAGACCGAACACAAGTGGAAGTTCTTAGTTCCCCTCAGTTGACACTAGTGGTGCTACGATCGCTCCAGTTCGCATTTTAGCTTCACTGTCCTAAGGTTACATACAAACGGAACGCTTGCAATTTCGATGACGTAAATTTTGCAAGTTTTTTTGCAAATACAGTCGGCAGCAAATGTATCCGAACACTAGCAAAAATGCCTATGTAAAAAAAGTACACTTAATGCAGTTTTGTTAAATAAATCCTTGTCGAATCCTGTTCTTAGTCAGTCTAAGAACTGGATTCGACAAGGATTTATAAAACAAAACAGTGTTAAGTGTGCTTTTTTATACAGGAATTTTTGCTAGTGGTCGGATACTTTTGCTGCCGACTGTAGTCATACATTTGGAACGTTTGCAAACGGCTTTGCAACTAGAAGTGTTTCATATGTATGTACCCCTATGTCTTACCTGTAAGATATTTTGCGATCGGGGGCTGCTTCTAATGCCACAACAATTTGCATAATATTTTATTTTTAAATACCCAAAACCGTATGTCATACTTTTTATAATGTCACTTAAAAGAAAGAACTGGTGAAAGAACTGGTATTTCAAGAAAAGAAAGAACTGGTATTTCAAACAACGTTAGACTATATATTGTCCTCGTGTAGTCAAAGCAATTTTATAGCTTCTTTCGATTTTAGTTGTTCAGTAGCCGCTTTTCTGATGTCTTATCACCACCTGTAGGAAAAATTCCTAAACCTGTTACTTTCTCTCTTGCTACGTGAAGCTAAGTACCTTCGAAAAGATATACCAATTCTTTTTTTTTCTTCTTTTCCTGGCAGTGTTCCAGAGCACAGAAACCATTCATCATGATCTCTTTAAGCCGCCGAAGGCTTCGGAAATCTACCGTACTCAAAAAATATAATGTGACAACAGATAAAGTGTAATCTGCGAACACAGAGAATGAATGTGCTACTTAAATGTTCAACGTTTGGAAGTGATCTAGATTGCCTATGTATTCTCTGAAATTGTTGATCATATGGAGAGGGTTTTCTCCTTCTTTTTTCTGTTTTGTCGATTGGCATCGTGAAAGACAATGGCAAAGCATGTTTGTGTGTTACTTGCTACGTACCACCAGTTTTTTTTTTATTATTATTATTATTATTCTAACGATAGTATTGATCATTTTAACAACAATAAATCCTTTTTTATTGATAATTTGGTGCAATAAAATGTTACTAATTATTGATCATTAAGAAAAATGAAATATTTTTAAATACAGTTGTGTTTAAAAGATGCCTTGAGAAATATGTTCATATAACATTAATTTTTTTTTGCTCATTTGCGTTATTTAACCCCTTAACAATATTGTAACTTTCAAGAAAACGGTAAAAAAAGTGCCTATTTTTTTATTTAAGAAAATTGTATATAATTAAGTGTGGGAACAATAGATGTATTCATTTATAATTTTTGGAATTTTTTTTAGCTTGAAATAAAGAAATTTAATTTTGTAGAAAAACCCACAATCAGGGACTGAATCAATGAATGAATGTTGGTTTTCCCGTAAGTAGAAAAAAATAAAAGGTATGTGTTTTGAACATTAAAACAGAATTTTATGAAAAGAATTTTATGTATAATACAACACTATACTTAAAATACACTGTTCACATATTCGCTATCCGAATTTTCATAAATGTCACTTATTTCCGAATCCCTCTCAGATGTATTTATACTAAAATTAGAAACCGAGTCACTTTGTGATTCTGACTACGTAATGTACACAGTATTAAAAAATATATTTTAGCATGGAGCATAAAACCACACGCATTCAAAAGCCTAACTAAGCTAAGATTACAAAATAAGTACAATTTTTATTAAAATCACACAATCAACTGATTGGAAGAAAATCATATTTCTGCCTAAAGGTTGTCTGAGTGAGTAATGCCAGCTCAATTGGTAGAGTCTTGACCTTGTAAGTCAAAGATCCGGGGTTCGACTCCCGGTCCAGGCATTATTTTCACTCAGTCGAAAAAAAAAAAAATTCTATATATATGATTTTCTTCCAATCAGTTGATTGTGTGATTTTAATAAAAATTGTATTTCTTTCTCCCATTGTTTAATGATGTTTTCCTTTACCTGCGGCTTATTTCTGTCGAGCTATCTACATGATAGACGAGATATTTCTGCCTAAAGGTTGTCTGAGTGAGTAATGCCGACCGGTTGTCGGTCTGGAGAGCTCAATTGGTAGAGCCTTGACCTTGTAAGTCAAAGAATCCGGGGTTCGACTCCTGGTCCAGGCATTATTTTCCCTTGGTTGGAAAAATAAAAAATACAAAAAATTCTACAAAATAAGTACTTATTACAAATATTTAAAATTGGATGGTGCTGACTATTTAAAATAAACCTACTATCTCCAATGACATTTTAAATAGTCTACTATTTCCATCTGGAGTGTAAAATAAGCAATTAAAAAAAAAAATCCAGGTAACAGAAATTGTTTGTTTTTAAATCTTTTTAGTGCGTTACTTTTGAACACGCCAGCCCGGAAATACCACGGGCACGATAAATAAGGAGCGAAAACTCACCCCTTTATTTTCGCGAGCGCGAGAAGGAAGTTGTTAAAGAAAATGAATTAGTAAAAAATGTTTAGTTCCAAAGAAGTTTTAAAGTAATTCTTAAAATGTAGTGGAACTTCCATATATAGTTGAGCCCCGATGAACCGAGATCCGGATTAACTAAGATAGTCCCAAAAAGGCCATGCCCTGGAAGGCGTGGCTTTTGACAAATAGCGTAGAAAACTTTGGAAAATTATACTATATATCACTGTATCTTATAGTTTATATATGTACGTATCGTATTACATTTTTAACTGTTTACATTTGAACATGTAATATGTATATTATTTTACTTCATTGACAACGTTTTTATCCAATTTAAACTTTGTCGTGTGTTTCCCCTCTGATTTACGACAGAACCCGTGTTATCCGAGTTTTCGATTATCCAAGGAACTCTCGGTCCACATTACCTCGGATAAACGAGGCTGTGTGGTAATTCTGGGGATCTAGGGGAAACTATTATATGACGAAATTTCAATATATAAAAACAAATTTCTGCATGCACACATAGATATACTGATATAGTGCGACCACGTTTCCTACGACTAGCAGTGAAGCCGAGTCGAAAAGTTTGGAGGCATACAAAATTGCCCGAGAGATAGTTATTTGGCAAACATCCAGTTATTTGGTGTTCCCTTATCGCTTGTTTTCTCTCAGTCACCCCTATTTTAACACTGGACTCGTTCAATCCGCACTTGCGCAGATGCTTCCATGGTCGCAAGAAATGTGGTTAAAGAATAGTAATGATTCTTATTAAATTGTATGCGTTCTTTCTACATAAAGTTAATAAAAAAACACTTAATTTACTCTAATATAATACATTAAGATATTATGAGAATAATATCTTATTACATACCTATGTGATTAGAAAAATTAATTGAACAGGAAAATCGACAAATAAATCGTAAAAAATGAATCTGCTTCTTAAACACTCAATGTATTATCTGAAATTGAAAAAGTAACTAAATTGGAAAATAGACAAATAAAACACAAAAAATTAATCTGCTCTTTAAACACTCAATGTATTATTCTTCGACCACATTTCATGAAACCATGGAAGCATCTGCGCAAGTGCTAACTGAACGAGTCCAATGCTAAAATAGAGGTGACAGTCATCTGACTCAGAGAAAATGAGCAGTAACAGAGCGCGGAATTACTGGATGTTTTCCAAATTCCAAACTGTTGATCATTCCTCCAGCTGGCATTCCTCCAGCATTTTGGACGCGTCCTCACTGCTAGTTTTAGTGTGCGTGGCTGCACTGTATCTGAAATTGATAAACTAAATTGAAAAATAAACAAATAAAACGCAAAAAATTAATCTGCTCCTTAAAAACTCAATGTATTATCTGAAACAAAGACAGACATTTTTACATATTTGTGTCTCTTAGAAATATTGCATTTACAGAAAATATTAATTAAGAGAATCATTTACATTGTTCTTTTCTTAAGTGTAAAAAATTGTAAAAAGTTAAATTATGCATCAGGCAAAAATTGACGTCATTATCACTTTAAAGATTTTCTACACATTGATGAAGTGCTAATGTAGTTCTTGATGCAAATATATGTTATTCTTAAAGGATTAATATATTATTTTTGAAACCAAATTTTTTTTAAATTCAAATTTCCCGTAACTCTTTAACCAATCACATTAGAACGTCCATCTTTGGAATATCGATAATAAAGATTTTCTAGCCAAAAGTCGCCAAATTTGGCGCCAAATCCATTACCTGCCTATTGGAACTTTTTAATGCCTTTTTAAAGGGAAAATTAAGCTATTTTAACGCGAAAAAGAGCTGGAAATGCAGAAAATTGACATTTTATCAACTTACTAAGCCTCTTTGAAAGAATTTATACAAAAATAAATACAATTATTTACAATTTCGTAACAATACGCATTGACAAAGTGCTAATGTAGTTAGTTCTATAGCTATGATTCAAGAGAAAATTTCAAAACATGGTTTATAAAAAGTTTTTTATCTTATAATTATTACAGTTAAGATTTATTCTTTTCAATTCTGAACTGAGTAACTAACTAAATGTTGTATTTTGTTTAGCGTTACAGATATTAGAAACGGTATATTTTCTTCACAGCAGATAATGTGTAATGTGGAAATACAAGGTAGAAATATACTACTTAAATGCTTGATTATTGAAGTGATCTAGATAACATAAGTCTTCTTTGAAATTGTTGATCAGATGAAGACGTTTCTTTCTTTTCTTTTTTCTGTTTCATCATTTGGCATTGTGAAAACTTGAAAATTGATGGAATGCATGCCATAAATCTTATTTTCTAAGTATCATTAATTATTTTATTGTTCTAACCATATTGTTGATCCGTAGAAATAATAAATTATAGCTATTTATAATTCTCTAAAAATGCTGTTTTATTTAAAACAAAAAATATTCAGTCAATGTCAAGATTTTGTAGAGGGTTGGCGTAGTTTAAAGGTGATGCAATAATAAAAATTAATTTCATCTAAATTCAGTATTGCCAGTTCTGGAGGAATTTTTATTCAATAATCACCAATAATGTTTAATTGTAACGTTTGCCTAATCACTTCGGAGACTGATAGTCTCCTAAGTGATTAGGCAATCACTTCGGAGCCTAATATGTATATCAAATATCACTTCTCAAAATTATTGCTGATTATTGAATAAAAAAATCCGCCAGATCTGAGAACTTTGTCTAAATTCGGAGAAATGCATGTTATATTTTGTTCAATAAATTTGGTATGACAGATGAAAATAATATCTTATTTATAACAGATAAAGTGTAATTTACAAACACATGACAGGGGTAAAAATTAAGAAAAGAATGTTTTCTGATTTCACTGGTTCATATACATACTTTGATTGGTCCGTTCTTCCATTCTATTATATTTTTAAAATTATTTAAAAACTTGTAAACTGTTTGTTTTACTAAGACTTTGTTTATAAATTTACAAGTGAAATATTTTTTTTTATTTTATTTATTTATTTATTTTAAATTAATTAAAAAATACAAAGAAAGTCTAATATAAATAAAATATTTATGTTTTAATAAACGAGCTTAATGTCACGTAATGTTAAGAATTAAAAATAAAAAAAGGTTATGAAAGTGAAATTAAATGAAAAATTACGGAGAATAGGTGATATTGACAATTATAAAGAAGTGCACTTACTATTCTGTGACATATTTACGTGTAATTTTAGAGAAAAGTAAAAAAAAAAAAATTGAAAAGCTTCAATTCGGGTCCGGCGGACCACCAGAATTTATATTTTTCTGGTCCCGGACCAACGGACCACTGTTTATTTCGAGCCCTGCATGGAATAAATGTGGTACTTGAACGCTTATTGGTGAAAGTGATCTAGATTACTTATGTATTCTCTGAAATTGTTGATCAGATGGAGATAATCTTTTTTTTTTTTTCTTCCTGTTTTCTATTTTGTTATTTGGCATCGGAAAAAAGTCTAACATGCATGTCATAAATGCTATTTTCTAGGTACCATTAATTGATTTATTGTCTTAATCATATTGTTGATTATTAGAACCATTAAATTACCACATGGTCATTTTAAAATGCTGATTAAATTAGAAATAATACTTAAACGATGTTAAGTTTTTGTAGATGGTTTACGTTATTTAAAGACGATGTATGAACAGAAGCTGGAGAATCGCATATTACATTTATTCAATAACACAGATATTGCAGACAGGTATTACATTTTGTTCACAAAAGGTAAAGTGTAATCTACGTATTTAGGAAATGAATATTCTAATTGAAAACTCAACATTAGAAGTAATCTAGATTACTTATATATTCTTTGAAATTGTTGATTAGGTGAAAACAATTTTTTGCTTTCCGAACACTATAGTGAGGAAAATATTGTAATCATGTCAAAGAGCCGAATTTGAGATTTTGATGTTTCTATACGTTTCGAGGTCCCCTGAGTCCGTCTTCACTACTTTTACGATGATGTATGTATGTGTGTTTGTATGTATGTATGTATGTCTGTGTGTGTGCATGCGTATGTGTGTGTGTGTGTGTGTGTGTGTGTGTGTGTGTGTGTGTGTGTGAACACGCTAGCGTCTAAACGCTTTGTTCGAATAAGCTGAAAGTTGGTACGTATATTGTAAGTCACCATAGTACAAACCCTATTGATTTTGGTGAATCTAGCACATATAGTTTTTTTACAAGGATACAAAGAAAAATCCTTTATCATTATGGGGCCAAATTTTTAAAAGTGTGATAGCGTCTAAACGCCTTATTCATTTGAGCTGAAAATTTATATGAATATTATAAATCACTTTTGCATTCTTTGGTGAATCTAGAATTTATAGGTCTTTACAGGGACACAGCGAAAAATGCTTTATTATTATGATCTATGGGCTCAAAGTTTAGTAGCGTTAAATAAAACATCGTGCAATATATGGAGAAAAATACTCAAACACTCTATTATGGTTTTCTCTCTTTTGTTCGTTTAACAACTCCTCTTTCTTTACTTTATCTGCAAAACTGTTAATTACTCAATGTTCGGAAAGTCGAGTGAAGTCACTCCAGATTTTTCTTTTTTTACTTTACTTCCTTTTAGGTATCGTACTAGACGATGTCATACATGTATTATTGCTAAATGCATTAAATATTTATATAAATATATTGCTTGATGCATGCATTAAAGATAAATATATTTTTATTGTCAAAATTAATTAATATTCAATCTGATAAGACCACTTGGAGAAAGAAGTTATAACCTTTAATAATTACTACATTCTATATCATGAGTTTTCATAAATCAATAAGATGTAGGGGAGAGTGGGGTTGAATGGGACGCAGGAGGATTGGGACAATAACAAACTTTTTATGTTTTGCAAGCACTGGAAACTGACAATTTTTCTGATATATGGCAGCAGTGAGGTCATTCATCAAGTGTAGTTTCAGAATTGTACTATCCATAGAAGGGCAGAAAAAATTAAAGTGCCTTTTTTAGCTGACAAAGTAAGTTTTTACTGATTCAATTAGCTAGTAGTTAAGACATTAACTATTTGCTTAAAGTTAATATAACTCTTATATGGTGAAAAAGCATAATCTTTTACTGTGTTTATGATATCCAAGATGAATATTGACAATTGCTGATTAAGCCTATTTCCTGTTTTATATGATCATGTGGTGGTGGGGATGAATGGGACATTCCCCACTATGTGCTAATTAAAAATTGTACACAAGAATTATATTAAAACAAATATTAAATAGATTTTCAATATTTTTATAACTTATAGTTCAGTAGTTATAACATGGAATTATAAAAGTAGCATGGATTTAGTAAAAAAATAGATTGAAATTAATTGTTCTGACTTTTTTTAAAATAATAATTATGATTAAAAAAATTATAAATTAGAATATTCAATGCAACTTAAATCAATAATTAAATAAAATAAATAAAATAAAATAAAATAAACTAATAATAATTTGATTAAAATCACAATTTCAATCAAACTAATTAAATACATCCTGGTGATTATTAATGCAATACAGAATAGAATGCTGATTTTTCCCGATCAGTCGTAAACAAAAATTTATCTGGATAATTTGTACACCATTATAATGATTTATATCTTTCTAGTGTCTTATTTATTTATTTATTTTTAGATTAGATCTTACTAGATTAAATTACCAAAGCCTAGAGCACTAGGAACTGCGTGAACCAAAGGACTTTCGCCTTTTGACGTTAATTTGAGTCAATACATCAGTTTATGTTAATTTTAGTAACTTCATAGTGTGTAATAAAATCACACAAACCAATTAAAATTTAAAAATTTATTTATTTTCCAGTTTCTTTCTTTTTCTTTGTTAACTCTAGTCCTGTCCCATTCATCCATAATCATGTCCCATTCAGGGATGGAACACGGGCGCAGAATTCATACCACTATGAAAGTAAGAAAATTTTCTACCTCTTAAATCAACGATATTATAGGTATCGAAATTTCTTAAACAGATTCCGGTATGAATTCTGCGCCCGTGTTCCATCCCTGCCCATTCATCCCTATAGGTGGGGATGAATGGGACAATCCACATGCATGTAAAAAATAATTATTATTAATTGAAAATGATAACTTTTTGTTAAAGTTAGTATGTTTATATGTAACTGATTATTGAAGTGTACTTATGAGCAATGTTATAAAATTCTGAATTACATATGGTGAACGTTATCAGTAAAAACATGAAAAATGTCCCATTCATCCCCACTCCTCCCTATTTAGGAATAATTGTTTTTCTTTTTCTTTACATATATAATATGTTTTTTTATATTTTAATTGCATATAATGCGCTCTTTGATTCATAATAATACATTTATGACGTTTTTAAGGTGCATCTGTAATCTAGAATTAAAAATGACTCTTAAGAAGAAAAAAAGAAAGATATCTCCACATTTATCTTTTCTTTTTATAACTCTGAACATTTAGATAATGCGTAAAAAACATAAAAACACAGCGGTTATGACGCATCCCGCATCATTTATAGCCTTTATAGCGTTTATTTTTGGTAAATATTACTCCGTTTTAAGACGTTTTTAGTAACAAAAGCTATAAAAGAAACTAAGTATTTTTAGATACTATCATCCTCGGATTACATTAGCGTAAGGGATTAATATCAAAGAAGGAAAAAATCTTTATGTCGTCAACCGTGACGTCATATATGCTAATCCTTCTGTTGTTGGATGGCCAGATACAATTTAAATGCAAATATCGGCACTTGAGTCTTTTGTATAAGGTTTACCCGCATTTTCTTTTCAAAGCCAAAATTTTCATTTTGTGAAAGCAAAGTTTCTTCGCTGTGAAAATAATTTAGACAGCGTTCGGATATTTTTGTTGTTACATTTAAGTTATAAAGAGTAAATTTCTTTTTATTTTAGGTAATGTTATTGAACTGAAAGGTTGAAGCTTTGAGATGAATATTGAGCGAAGAAAAAAATTAAAACAAAAAGAAATCATTATAACGTTTCCACGGAATATAAAATACATTTTAACTGTACTTATAAATTACATTGTTATTTTTAAATTTTTCGAATTTCTTGAAAATTTTTAAAAATGCGTGATAAAACTGAAAAACACTTTTGTCATTGTTTTTCTATATTCCATTGAATATTTTTGTCTGGACCTGTATTCACACGTTGAGTGCCATGTCAGCCGTCGGTGGCTGACACTGAACTTTCCGTTTAGGCCGTGTCAACCACCGGTGGCTGACAGTGTTAAATATTATATAAGGCCATGTGAACCACTGATGACTAACAGTGTAAAGTATGATTTAAAACTTAAAAAAAAATAAAATAATAAAATAATAATAAAAAAATGTTTTAAGCATTTACTCAAAATTTCTTTAAAATTTACTTAATTTTTATTTATTACAGTATTATATCATTAAAGCATTTTAATTGATTTTATTGAAACCTGGTAAACATAATGTGCTTCTAAGCAGCGCGTGTGGCCTGACAGGAATTTCCTTAAAAATTCGCGTGGCGCTGAACTTGTTAATGCCATGAACATGCCATGCTTTATACTAAGCCTGCTTTTGTGCATATAAATATTATATACTAATATTGTGATGTTTCTTATTGTATAAATACCTGAAAATATATTTGAGGCCCCTCCCTCTCTCGAAACGTTTCCCCTTCCCCAGTCTTCAAATCCCATGTAACTCTATGGGGGAATTTATTTACTGAATTACTCATTATCTAATGTATTTATTTTTTTTATTCTGTTTTTACATTCAGAAAGTTCACAGCTGTTATATTAGTACTCATTTTCCAAAAATTTATTGTTTAATTTTTTTATAATTCATTTTACAGTTAAAACTTGAGAAAAAATCATTTATTTAATTTTTCTCATTTTTTAGCTTAATTGTAAAATGATAAAATTGCAAAAGATCAATTTTTAGGAAAAAAGTACAATTTTTATGGATATGAATTCTTAGAACGTGAAAACGTAATTTAAAAAAAAAAAGAATGGGTAATTATATAAAGAAATTTCCCCCATAAAATAGCATGTGCTTTTCTTACGTCGACGATATATTGAAAGTCTCCTTAAAGAAATGCCTGTCAAAGATTTCAATGCATCGGGATAATTTCGTGAATTCTTTAAACACTAAGTAGTAATGCTACCTATAAATTTTGATAGGAAATATGATATAGTGAACGTGAATACGTCCGTTTCAAAGCATTTTAAGGATAGTTAGAAAATAATTATAAGATAAAAAAAAAACTTTTTGTATACCATGTTTTAAATTTTCTGATGAATCATAGAGCTCTTATCAATGTTCATAAAATTTTTAAAGTGATAATGACGTCAATTTTTGTGAGATTCATAATTTAACTTTTTATGATTTTTTAACGTTCACGTTTAATTAAATGTATTTATTTTTATGTCAAAAAAAAAAAAAAAAAACGAACTCGTATTTTTTTTTCCTTTTTTTTTTTGCCAACAATTAAATTATAGCTAATATTTTAATGGCTATTTTCACTCTATTAGGATTTTATTATTTTCATATTTTAATTAATTATAAGAAAACTAATCAAAAATTCGAAAATCGGACTTCGAAGTATTGTATTGTCACTGGATTCTGAGCTATTGTGAAAGTTTCAAATGTCAAGCTATTAAGGAAGTTAGTTAAAATTCGATTGCAAGGTTTGTACCGGACAAACAAACAAACAAGAATAGAAGTTAATAAAAACATGGTAAAATGAGGATGCAGGTACACAGACAGATGAACCTAAAACACATTTTAACTTCACAGGAAAAAGTTTAAAGATCCTAGGAACTTTAATCTTAAAGAAATTGATTTCTTTTTTGAAAAATATATATGTATAAATAAACTGTTCTGAATGTTTTAACGCTTCATTTATAGTTTTGCACATTTTGGTTCAGAAGTTATGAGTAAAATTGTAATTGATGTAAATTTGAACTGTATGCTATTTCCAAACTGGCAAATTCATATTGATTAATCCTCAGTCAAAGTGTAAAAATCTAACATAAAATACGAATAAATATGAATTTAACTTTTTGCAACTTTAAATTTGACACATTGGGTTTGATCGCTGAATCTCTCTTTCTCTCTCCCTCTCTCTCCTTCTCTGCCAGTCAGGAAGGTTCTGCTCTCAGATTTGGTAGACGTGATGTGCCGTGTTCGATCCCGGGTCACGATCATCCTCCTAGCCGTTCGTAGTTTACCGTGCTTTTCTCGAAAACGAATAAATGCAGGCTAAAACCCATATGAAGACTCCCATGGAGGGCACCTTCCCACCAGGATAAGGACCAGTATTGTGAGACTTGGAGACTTTTTATTCAATAGTCACCAATAATTTTGAGAAATGATATTTGCCCTTGATATACATAACAGACGAGTAATCTTCGAAGTGATTAGGCAACCGTTGCAATTAATATTTAGTGGGGGTTACTGAATAAAAAATCTCTAAATCTAGCAATCAAAATTGACTGCCTAGGACCTTAGCGAAGTCAATCGGCCTTACTTTCAAACACCAACACACACTCTCTCTTTTTTTAAAGTCAATTTTAAGAGATTTCAGTAAAATATATCATTTTAAAAGGTCCAGAAGGATCTTAAAATAATTGATTTTTTTAATATATATATATAGGTGTGTGTGTGTATAAGAATTAATCTGAATACTTTGGCACTTCATTTAGGGTCCTACGCGCAGTTTTGTTCAAAAGTAATGAGAAAAATTATAATTGATGTTTAGACTGAACTTCATTGCATTTCCACACTTCAACTCTAACCTTCTCATAAAAAGTGTCTTGCCGTCGTCCACATGGTTCTAGAAAAATATTTTTGACCTATTGCTTTAAAACTTTCCACATATATTTAAATAAAGGGTATCTACAAAGTTAATTAATATTCAGTTAAATTTATAACTAATTTTATTTAGTTAAAATTTTACAAAAATGCTCCAATATCTTTGAAAATTTCAAGTTGTACATATTTTTAAGAAAAATAAGTTTTGAAATAACTTCTTGTATATGTAATCCATTTTGCAGACATATTTTATCTAAATACGTGTGCAATGTCTTAAAGTAGTAGATGAAGGAGTTTTTCAAAATAATGTGAGTAGTATCAGAAAAAAAGAGAAAATTATAACTAAAATTAGGAAATTCAGTATAATTTTTTTAAAGTTTAAAACACCCTAGACCAATGGAATTCATTTAAAAAAACAGATTAGGAGGTTAAATCCCTGTCAAAATTTAAGTTTTTCTTAAAAAATGTTGTGTAAAAATGATATTTATTCAAATTTTATTTCATAAATACATTTTTTTCCCTTGACTTAACTTCATTATCCAGAAATGCAGTTTTTTGCAATGATACTAAAGTTTTCACTCCATTATTACACTTTTGTAACCTGGTTCTTGGTGTTCTTCTTTAGAATGAAACACATTATGTCGGTTGAGGGTGAAATAGCTGAACTAGGAAAGGAAATGAAGTTGAAATGACCAGCCTTCCAAACGGAAGTCAAAAAGCTTAAATTCTCACTCCCTTTTTATCGCTTTTCGTATGAAGAAGATAAAAGTCAATTCTCGCAGAGGATATATCATTCTCAGAATCTAATGAAAAACGATCTCACTTACGGATTTATACTAACAAAGGTACTGGTTTTACAGAAACAAAATTTTGTAGAAATTTTATATCTGTAAAATCTATACCATTGATTTTATAAATCTGTAATTTTCTAACATAAATTTTGTAAAAAATTTTATAATGGAAGAAATAAAGATTACAAATAGATTCTATAGACAGAAAATACCTTATTTACATGTGTGTAATAACAGACGTATTTATTCTAAAACTATTAAATTTTCTAGAAATTTTTGTGATAGAAACACATGCAACACACTGATAGCCTTATTCACCATTAACTTCAACTCCCGGTTCAACGCAAAATCTTGAAAAGCGCCTAAAGGCAGAGTGCAGCTTTTCAAGAAAATATGGCACGCTGCTTCTGCCATCTAGCGTCAAAGTTATCATATAATTTTTGATTGGTTATTTTCAGCTAAAAAATCTAAAAAAAAACAATGCCGCTAGATGGCAGATGCAACGCATCATACTTTGCTAAAAAGTTCAACCCTGACTTCATACGTTTTTCAAGTTTTCGTGTTCAACCGGGAGTTAAAGTTATTGGTGAATACAGCCGATAATCTCATAGTACTGCAACACTGTCATGTCCCACTATGTTCTGTTCATTTATTGAACATTTCAGAAACGTTCTTCGGTCGTAGAAATATCTCAGTCCAGAGACATCACATTTCAACATCTATGCAACATCACACAGACCTCTGCACAGGCATGATATGAGAGTCTGCGTACTCAAAATTTCTCAGAAAGTATGATATATCTCAGCGACAATCAACCGTAATATGCCAGAGATGTTCTATTTATGATGCATTGAGACGTGGTAAAAACGAGATGTTGCGACGTGTATCAGATGTATCGGAAACCCAAGATACTGTATAGGAAATGTTTTTAGAATATCCTCAAAGTGCACATTTTCCATAAAGGAATTACGAAAAATAACGTCACAAAACGCCTTTGTTCCATTTTAAATGTATCGAAAATAATTTTTAGGTTTTGTACATAAATTAGTTTTTAGATTTTAGCAACAGCAAACGTTTATCAGAATAATATTTTAAAGTTTTTATAAAAAGGGACTATTAAGATCCTTTTAGGAAATGAGCTATAGTATCATAAGGGTGACCATGGGGTAGATGACATTGAACTGGGAATGCACTTATTAAACTTTCATAGGACTATGGGTAAAATTAGGCCAAAGTTCAACGAGAACATATAGGCAATGGCAATGCCCTTTTTAATCGAAATAAGTTAAAAATAAGTGACAATGTTAGAACCACTAAGTTGTTTTAGATATCGATTGTTCCATAACCTATGATGAGTCATGAAGCGATCTGTGAGGAAAGTATTACGCTGTTAAAAGTAAAATCCTACATTTACTAGAAAAAATGGTTCCAATTAGTTGCAATCAATATTTTGGTACAATGTTTCACTACTTTTGTTGTGCGATTTCAGTAGTAAGTATCACTGAAGTGATGAGTTTAGCACCAAAATATAGGATAAAGACAAAATGTCTATTTAGCACCATTCTTTTGTTGAAATATTGAATTATTAAGTTTAACAATGTAGTTGCGACACAAATCAGATGCGAAAACTTGGTAAATATTGTCTAATAGTTTATAGCAATCTCTATTCGGTGGGTCAAAATACAAAATCTTTCGAGGTTGCACATGCACAGTTTGTAAGTTTAAAAGGGGACAATGCCTAATCCCACGGACAGCTGTGACCAATGTTATTCTATGGGAAAATTTGCTTCCGCAATTACTCATTAACTAATGCATATTTTTTAATGGGTACTCATTTTCGAAAATTTCTTTTTTTTTTTTTTTTTTTTTTTTTTTAATTTTTACAATTTAATTTTGAGTTCGAAAATGCGATTTTTCACAAAGTGCATTTTTCACAAGTTCTAGTCGCAAAATGAAATACTAAAAGTTAAAAAAATCAATTTTTGGAAAACAAGTACTAATTTAACACTTATGAATTTTATAAATGTAAAAACAAAATTGAAAAACATTCATTAGGTAATGAGTAATTAGGGGAACAAATTTCCCCATACAATGACATGGGCCACGGCTGTCGGTCTGATTAGGTATTGTCCGCTCTGGGCCTGTCATAGAGTCTAGGAGGTTTTAACATTTAAAAGAAAATCGATGTTT
Organism: Salticus scenicus; assembly: GCA_963930645.1. Classification (NCBI taxonomy): domain Eukaryota; kingdom Metazoa; phylum Arthropoda; class Arachnida; order Araneae; family Salticidae; genus Salticus; species Salticus scenicus. Next base: position 175,754,294 of record OZ005658.1, read on the forward strand.
TAAATATATGTATGTTAAACTATGAACAATTCTGAACGTTTTGATGCTTCATCTAAGACTAGCAAACCAGTGCGAAATTTTCGCACTTTATTTGTTTTCTTATTTACATTTAAAATTAAAACCCATAAATTTAAACCACTTTCCCTACCCGATATGAATTTTAATTCATCAAGAACTAAATTATTTTTAGTACTAAAATAATATTATGTGATAGTGGAAACAAAATCATTCGAAAAAAGGTTTCAAAATAAAATTCATGTTTGGCTACCCAGTTTTCATATTTGCCCAAGCTGTACAGCTTTAGTATAGGACCCCATGGCGATTTTTAAATTTTTGTCGCCGTGTTAGCGATGCATTTTTATTTATTTATTTATTTTATTTTGGCATAATTCTTTGTTTAAAAAATTTTGTACCTATTTCGATTATATTTTTTATTATTGCGTTTTTTAGTCAATTTATGGCAATATTTCATATTCTGTTTATATCATTAAAGTATTGCTAGGTTTAAAATGACGGTCAAAAAAGTTTCTAAAGATGCAACTTTTAAAAATACATTTTCCTATCAAATGAGCTCATCGTCATTTTTCTTAGATCATTGAACTGAGTCTGCGTGCTTAAATAGTACTCATGTATTAATTTCTTTATCCTCGAGTATTTTATTAGTTAAGTCACTATCATATCGTTTCGACAAAATTTAATTGTAAATGGTCCACGTTAGAAATATCTTTATATAGATTCTACATACTTTGATTCAAAAATTATGAGCAAAATTGTGAATTATGTTAGAAAATGAACTTCATCACATTTTTAAATTTTTAACACTTCTTTTCTTAAGAGAGCTTTTTTGCTAGCATCTACAAAATTTTGCACAAGTTTTTCACTGTTTACGATAAATGTTTTGCACACACATATTTATATAGAAGATATTTACAAAATAATTTAATATTGAGTAAATCTAAATTTATTCAGTTAAATGAAATAATAATAATAATAATAACTTTTAGAAAATTTTCCAGTTTTTATGTTTTACATAATTTGAAAATTTATTTTTAACCCACCAGTACACGGATGAGGAAAAGACACAATTTTCGAATGGTTACAATATAACACCCACAAAATAAAATCACACAATAAAAATACGAAGTATAAAATTTTACGTTTATTATAATTTTTTTCACAAAATATATAAAATGTTTCTCTTACATTGAATTCTAGTAAATAAAATGGGTCTCACACACCCAACCCATGTACTGGAGGGTTAAATATTTCAAAACTGTCGATTAATTTTAGAAAATACGTTTGTACAAACATTTAAAGACCATGAAAACACTAATAGGTTACATAAAATATTAAAATTATTGCAGTTATGCACCTTTTAAACTTTTTAATTTTTTCTGTAAGTGTAAGAAGAAAATTTTGTGTTCGTGAAATTTTTCAACCTCCTTTTTTCGATGGATTTATATGTTTTCAGATGTCTAGAACATTATTTGACCATCTTCAGAAAATATGTGCCTTTATGTCTCACAAAATATGGATAACGCATTATATTCGAGCAAAATTTTTAGAGAAAAAATAGCACTTTATTCGTTGATTACAAGAGGAAAAAAAAATACTCATTGAAACAATTATCGTTGATATTCAAATTTAATGTCACGACTTATTCAAAGACTCTGTTTGATATTATAAAAAGTAAAATAATTTAACAAAATTAAACATAATTTATACGTCTCATTAATATATTAAAACCTATGTAGCATTTAAAATGATATAATGAATACAAAAATTTTAAAACTTTAAAAATACATTTTGATTAAAAACATTAAAATACACAACAGACGTTTCGGATAGAACACTAGCCCTCCTCAGTGTCAAACATACAAGCACAACATTTAGAAAAATCCATAATACACCATAACAAGATTATATATTCAGGAGGAATAGCTTTAGCCTCGTTCAAGGCAGAATGTTACATTTTAGTGAAAGCACCCTTTAGAAAAATACGGGATTCATATATATTTGCATTAGAGGCTAAAATTTTAAGTAATATAATATTTTCAATAGTGATCATATTCCTGATTTTGACAACTTTAAAATTTTAGCCTCTAATGTAAACATATATGAATCCCGTATTTTTCTAGAAGGCGCTTTTACTAAAATGCAACATTCTGCCTTGAACGAGGCTAAATCTATTCCTCCTGAATATATAATCTTATTATGATGTATCATGAATTTTTGTAAATGTTGTGCTTGTATGTTTGACACTGAGGAGGGCTAGTGTTCTAGCCGAAACGTCTGCCGTGTATTTTAATGTTTTTAATTAAAATGTATTTTTAAAGTTTTAAAATTTTTGTATTCATTATCTCATTTTAAATGTTACATTGGTTTTAAAAGTAAAATAAATTGTAAATCAAAAATATTTTATAAATCACAATATTATTATTATTATTATTATTATTATTATTATTATTATTTTGAATTAACAGTCAAATTAATTAATTAGAAAATTTAACGACCGTCAAATATTAGTAGGTAATATTGAACAATATCTCAACATTATATAGGTTTATTGAATTATTCTTTCATTGTACTACAAAAATGTAACATGTACTTTACACATAATACACATTATAGTATACATAATCACATTAATAACATGTACATCATACTTATGTAATTAACATGCTTTTGTTGTTAGGATTTTATGTCGTATAAATAAAGGTAGTATACGTAATCACAATTCATAACACATACGTCGTACTTTATCTTTTAAATGTAATTAACATGTTTGTGTTGTTAGAATTTTATGTGGTATAAAGGTCATTACAGACATTTCTCGTACAATCTTGCGCTCTTTTTATTATACATCGTATAGCTACACCGTTATTGAAAAACTTTAGTGCTTCCGTTCAGTAAAGACTCCCCGTTTCGTTATTATGATATGACATACCTAAGAAGCATATAATATCACAGTTGTATGTAAGAATCAAGTTCCCAATATGATAAAAAAAAAAAAAAAAAATCGTTAAAGCAATTATATAGAATTCCGCATATAATTTCGATTAATAATAAAATATATTTTATAAATTCTAATTTAATAAAAAGCACTATAAAATATTTTTAAAACATAAATTTACGAACAAAAAAAACTGAAGAATTTTCGATCAAGTAATTGCAAACATAAATTTGTAATAACGGAAAAATGTAACGACTTTATTCGTAATGTGTTTTAAATATGGAGTTGTTACAAGTAACTTTTCATGTTGTTGGAATTTTGTATTGCATAAATAAAACATTAATACCACATTAATTAAATACAAAATAATAAATATTGATACAACATAAATTAAAATCATAATTAGGAAGTATACTTGTTAATCAAAATGTTAAAGTCAGGGGTCGATCCAGGTAAAAATTGGGACCCTTTTGCTGCCCCTTCACAAAATTCAAATCTCTAAAATGGGCCCCTTCACAAAATTCAAATCCTTAAAATGGGTCCCTTCACAAAATTCACATTCAGAAAATGGGTCCCTTCACAAGATTCAGATTTATAAAAACAGCCCTTTCACAAAATTTTGTTTTATATTCTCTAAAATTTCTAGAGTGGGAATCTCACTCCTTAAAAAAGTGACCATTATTTTGACACGAATTATTAAAGTGAGAAAATACTATTGTCGCTCTTGAAAATGTGACATTTCTCACTTTTCTCTAAAGAGAGACTTGTAGTCACTCTGTCACAAAGAGTGAAGTCATCATCTATTGCAAGATCAACCTTCTGAAGAGTGAAGAATTGCTGGCGCCATCTACTTTCCATATTCCGAATGAAATATGAAAATCAATTTCTGGATGATCTGATGCATGTGATTTGTTTAACAGAACTTATTGAAGATATTTGAGTATAATAAAGGTAAATAATTACGTTAAAAGCTATTTTGGTAAATGTAAATTGTTTATACAATTGATAAAATCGAAGGGTTATTAGTAAAGATTCGAAAATCGTAAGAAAGGTATGGAAATTCGTAAATAAAAACAAGTAGTTTTATTTGGAAATATATAAGGTGGAAAAGAAAATATTAATGCAAATACTTAATGCATAACGTCTTAAAATCTATAGGAATTTATACTTTTATTATATTCATTGATATTTAACGCATGTGAAATATTCATAAAGCTGGCTATAATATTTTGCTAAAAATTAAAATTATCAGCAAGATTTATACTCCTGAACAGACTAGTTTTTCAAGAAACTCGGTAGATTTGTGTGTAAATATTTAATTATTTTTTAAACATGCATACTCAAGAATTTTTCTTTTCCCCTAAGCTACTTTAAAAACAACTATTTGTCTTAGGGAATTTCTTTTCAAGTATACATTTTGATTTAAAAAATAATTCTAATTTTAATAATTTAAAAATAATTCTGATTTTAGTAAGTTAGAATAATTCTCATTTTAATTTAAAATGTACATCAGAATTCTGTAATTTTATATTTTCTATAAATGAAGTAAAAGTTTATAAATGCGATTAATCTCTTATGTGAATGATTTATCACTGTAAATTAAGCGAGCTCCCTGTGTTCCCAGTGGTTCAGTGGTAAGACCCTCGCCTATCACGGAGACGGCTTCAGTTCGATTCCCCTGAGGTCCAATCTGCATCCTTTCGATCGTTAAACTAGAGACAATGCTAATAAAAAAAGATTCCGTCTAGCGTATCGGAATTTTTTTTAGGAAACATAAACAGTCATAGTCTTTGAATTACTCCGAATAATCTCACTGTTATTAAAGAGTGAGAAATCTCACTCTTTCGAAAAGAGACTTTTCTCTCTTTAGAGGTTGGCTCCATTTTGGCATGTACAAAGAGTGATATGCCACTCTTTTAGAGTCAGATATCACTCTTCATATTTTAGAGAGTAAAAATAACACTTTTGTAAAAATTTTCGATGTTTACAGTATTATTTTGAATGAGTGTCTATATTTGTTTAATAAAATGCTATTAACTTGATATTAAACATAGATAGAGTAACTACTAAAATGAAGGTTTCTAGAGACAATTCTTTTTTTCACAGAAATATTTTGATTTTCACAAAAATAAATAAAAATTTCACAAAAGTAATTTGCTTTTCACAAAAATGGGCCCCAAAAATTAAAACCTTGATCAACCCCTGAAAGTATTAAGTATTAGCAAAATGCGATACAATATCCCAATGTTACACTCGTTCCATAAATTATTATTTCATTTAAATATGCCAGAAAGAGATGTAACTTTTTTATCGTACGATCTAAACAGAAGTCATGTGATATAATTAGCATTTTTATTTTTCTAGAATTTTATGTTGCATATATAAATACTAATACAACAAATTAATAAGAAAAATAATTCTAAATTGAAAAATAATGCAACGTAAGTTAAAATCACTTTGTCTAAATTAATAACAATAATTAAATTACAAAATTTAAAGAACATAATGTTTTAGAAAATAATTGGATGAGATTTTTTTTTCTTTAGTTAGGAAGACTATTATTCTCAATCTACGGATTTTTACAATACCAGTTTTACGATAGCTGGGCATTTACCGAATTCGAAAATTTATCGGAAATATAATTGAATCATTTGAAAGCGATGTTAAAAAAAAAAAAAAAAAAACTAGTAGTCATCCATACTAAACTAAATTCTGCTTTTACAAGAATTTCATCAAAATCGTTTTTTTTTTTTTTTTTTTTTTTGAAAGAAAAAGAAAAGACAAGAAAGTTAATAATGATCAGTATCGAAAAAGCTTTTTTTTTTTTTTTTTTTTTTTTTTTTTGAGGGGGGGGGGGGAGGTTGAGAAGGTCGATATGCTTATATTTTACTCCAAAGTCGCTAGTAGGAAATGTTGATCGTCTGCTTTTAATTTTTTAATTTTTTTATACATAAAAATAAATATTCTGTAATTTTATTATTATTATTATAATTATTCTTTTATTGAAATCTGTTACAACATGTATCACCTTCATTCGTCACACGTTCTAACAAGAAGCTTTGTAATGAATGTATTTAACATTTTTATGCTGTTAGAATTTTGTGTTGCATAAATAAATACTAGTACAACATTATAAGGAGTAAAAAAAATTATTGAATTAAAAAATAATGCAACGTAAGCTAAAATCATTTTGTCTACATTAATTACAATAATTAAATTTTAAAAAAAGTTATGTTTCAGAAAATAATTGTCTGAGATGTTTTTCTTTTTTAATTATTCCTCCATTGAATCTGTCACAAAGATGTAACAACTTTATTCGTCATACGTTCTCCTTGGAAGTTATTAAATGTAATTAACATGTTTATGTTGTTGGAAATTCATGTTGCATAAACAGAGGTCATTATTGGCTTTTCTTTTAACCTTTTTTCCATATACGTCACGTACACGTATCATTATTGAAAAACTTTAGTGCTTCCGTTTTCTAAAGATTCCTTGTTCCGTTATTATAATATGACATGCCAAAGAGGTATATAATATCACGGGTCTATATTAAATAGGAGTTCTCGATTTGAAAAGAAACCACTAAAGCTATTATATCGTATTTCGATACGTCGGACTATTAAAAAAATTATAGGCAGTAACAGCTGCATTTGAAATTAAAGATGGCTGCCGACTTAGAAGAATGTCCCCATTGACTTCAAAGTAGAAAACCTAAAGTTGCTTCCTCTACAATTACCATACAAGTAATTGTAAGCTAAAAGAAAATGAAAAAAAGTTATTTAAGTTGATGAAGTGCTTAAAATGCCATATTTTAAAGGCGCATTATCATGAAAATTGTCAACGTTTATGAAAATGCAGTACATATAAAACATTTACACGTGTCATCAAATAATATGTTCAATAATAGTAAGTCTAAAAATACTGCGTAATGTTATTATTTAAATAACCTATTCTCGTACAATATAAACTTTTATATAATGTAAATTAATGTAATCATATTTTATTTCTTGATTTAAATTATTTCGTTAATTAATAATTTCTTTTATTTCATCAAAAGTTCTCTTTTGATACGCATTACAACGTAAGTGTTTTCGTCTAATTCGTCTTTAATTTTACTATTAATGGTTACACTTATATAAATCTTTTGGATGAAATTGACATCGATAATATATTTCATTTGTAGGTTACATTTTATTTCGTTGTAGAATTGTACATGACTCAGTTTTTGTTTTTTGAAAACTGTTTTTTAAATTAACTAAAATATAGTTATTTAAAAAAAAAAAAAAAAAAAAAAAACCTTTCTTAACGTTATTTTCGTTGACGAAGAAAAGTCAGCATAACTTACATAATAACAAAAAAATATATTTGAGTTTTTTTTTTTTTTTTCTTTTAATCTAGCGTCGCATTTTTTTAAAAATATTTAATAAACATAATGAATTGATTAGTAACATAAATGAAATGTTTCAGCTCCTGATCTGTAAATCTATTAGTTAAATATACAAACAATAAAATATTGAGATAGATAATCACACTTTTATCGAGAAAAAACATTTTTAATAACTATTAAATCTAGTTAAATATACAAACAATAAAATATTGAGATAAATAATCACACTTTTACCAAGAAGAAACATTTTTAATAACTATTATCACACTAGACTTTTAAAAAAGAAGAATAACCATTATTAGAGTCGCTGATTTTTTTTCTTTCTTTTTCTTTTCTTTTCTTTTCTTTTTTTTTTATAATCAGGATTTATTTGATTTTAACGATTTTTTTAAGTAATAAGAATTAAAAGTAAAAAAAAAAAAGTTATAAATTTTAAATTAAAGGAAAAAATTACAGAGAATAGGTGATATTGACAATTGTAAAGAAGTACACTTGCTATTTCTATAACATACTATTCTGTGACAGATTTACGGGCAGTTTTAGAAAAAAGTAAAAAACTAAAAAAAGTGAAAAGATTCAGTGCTTCGGTGGACCACTAAAATTTATATTTTGCTGGTGCGTCGAATATTTTTACGGACCCGGACCAATGGACTACTGTTAATTTCGAACCCTGTCTATATATATACTATATATGAGTATATATAACTCATATATAGTATATATATGAGTTATTTAGATATTTGAAGGTCTCAGAACATCATATGCATAACCAATTACTGCAAATTTGAGAAACCGTTTCTGACGGATTTTCTTGTTGGCGAGAAAAGGTAAACACAATGTGAATAATAAAATAAATTTGTTGGTAATATGAATAGAACGTCGCTGCACATGAATTTTCAATATATTACTTAAAAATATAAATAATAAAACATTGAGACAGATATCACACCTGCACACACACACACACACACACACACACACACAAAATAAATAAATAAAATTATTTTAATAACTTTTATGACGCTAGACGTTTAAAAAAGAGAAATCACCATTATGTTATTTATATTATGGCTTCCGCAAATCTTTATATGAAAGTAAAAGAAACTTTATATCAAGAAATAAAGAGATTATTTTTAGACAAAAAAGTCTGAAAACTTTAAACGCATAACCAATTAATGTCAAAGTTGAGAAATCGTTCTTGACGTCAGATTTGTTGATGAGAGAAAGGTAAACATAACTTGAATAATAAAAAAATTGAATTTGAATTTTGTGTAAATATTTAAGCTGTGTGCTTAGAAATAGCATTTTTTTTTTTTAATAATCCCACACGTGTACAGATTTGAAACATTTAAACATTCTTTTTTGAGATTGAACAAAGGTGTATTTTTAGAACGGGTTGTTTCATAGTAGAACAATAGAATATGAAAGATCCCTACGGCTGGATTAAAAAAAAAAAAAAAAAAATAGGATGAAAGATTTTTTTTTTTCAATTTTAAAGCAGTTTTTGTAAATTTTATACTTTAGGTTATTTATTTATTTATCTACAGGGTGTCCCACAAGTCTGTGGACATTGTAAAAATTCATAACTATTGAATGAATTGATAGAATTGACCGCGGTTGGCAAAAAATCATTCTCGTAAAGAGGGATTTTTTTTTTTAAACCAGTTTTTGTAAATTTTATACTTTAGGTTATTTATTTATTTATATACAGGGTGTCTCAAAAGTCTGTAGACATTTTAAAAATTCATAACTATTGAATGAATTGTTAGAATTGATCGCGGTTGGAAAAAAATCATTCTCGTGAAGGGGGATTTTTTTTTTTTTTTAATTTTAAAGCAGTTTTTCTAAATTTTATACTTTAGGTTATTTATTTATTTATATACAGGGTGTCCCATAAGTCTGTAGACATTTTAAAAATTCATAACTATTGAATGAATTGTTAGAATTGACCGCGGCTGGCAATAAATCATTCTCGTGAAGGGGGATTTTTTTTTCTTTTTTTTAAGCAGTTTTTGTAAATTTTATGGTTATTTATTTATTTATATACAGGGTGTCCCATAAGTCTGCAGACATTTTAAAAATTCATAACTATTGAATGAATTGTTAGAATTGACCGCGGCTGGCAAAAAATCATTCTCGTGAAGGGGGATTTTTTTTTTTTTTTTTCTTTTTTCTTTTCTTTTCTTTTTTTTTTTTTAAGCAGTTTTTGTAAATTTTATACTTTAGGTTATTTATTTATTTATATACAGGGTGCCCCATAAGTCTGTAGACATTTTAAAAATTCATAACTACGGAATGAATTGTTAGAATTGACCGCGGCTGGCAAAAAATCATTCTCGTGAAGGGGGGATTTTTTTTTTTTTTTTTTTTTCTTAAGCAGTTTTTGTAAATTTTATACTTTAGGTTATTTATTTACTTATATACAGGGTGTCCCATAAGTCTGTAGACGCTTTAAAAATTCATAACTATTGAATGAATTGTTAGAATTGACCGCGGTTGACAAAAAATCATTCTCATGAAAAGTTTTTTTTTTTTTTTTTTTTTTTTTTTTTGTAAAGAAAAAAATAGTTAATTTTTTGTCGATGATAGTTAGACAGATAGTTAAATTTTTCGCACGGATGTGAAAGAAAAATATGCAAATGAAAGTCCTATAAATTGCACAATTTTGCGATTAGTACAGTTTATTTTTTATTTTGCCTCCTACTTGTGCATACATGAAGTTTTAATTACGATGCTCTCTTGGTGGATAAAGCGTTATTGGTGAAGATGCTTATCCTCAGGTAAGAACCGCCGACTGAAGCTGCAGTTAGCAGTGTTATAACTCGTTTGCAAACTGTAATTTGTGGTGACGACGGACACATACAATAGGTTTATATCCCTATAAACATTTGCATGCGAATAAGTACAGTTTTTCATGAAAAGGTGTGATCTAGTCACGCACAGCGCCCTTTATCGACAAATAGCTTAATTATTATTTTTTCTTTACCAAAAAAAATAATAATAATAATAATAATAATAAAATAAAAAAAAATCCCCCTTCACGAGAATGATTTTTTCGTAAACCGCGATCAATTCCATCAATTCATTCAATAGTTATAAGTTTTTAAAATGTCTACAAACTTATGGGACGCCCTGTATTTATATATTTATTTGTATGATATAGTTCATAAGCGATGAGCTTCCAGCATTAATTATGACGCTTATTTTTTCAATTATCAATATATCTATTATGTACTTTTTTTCTCAAAAATAAACGGTGGAGAGGGTTAAACTTTTAACCTTTTCATTCCCCGTGAAGCCAATGGGAATTATAACATTTCAGATTTTCTTTCTTACCATCTAACACTCCCGCTGATTCAAAATGAACAATATTAAAATCCATATACATTTTCCCACCGAAAAATATATAATTTAGATGATTTCACTATCCTTGTTGATAAATGAAAGTATATTTTACTCCATTCTGATAATAATATCGGAATCAGTTTCCTGTTTTGGGCATTTTAAGTAAATTAACTGTTTGAAATATTTTTTATATTATTTTTTAATGTTTATAATTTGTATTTTAATTAATTGCAATATGTTTTTTTGTTTTCAAAATTTTGATATTTTATTTATTGAAAAATTATGATTTTAAATGGCATCAGTGGTTATATTAAATACAAATAAACACCTCTCAGTTGCTTTGTTAGCTATATTAATTCGTACTCTGCTATTACTCTTATTTTAAAAAAATATTTATATATATTACCTTTGAAAAATAAATTATGATTGAATATAGGATTTATTGTTTTATGGATGGGAAAAATTGGGAATGAAAGCGTTAAGTGTGATTATTTTGAGATTTTACCATATCACAGATTAATACAAAAGGTAAGAAAATATTTTTAACGTCACATATTGATTATAAAAAGAAAAATATATAACATAACATTTTTAAAAAATTAAAAAAGTATTATTTGTTTTCGTTTCGCAGTCATTCTCAAGCTGGTCAGGTTTCCTGTGCTTTTACCAATATAGAATTGAAAGGAGTTAATATTTACAACACATATGTCAAGCGTATAGTATACAAAACTCAACTCATAAAAAAATAAAAAATAAAAATAAAAATATTAAAGCTTTGTAAATAAACCCTATAAGTTTCATAATAAATACGCAGAAAATATTTTAGTTAGAAATAGTTAATACTAATCAACAACAGATGAATGCAACCCGATATCAGATGAAAATCCCTAATATATCTGATAGTCCCTAATATATCTGATATATTTTATGTTAATTTGTATAGAAACGTTTTTCCATCATATTTTGTAGAAAAACTGTTTCGTGCATATAAAAACATATGTTTTTTTTTTTTTTTTCATTAAACTTAGTACTGTTTAAAAAATATTAAAGTGTACCAACGAAAATGACTGTAATGTGCTTGAATTCTTTTAAATATTTCTGTATGCTATCCATTTCTCTCATCTTAGCAAACAACTTTTACAAGTTACGTTATGTATAATATGTTTTATATGTTAAAAACAATAACATATGATTCAAATCTATAACACCAAATTTCGACTTTCTTCTAATATCTTTTTTCAGTTAAGTGTTTGTTTTACCCTGTATTTGATAGTCAACATAGGACCCAACTGCGAAAAATCTAATTCTCAGATTCAGGAAACCCCCTCAAATCATTCTATTGCAAAATACAAATTTATGTACCAGTTAGGGTAGGTGCTCCAGTGATTGGCATGCTCCAGTAATTGACATCTATCCCGAAAAAATTAATTAATAAGAAAAGTAATAAAATCATATATTTTACATATAAGACTTTTAACATTTTATGTCAAACACTGGAGCATAGTAATAACTGGTAAAATGAATAACAGCAGTGTCAAACACTGGAACATAGGATGCTAATTGCTGATAAAGAGAAAAACTGGCAGTGTCAATTACTGGAACATTGAGTGAGTGTCAAATAAAAATTCATAAAAAAAGAAAATTGTTACCAAATGTATATATTTTAACATATATGTGGTTCTGAATGTCTTTCATCCCATTTGTACTAACTTAAGATTTCTAAAAATATTTTCTGATGACTAGAACATTAAAAACATCAGAGATTGCTCTAAAAGTGTCAATCACTGGTGCACTTACCCTGTAGGTAAAAAAAAAAATCTGGAGTGACTCCACTCGACTTTCCGAACATTGAGTAATTAACAGTTTTGTAGATAAAGTAAAGAAAGAGGAGTTGTTAAACAAACAAAAGGGAGAAAACCATAATAGAGTGTTTGAGTATTTTTCTCCATATATTACACGATGTTTTATTTAACGCTACTGATCTTTGAGCCCATAGATCATAATGATAAATAATTTTTCGTTGTGTCCCTGTAAAAATCTATAAATGCTAGATTCACGAAAATGCTTATAGTTAGTGCAACTGTGATTTATAATATTCATATAAAATTTCAGCTCAATTGAATAAGGTGTTTAGATGCTATCGCACTTTTAAAAATTTGGTCCCATAGGCCATAATGATAAAGAATTATTCTTTGTGTCCCTGTAAAAAAACTGTAAGTGCTAAATTCACAAAAATCTATACAGTTCGTGCAACTGTGACCTATAACATGTGTACAATTTTTTTGTTTAGATTCATAAGGCGTTTAGCCGCTATCACACTTTTAAAAATTTGGCCCCATTGGCCATAATGATAAAGAATTTTTCTTTATGTCCCTGTAAGAAAACTATAAGTCCTAGATTCTCCAAAATCTATACAGGTTGAGTACCTGTGACCTATAATATGTGTATAAATGTTTTGCTCAATTGAATAAGGCGTTTAGATGCTATCGCACTTTTAAGATTTTGGTCCCATAGGCCGTAATGATAAAGAATTTTTCTTTGTGTCCCTCTAAAAAAACTATAAGTGCTAGATTCACCAAAATCTATAGGGTTCGTACTATGGTGACTTACAACATACGTACCAACTTTTAGCTTATTCGAACGAAGCGTTTAGACGCTAGCGTGTTCACTCACAGACATACACACATACATACACACACACATACACACATACATTCACACACACACATACATACATCATCGCAAAAATAGTGAAAACGGACTCATTGGACCTTGAAACGTATAGAAACATCAAAATCTCAAATTCGGATTTTTGACATGATTACAATACTTTCCTCACTATAGTGTTCGGAAAGTAAAAAGTAAATCTAAAGGAATTTATTTGGTAATGAATCCTGTAGCATTTAATAAACAAAGAGGGTTAACTCTACTCTTTAAAAAAATGATATTTTATATTTTATGTTATTGCTCGAAGAAATCTGCGGTATAAAAAAATTAGTAAATATAGTTTATTTTTAGATACAACGACCCGGGAATTTTATGCGCATATTTTTAGGTATTTTCTCGCGCATCTTAGGTTAATATCAAAGGTGAATTGACATTTTTCGCGTCATCACTATTGACGATAAAAGGTAAACATGGATTTAGCGTTAAAAACGTAAACATGGGTTGACTAATAAAAGTTTAAAATCTAATTTAATGCAAATATTTTAGCTTTATTGTTGTTGATATTTTACTAGCAAAATGTTAAAATATTGTGGTGAGATGAATAATTTTAAATGAAATTTCTGTAAATAAAACAAAATATATGTCTTTCAAACATTTTTGTTTTTTATTACCCATATTATTTACCTTCTATACACAACAGAAGAAAGTGGAATCTTTGTTAAAATTTCCATATGCCAGGTTTCAATAGATTTTAAGATGTCCTCAAAGGGATTCGACATTTTTATAAAATGTTTGTCTTTGTATCTATCTGCTTTAAAATATGCATATATATATAGACGCTGTATCTCAAACACGAATGAGCAGGTTCAAATATAAGTTTATATTTGGTTGGACATTGACATAATTTGATGTTAATTAGCTTTTGAGATATTCTGCCCAACAGGTGTTTTTGCTATTGTGAAATTTCTTCCATTTAATAGAAGGTTATGTTATATTTAGTTTTCATTGCGAATAAGAAAACAGGATATGTGTAAAGACCAAGACTATGTTGATTCAATTTAGGTGAATAGTTACGGGCAGGCAATATCTCAGTTTTTATGACATAAACTGCACCAAACTTGATATATGAGACTGGTATTATAAAAAACCTAAGTTGAATTAATTTAGGTTCTTATCGGACGATTGGTGGTGCTGCTATATCACAATTTAACTTCACGGAAAGGCAGTACCTCAGCTTCTCTGACATATAAATACACCAAACTTAGTATGTAAAAAATATATATGTATTTCGAAAAACTATGTTGGTTCAATTTGGATGCATACCGGTCGTCGGGTATGCATGCACTCGTTGGTGCATACCCATTGTATTGGTGGTGCTGCTATGCAGCTTTAAACCCCGTTTGTGGGAAAGCAATGTGTTACCTTTTATGATATATAAAGGCAAGAACTTAGTATGTGAGACACGTATTACGAAAAATTATTTTTTTTCAATTTAAGTGCATATCCGATCTGTCGTGGTGCTGTTATTATTCATTTTCTACATTTTTTTAGCTAACTATAACTTAGCATGTAATATTTAAAATTATTTCAAAATGCATATTTAGAAGTTTTTAAAGAGAAGGATTATAAAATGAAAAATTTATTTTTCATTACAGCATGTGTACTGAAAATATTACAAAAGCGCGCTAGCCTATTGACTTTACAATTGATTAAATTGAATTGAATTGCTGTAGGCATGTTAGAGATTATCGTCGGTAGAACTATAATCAAAACGTAGACATTATTACGACTTTTTTTTTTTTTCTTTTTTACATGGATACAAAGTTAAACATTTATACATTAGGATCATTTGCCTCAAATTATTTAAAATTTCATCTAGTTAATGTTAAATTAATGAAAGAAGGAAAAAATCATGTTTCTTCTTAAATAGTTTAACTAAAGTAAATTTTTATTGAGATATAATTGAAGCATTACTTATAGTTCTTCACGGAAAGAAATTACATATATTGGTTTATCAAAAATGATTTTAAATTATTTAAGAGATAATTAAACAGAGTTAAGTTGTAGAATTTTTATACAGATTAATCACTGATGGATATTGCCTGATTATCTTTTACAAATGCACATAAAAGAATTAGAAATCTTTAGGAATCATTGCACGAATATACGAATTTGGTACTCAATACTCGAATGCTCAATTATATTTTTTCTTTTTGATTAATTTTCTGATTAATTTACTGATTAATTAATTTATTTTTAAACGATTGTTAATTTCTAAGTGTTTGAAAAGACGAGTGCAGTCATATCAGATTTTTATTTTCGTGAAAAGTAAAAAGATAAATAAAGGAAAATATGCAGTTTGGATACCATTCAAAAATGTATTATTATCAAATCAAATCAAAAAGTTTAAATCAGGAGTGACTCCACTCGACTTTTTGAACATTTAGTAACTAACGGTCGTATAAATCAATTCAAATAAGAGAAATCGTTAAATAAGCAAAAGTGAAAATTATAATAGGGTGCATGAGTATAGTGTATGAGGGGTATAATAGGGTGTATGAGTACACTGAGAAAAAAAAATATACCGCCTTCCTCTAGAATGAATAAGTGGCCATTTTCTAAATCCCTTAACTAGAAATATATATTTCCGAGCTATGCGCATAAGGCACGCCAATAAACTGAATAGACGAAATGATCGAGAATTTCTAGTGTACACATTTCTAGATGGTGAAACAATATTCTGAATACTCTAAATATTCCGAATCATTTGTATTGCGAGAGATTCTCACTTGATTTTCTAGAATTTGGTATTAAACCAAGATTATAGTTGCTGAAACCCGCCTCTTGTAGTCTCATTTATTTGCAGAGATTTTTAAATAACTTTGCCCTCGAGAATATAGGCAAACGCTCTAGAATTCTAATAGGGGCTTCTAGAACTCGTTTTCCAAGGGGACTAGAATTTATAAGGAGGGCATGGAACTATTTTTTCTAGAGCCACAACTTAGATTCCAGATGTCAGTTATAGAATTTTTACTCAGTGTATTTCTTCATACCGTATGTTGTTTAACTTAACGCTATTGCCCTCCAAATAATTTGAGCCTATAGATCATACTGATAAACATTCGTTGAGTCCGTGTAAATATCTGTAAGCGCTAGACTCACCAAAATCTATAAAGTTCGTGCGATAGTTACCTACAACATGCATAGAAATTTTCAGATCAATCAGAAGAGGCACTTAGTCGCTATTGCATTTTAAATAATTTAAACCCACAAGTCACAATGATAAAGTATTTTTCTTTGTGTTCCTGTAAAAAAAAAGAAGGACTGTTAATTTCTAAATGCTTGGAAAGTTGAGTGGAGTCATATCAGATTTTTATTTTCGTAAAAAGTAAAAAGAAAAATAAAGAAAAATATGCAGTTGAGATATCATTCAAAAATATATTATTATCAAATCAAATCAAAAAGTTTAAATCAGGAGTGACTACACTCGACTTTCTGAACATTAAGTAACTAACGGTTGCATAAATGAATTAAATGTAAGAGAAATCGTTAAATAAGCAAAAGAGAAAATTATAGTAGGGTGTATGAATATAGGGTGTACGTGGGTATAATAGAGTGTATGAGTATTTCTTCATACAGTATGCTGTTTAATTTAACGCTATGGCCCATCAAATAATTTGAGACCATAGAGCATGCTGATAAATTTTCGTTGAATTCGTGTAAATATCTGTAAGCGCTAGACTCACCAAAATCTATAAAGTTCGTGCAATAGTTACCTACAACATGCATATAAATTTTCAGATCAGTCGGATGAGGCATTTAGACGCTATTGCATTTTAAATAATTTAAACCCATAAGTCACAATGATAAAGTGTTTTTTTCTGTGTCCCTGTAAAAAAAACTATTAAAGTTAAATTCACCAAAATCTATATGGTTTTCCCAACTGTGACCTGTAACATGTGTATGAATTATCCGTTTATTCAAATAAGGAGTTTAAACGCAATCGTACTTTAAATAATTTGAACCCTTAAAGTATAACGTTAAAGAATTTTTCTTTGTGTCCCTGTAAAAAACCTATGAGCGCTAGATTCACCAGAATCTATGGTTCATGCGGCAGTGACCCACAGAACGTATATAATTTTTCAGGTCAATGGGATAAGGCATTTAGACGCCAATGATTTAAATTTAATTTTTTATTTTTAAATGTTTGAAAAGTTGAACGCACTCTAAAAAAAAAAAAAAAAAAAAAAAATCCCGTAAGATTACGGGTAAAGCCCGGCAGCAGATATTCCATACAAAGCCCGCAAAAAAACACTGATTTTACGGACAAAATGTTTTTTTACAGGCATGTAACGTAATTCAAGGTTATTATATACTTAATTTACGATCTAAGCGTTTCTTTTTACGGGTTTTGTCTGTAATTTCTGCTGCCGGGCTTTCCCCGTAATCTTACGGGATTTTTTTTTTTTTTTTACAGTGTGGGACCATACTAGATTTTTATTTTCGTGAAAAGTAAGAAGATAAATAAAGGAAATATGTAGTTTTGAAACCATTCAAAAATGTATTATTATCAAATCAAAAGTAGCTACCTTACAAAATAACGATGAGCAGTTACTTCAGTAAATCTACTTCTTTGTCATTTTAAGTAGCAGTAAAAAAAAAAAAAAAAAAAAACAGTATCGTGTAAAGCACTGATTATCTTTGACGTGAATTATCCGTTAAGTACCCTTCATTTCCCAACAAGATAAATTTCCCTTTCTAAGATAAAAAGAAAATATTTAAAAATAAAAAAGCAAGAAAACTCTTATGCGTAACCACCACACGACTTCCATTAACACGCATATTATAATCTTTTTTGGAGACAGTATCATCTGAAAAAATAAAAATAAAATTTACCTAATTACGAATGCTAACTGATTATGAATCTTATCAATTTCCCTGATGTAGCTAACTGTTTCAGTCGTCATAAGGACATCTAAAAGGAAGTTAAATGAAAAATTCAAAAAAAAATTGAAGAACCAGTTTTTGAAGTTTTTCACGTTTGAGATCTATAAATGATTTACCAAATAAGGACATCTATCAATTTTTACTTCCATTACCCTACTACCGTAGGTAATGGAAGTATTGTATTCGGTCTGAAAATTCGATATCGGGTTTTCACCTGATTTACACGTTTTAAGGTCCCCTGAGTCCAAAAAAGTGGTTTTTGGCAATTGGTCAGGGTGTATGTATGTGTATGTGTATGTATGTATGTATGTGGAGAATCTTCTGGCTATTATAGCTCAGAAACTAATAAAGATAGATATACGAAACTTTAGAATTGAAATACGTCTGGTGTACAGATGAAATTTCCAAATTTTGGTGAAAATTGAAAAACCGGAAGTGGGACATCGGAAACCAGAAGTGGGACCGTAAGTCCGTATCTCAAAAACGGCTCTAACGATTTTCTTCAAACTTGCTATATAAATACTCTATTAGATGTCCTTTCGAATGATATAGTTGGTTAGTTCAGGAAAATTGATAGGCGTCCTGTATAAATAGCTCAAGTTCAGGCCTCGCAAAGGCGTTCCTTTAAAAACGGTTGTACGGATTTTTTTCAAACTCGCCATTTTAACTCACTTTTAAATATGCTTTTGTATGTAATTATTTTTTTCCGGTCAATAATTGATTTTTTTGTAAAAGTTGGTATCTCAAAAACGGCTCTAACGATTTTCTCTTTAGGTCACTTTTATGTTTTCTGGTCACATTATCTCTCAAAAATGCATATAATACATATAATAGCGGGTAATGGAAGTCGTGTGGTTGTTTCACACCAGATTTTTTTTTATAGCAATTAACTAGTAGATGCGTAATAACATCTACATAAAATAAATAAATGAAAACGAAATATCGCCTTCATCTAGAACGAATAAGTAATAATTTTTTTTAATCCGTAAACTAAATACATATGTATATATTTCCGAGTTATACGTATATAAGGTAAACGAATAACACTGCTCGGCATGTAAATTGCCTCTGACACCATTTAAGCATATTCTTATGTAAAATGACCTCCTGAATCCGAATAGGACGCCCATTTTCCCTATCACCCACCGTTTTTTAGAAACGGCCCCCTATTTTTATCATTTTTCGGTGATTTTATGGCTATAAATTTGATTTTTCGGCGGGGGGGGGGGATTATTTTAACCGTTAAATAACTTCTGAGGGGCTACAGAGTTGGAAAATTCTAAAATATGGACATTTCCGAGAAGGGAAAAATTTTGGGGGGATTTGCAACTGAAATTATGCATTACATATCTTATATTTTTTTAATCTGTTATTAATGTTATTTTTTAAATGTTATGTTATTTTTTTGTTTTTAGGTATTAAATTAATTATTTTTCATTCTTCAAATCAAATGCAGGGTCATAAAATTATCGAACAGAGAAAGTAATTGAGGGGGGGGGGGGGGGGGGTGTATCAAAAAACGGTGGGTGACTGGGCAAAATGGGAGTCATATTCGGATTCAGGAGGTCATTTTACATAAGAATCAACAAAAATGATGTCAGATCTCGAATTTTTATTTTATTTTTTTATTTATTTATTTATTTATTTATTTATTTTGCAGAGCAGTGTTATGAATCTTATCAATTTCCCTGAAGTAGCTAACTGTTTCAGTCGCCATAAGGTCATCTAAAAGGAAGTTAAATGAAAAGTTCAAGCAAAATTGTATGGCCATGTTTTTGAAGTTTTTCATATCTGCGATTTATAAATGATTTACCAAATGAGGACATCTATCAATTTTTTTATAGCAACTAACTAGTAGGTACATACGTCATAACATCTACATTAAAAAAAAAAAAAAAAAAAGAAGAAATATCGCTTTTATCTAGAACAAATAAGTAATTTTTTTTGAATCCGTAAACTGAATATATATATTTCCAAGTTAGAAGTATAAGGTAAGCGAATAATTATCTGAATAGACGAAATTATCCAGAATTTTTGGTCTATACTTTTCTAGGTGGTGAATCGATACGTTTTATTATGAATCCTTTGAACTATGAGAAATATTTGCTGGAGTTCTTGAATTGATTCCTAACCTAGAAATATAGTTAGAAAACTTCACATCTTGTGTTCGCATTTATTTGCTGAGATTTTTAAAGAAGTTTGACGACGATAATATAGCAACACTCTCCAGAATTTTAATAGGGGATTCTAGAACTCTCTAGCAAAGGAAACTAGAATTTATAAAGGATGACATAGATTTTTTTTTTTTTTTTTTTTTTTTCCGGAGAGCCGCAATTTATTTTCTAGTCAGTATCAGAATTTTTTTTCGGTGCAAAAAAAAGAGATTTATTTAGAAGATTTGCAGAAAATCGTTAGAGCCGTTTTGTAAATACCGATTATCGTTCCCGATTCCGTCTTTCCTTGTCCCTCTTCTGGTTTTACATTTTCACCAAAACTTAACCACACTTACCTGTACACTAGATCTGTCTTAATGATGATTTTTTTTTTTTTTTTCTACTTTTTTTTTTCCGTTTTGGAGATAGAATAGTCAAAATATCGTTGCCAAACTCGCGCATTGACTAAATAAATAAATACAGTGGTCAGCAAAAGTATCCAAGCACTAACAAAAATTACTATGCAAAAAAAGTACACTTAATACTGTTTTGTTAAATAAATCCTTGTCGAATCGTGTTCTTAGACTGACTAAGAAGAACAGGATTTGACAAGGATTTATTTAATAAAACTATATTAAGTGTACTTTTTTTATATAGGAATTTTTGCTAGTGCTCGGATACTTTTGCTACCGACTGTATACATACATATAAATATACACATGATACATAAAGATATAATATATTTCAAATAAATAAGTAAATAAATAAATAATAAAGATTCTGCAGACTTGACAAAACATGTAAATCAAGTGGAAAATCGACATTAAAATTTTTGACAAAATACACGTTAATTAGATTACTGAAGTAATAGCTACTAATTGTTTCACAAAATTTCAATGCGTGTTTCCTTTTTGCTTTCTAGTCTACTGTATTTTACTTCCATCCTCCTACTGAGTTTGTTTATGTTTGTTACATCTCCTTAGATTAGTGCGAAAAAAAAAAGGAAAACAAATAAAAAGTAAACAAAGTGTTCATGCAAAATGTTGTCCGATTTTTTATCTTAAGTCTAATTTTATGGCAAAAATAAAATATCAGGGACCGAAATTTCATCTTAGATTACACGCGCTGAGAAAAAAAAAAAAAAAAAAAAAAATACTCGCTACAAAATAATCTATATTTTACGTATTAGGTGATTAGAATTTTTTATTGGAAAAAGAGGAGAAATTACACAATTTTGTAAGACAATAGAAGACATTCAATTTTGAGAAAGAGGTCATTTTAGCGGACGCAAAATTGAATAAAAATGATTATAAAAACAGTTTCTAAAGCTACTTTACACAAGTGGTGGAAACATTTATATCTCAAATGATGAATTTGGATCAGTACACCTTAATTTAAATTAATAATATACAGATACGAAAGGAAAAATCCCTAATTTTTATAGATGTTACAGGGCAATATAGATTTTTTTTTCTAATTATTAATTTTTGCTATAAACAAAACCTTTTTTTTTTTTTTTTTTTTGGTACATTTATGCAGTTACATAAAAAAAAGTTAGTAGACTTTTTTTTTTTTTTTTTTTTTTAATCATAATCCTAAAACAAAAAATAAAATTGGCAGATGAAAAAATAAAATTAATATTCGGCAGATGAAACGATTTGTTTTAACGAACAGTCATTCTTTACCAATATTTTATGAAAGTTCTCACTAGTATAACCTAAATTAGTCTTAGTAGTTAATAAGTTTTCAAAGTAGATATAAAGGGAATTTTTTTCACATGTCTAGATTTTGTTCATTGAAGAAAACAGTCGCTTTGTGGGAAAATTTTTGCCAGGAGGACATAAAATAAATTCAACTAACTTTTGCATATTTTTGTGAGGTTGTGGTAGTATTATCATTATGGCCAACTGTCTGCACTGGGGCTCTAGGTCTGAGTAGGAGAGTCCTCAGTGGCGTCTTTCAAATAGGTCCTATCCCATATTTGCGCTAGATTTAGAGAAAACCACGAAAAACTCCTAACGGCTAAGCCAACGAGTACGACCGGGTATCGAACCCAGCACCTCACGTAGACCAGCTTCGAGGACAGAACCACTCGGTCACTGGTGGGCCTTTTTTTATGAGGACTATTATTCATGCAAAAGGGAGAACACGCGTCAACCCAATCGGAGCACCACCTTCATAATGATTTCATGACAATTTTAATAGTGATTCTGTGTTCTGGATCAAAGAACCGTACAAATATAGTGAATACTTTTTTTTCCTGATTCGAAGAATCTGAATAGACATAAACTATAATATGCTTTCGCAAGTTTATTAGAAAGTAGTTCTTTCGCAAACATAATGTAGGAAAAAAGTTGTGTTCAGCGTCCGATACAGCCAACAACCGATTGAGCTTCCCAGTTTTGCGAAAATTTTGAAATTAAGGATTAAATCCTTTTCATTTGAAAAAGAGGACAGAGGACAAAAAACATAAAAAAGAGGATTTTTAGTCGTGTAATGTTTTTTTCCTTTAAGAGGGCAGAGCGTTGGAAAACAAGACTGTCTTCTTAAAAAGAGGATGTCTGGTCACCTTACCTAAGATTAGCTTGATTTTACGTTTTAAAATTGATATATATTTATAAATGTATGTATGTATGTATGTATGTGTATATATATATTTTAGAAGCACCGTATATTGTAAGAATTCTATCTACATTTAGACCGAAATTTTACTCGCCACAGTAAAATTTCCACTCGCCAGTGGCGAGCTTGCGAGCGGAAATTTCGCGCCCTGAAAATATTGTATGATTTTTTCATGCAAATGTTTATGTTGTTTGAAAAAAGAAAATTTAATTCAGTATTTAAGCTGAAAAAGTATCAAATAACTGAGCAAATAATTTTGTGTTGGCTATTTTAACACTTTCACGACCGCTGACGTAGATTCATGTCATTTGAAAATCTGTAACTCCGTCAGTGGGCATTTCTTTCGCAATTTGTGTATCATTTATTTTTTAAGAATATACTCAATATTCACACACTTTTACAATCAAATATAGTATGAATACAAATATTTTGATTAGAAAAAGTATAATTATAATGTATATCCATTTGTAATAGAAATGTGAATACAAAAAATATTGTTCTGAAATATTATAACTTAAGACAATAACGTCCACAGGAGGACCTTACTGTCAAAAAGACAAAAGAATGCGGTCGTGAAAGTGTTAATAATGCCTCATGTTTTGAATGACTGAATGACTCTGATGACAGCCATAGATACTCAGTAATTGAATTTGATGAGAGCATTGCAATTTTCTAAAAAGTATTAGATTTAACATATTTACACATTACCTAGAGTACTAACTTATGCATTAATGAACTTAAATTAGTACTCTACATCTATAACCTAGGTCCTAACCTATGAAAGAGTTAGTACCTAGTATGCTAATCACTACATAAATTTTAAAAATTATAGAAAATCAAATAATTAGAATTTTGAATGTTATTGGAACTAAAATATTTCTGATGATAAAATGTTTTTGATTAAACAATTAAAAACTTAGCTGAAAATTAAGCTCATAGATGGCACTTTACTGTAACTGCGAGGATGTTGCTCAAAATGAAATGTTAATGGCACTTAATTTTGGCAAAAGCAGTTATAGTGCAGATGACTATTGCGTATTTTGACGTGTAATCGGAAATACATTTCAACATAATAAAATTTTATTCTCATATTCGTTAATAGTGATTTCAAATTACTATAAAGCATGACATACGGTAAAATTTTGTTACAACGGATGAAGTCTTTTCCCTGTCATCTTTTATCCTGTTACAGTGAAAATAATTTTACTGGCAAAGTGAAAAAAAAAAAAAAACATTGGTCCCATAGGCCATAATGATAAAAAAATTTCTTTGTGTCCCTGTAAGAAAAAGTTCTAAATTCATCAAAATCTATACAGTTGGTGCAACTGTGACCTATAACATGTGTATAAATTTTTTTCTCAGATTAATAAGGCGTTTAGACGCTATCACACTTTTAAAAATTTGGCCCCATAGGCCATAATGATAAATAATTTTTCTTTGTGGCCCTGTAAAAAAACTGTAAGTGCTAAATTCACCAAAATCTATACAGTTCGTGCAGCTGTGACCTATAACATGTATACAAATTTTTTGCTCAGATTAATAAAGCGTTTAGACGCTAGCGCATACACACACATACATACACACACACATACATACACATGCATACACAGACATACATACACACACACATACATACATCATCGGACTGAGGAGAACTCGAAACGTATAGAAACATCAAAATTTTAAATTCGGATTTTTGACATGATTACAATACTTTCCTCACTATAGTGTTCGGAAAGTAAAAAGAGGCTCTTTATTCACTTTCAGTAAGATCAGCCTTGGCGTTAACTTGGCAATTTGGTGACCAAATTTGGCGAAATAGTTTAGGGTTCCCGAAGTTTCGAAGCTCTACTATGCACGATGGCCCAGATCTAGAACTTTCAATGGGATTCTGGAGGGAATTGCAGCCAAATCCCATCGCCAAAACTTATAAATAGGAATGAGTTGACTTCTGCAAAAGATAATGTAGTCACTGTGATTCAGAGTTGTTCAGAGACCAATTCTGAGCGATTGCACTCTGGAGATTGTGCTCGAAGCGGCTAAGCTTTGTTCGTCAGCTAGCGAAGATTTCTGCTCTGGAGTAATTGATGTTATTTGTTTTACTCCTGTGAAACAAGTGACTTTTTTTTTTTTTTTTTTTTTTTTTTTTACTATCCCAGAACATTTGACGAGCAGTCACTTGCAGTACGAGTGACGACAACTTTGCTGGACTGCTACTAAAATATCGATGAAATGACAGTACTACTGGACTGTTTCGAGAACATTCATTGTTGGTTGTAGGGTTTTTTAAGGCTGATTGACTACGCTAAGGTCCTATTCCTATAGATGGAATGCCCCCCATGGGGGTCTTTCTAAGAATATTCACTGTAATCAGAGTTATCTGAAGCTAATGTGAAACGCATCATAAAAATTATTTTATTTCTAACCCTATTTTACTAATTTAATTAGTTTATTCTATATTTGCATTTAAAAGAAGACATGGATTTTTTAATAATATTGTAAGACTTGTATATACTTGGTCAGTAACTATTTTCATTAGGTTCTAAAAATTTTTAGCGTTTAATATTTTCACTTTTATGATTATTCTTTTTTTTTAATTAAGTAAAATCCGAACTAACATCCCAATAAAAAAAATATATATACATTTAACTTATGAAACTTACATACAACTCACATTTAAAGTTCGTAGAGACTAATAAATGCGTAATTTTTAGAGTGTGTTAGTGTTAGTGTTAGTGTGTTAGGGATTAAGGCCGATTGACAACACTGGGGTCCTAGGCCTGAGGGGGAGTGCCTTCCGTGGAGGTCTTTCTAAGGGGTCCTAGCCCGTATTTACGCAAGTTTCGGAGGAAACCACGGAAAACTCCGAACGGCTAGGCCGACGAGCGCGACCGGGGATCGAACCCGGCACCTCACGTCTACCAGCTTTGAGCGCAGAACCGCTCAGCCGCTGGTGGGCCTCGTAATTTTTAGAGAAAATTTCGTAAACGTTAAAGAACATGAAACAAAATTAATGAGTTTAGTTCTAAAAAAAATTCCGAAAGGAAAGTCGGCGTTTAAATACAATTCGGAATTTGATTCATACTGAATTTAAAATATTTGAATTTAAAACTGACCTTACATTTTAATGAAAAACTAATACTTTAGATACAAATGGAAAATAAACTTGTACAAAAATTAAGACTTTTATAAACATAAAAGAAGAAACGTTTTTATTTTCCGGAGTTGGAAAAACATGCAGGATGCGTTCAATTCCGTTGAAATCGATACGTTGCTTGGGGACGATTTTTATAACTTAAATAGTACATCGAATGAAACTCTTCAGGATTGATGTAAAAACCTACATCAAATTTCCATTTTAATAAGGGAGAAGGATACTTAAGATGCAGGTCACGTGAAAATTTTGGGAGTAGCTACTTTATAAAAAGATAAGTAAGTACTTTAAGAGATGCAATTTTGTTCAAACAGTTTAAAAAAATAATAATAACAAAGAATGGAAAATGGCAGATTTAAATTGCAAAATAAATAATCAAACAACAGCGATTCTTTTCGTTAGCGCGCTCAATTTAGAAAAAAAATTCGATGGAAGTCGAACAAAATTTAAGCATCAAATAAATACATTAAGCTCTCAGATTTCTTTTATGAAAAAAGCGATGTCACAATTTTGACAGTAATGGGATGTGCATTAGATAGCATAAATCGCTTTATCTGATCGAATTGAGTGGAAATATTCACTTTTAAAATACGTTTCATGTAGTATTTTCATTGGAGTGGAATCTTTTTTCAGAAATTGTGACGAAAGGTGATGTATTTAATGCGATATAGCTTAAGTGTCAAATCAAGAAATGGATTTTTTTATTAAGTGCTACAGTGTTATGGCAGTATCATAACAGGCAAACTCAAGAAAAACAGTTACTTCTAGCTTAATATGTATTAGTGAAAATAGCATTATTTTCACAGAAACGTAAGAAGACTTATAAATATCTTGAATGAAAAGTTTTTTTTTTTCCACCAACGCAAGAGTGAAACTTCATTAAATTAATGATAAAATTAAAAAAAAAATTAATTAAAGACTTTTTCAGTTAGCTTGATTTGCACTAAAAGATATGAAAAGATTAAAATGAAGTTTTTCCACCTAAATTTCATACTTTATTTTATTTTTAAAAAATCTAATTGTCGTGTCGAAAAACTGTTTGCACCCCTGGATTCAGAAAAATTGCTTCTTTCATTTGGTACCAAATTTGTAACGAGCCACGTACTTTTTAAAATGACTGAAATGAATTCAAATAAAGTGTTGCCACCTAAATTTCATACTTTAGTTAATTTTTAAAAATCTAATGATCGCGTCGAAAAACTGTTTGCTAACCTGAGTTCACAAAAATGGCCCCTTTCATTTGTTACCGAATTTGTAACCATAGGACTGACATTTCGAATTTATTTTCCCCTTTTTCTGTTTTTAACCCAGATTCGGCAGAAGGTTTATGACTGAGAATGTAAGCTAAGAAATAATTTTAAATAAAAATTAATCTTACATTGCCTATTGGTCACGTGTGTTAGAAATTTCCAATAAAAATGTAACTTCTTTGTTGCCTCCTAAATGTCATGCTTTAGTTAATTTTAAAAAATCTAATTCCCATGTCGAAAAATATATTTGCACCCCTGGATTCAGAAAATTCGCCCCTTTTATTTCGTACCTAATTTGTAATGATAGGACTGATATTTCTAATTTATTTTATGTATTACACAAAAGTTGTTGCCACCTAAATTTAATACTTTAGTTATTTTCAAAAAATATAATTGTCGTGTCGAAAAACGGTTTGCACCTCTGCATTCAGAAAATTCGCCCCTTTTATTTAGTACCAAATTTTTAATGATAGGTCTGATATTATAATTTATTTTTCCGTTTTTAACCCGGATTCGGCAGGAGGTTTATGACAGAAAAAGTAAGCTAAAAAAAATTCTTTAATAACAAGAATTACGCTGTTTAAACAGATATATAGAAAATATATCAATCTGATGAATTTGAGAGTGGACAATACATAACGGACAGCCAAAACCCACGTTATATTATGAGAAACTTGGTTCCAGAATTATGCAATACCTAATGTGTTTTTTAAAATTCCATTCTTACATTCAGAAAATTCACGATCGTTAAATTAGCACTTGATTTTCAAAATTTGATTATTTTTCAAATTTTTGCGCTTTATTTAATTTAATTTTAATTTTTACTTAAAAATAAATTATTAAAAAATAAAAAATAAATTTTGTAAAAATGAGCACTCGTTTCATGATTCTGAATTTTCGTAAGTGAAAACGAAATACATTAGCGTACTTAATTGTTAAATCATATATAAAAGGAAACGCATTTGGAAATATTAATAATGAATGTAATTTTGATAATTTTGATTTGTACAAAGATACTGGAATATGATTTTTAAAAAATCTCTCATAGACTATAATGCATTAGAATTCTTTTGTGACACTACCTGTCTAAATCTGTAAGGCTGTTTATAATATTTTCAATAAAAGAAATTTTTTAAATTGAATAACATACAGTCGGTAACAAAAGTGTCCGAACACTAGCAAAAATTCCTATGTAAAAAAAGTACGCTTAATACAGTTTTGCTAAATAAATCCTTGTCGAATTCTGGTTTTAGACTGACTAAGAACAGGATTCGACAAGGATTTATTTAACAAAACAGTATTAAGTGTACTTTTTTTACATAAGAATTTTTGCTAGTGTTCGGACACTTTTGTTACCGACTGTACATCACCTCAATTTTAATCTAAATAACATACATCAATTTCAAGGCTTTGTAAAAATATGTACAAAAATGAAAGAGAACAGTTACAAGCAGATGAACCTTGTTCCGAATTTTTTTTAACTTTGTTTAAAATTACAGATTAAACAATAAGCTTGCAAAAAAAAAGTGACTATATTATTCTTGTGTGTTCAATTAAAATATTTGAAAGAAAGTTAAACAGGTTTTTTCCCATCGGATATACATTTAGACTTTGAGGTGTTGTTTTATCAAATGCGACATTTCACCTTTGACATTTATTGAATGTGCATATCGAACTCGGAAATCGGTCTTGCATGTGGAATTCTAGGATCGTATTTCCTAAAAATAGTGATTTTAAAACGTATTTCGCCTAATGTTTTGCCTCGTATGATAATTTTAGAAACCAAGACAAAAGATAGAACGATGCATTTAATAGAAAAGTATTTAAATTTTAAATCGGGCGTAAAATTTTTGTTTTTATTACTTTCCAATATATAGCTTAAAATAATTATGATTCTGCTTTATTTGTAAATTCTCTTTTAGTAAAGGTGTTAGATAAATTTTAGTGTTATGGATTGTTTTCAATATATAGCTTAAAATAATTATGATTCTGCTTTACTGGTAAATTCTCTTTTAGTAAAGGTGTTAGGTAAATTTTAGTGTTATGGATTGTTTTATAAACTACAATTTTCTGTGCATAATAATAAAATGTGTTAAACAATAAGGAAAAATCATGCGCTTGCATAGCTATATCCATTTTCTAATATTTTTATGCACTGTTAAAAATTTCTGTAAATTTAATGTAAATGTTCATCCAGAGTTTCTGTAAATTTACAGTAGCTCTTAGTTAAAAGTGAATAATCGAGATTCTCAATCTTTATTCTGTATTTTTACCTAATTTTATTATTTAATTTTTTAATTAAAATTAAAAATGACTGTTTCTACTTTAGAGAAAGCATTCTAAGTTCGAAATATATTCTTACTAATAATTAATTAAATGAATATTAGTTATTAAAATGAATGCATAAAATAAGTTTTTTAACATCTCCGTTTATTTTTTTCTGTAATTTTAGGTAAGACTTAAGATAATACATTACACAGAGTTTTCTGTTGAAATTTTTAACAGTGTGTTTAATCTATAAACTTCTTTGGAAGAAGTTTAAAATATATAACGTAAGGTATAATGTACTTTTAACAATTTTCATTAATGTGGGTTGTTTAACCGTACAATTTTCTATATACAGGGATTTCATAAAAGTGTTAATCAATCAAAAAAAGAAAAATCTCGCTGTATTTACAAATTATAAAGCATTTTCGAAGCTCTAAATCTTCAATTTATTAAGTTTACTGGGAAATTCTGAAAATGCGTAATACAACAGAAAATGCACCCTTAACAATTTCTTCTTTCATTCCATATTTAATATGAATGTTTTTGTGCGGTCTTGCTAGCTTATATTCACAAGAAACGTGCTTTTGCGAATCTATGTAATGTATATAATTTTAATATAATTTGTGAAAATAAATGTATCATACCTGGCTTTAATATCTTTCATACACCGTGATGCATTCGAAATATTTTATTTGTTCTTCTGCAGAAACCAGTGGAACTATTTATTTCACTTTTAATAAGATAGATAATATAGTGACCATAATAATATATATTTATTTTAAAACAAGCTGAAAACAGTTAAGGAAATACGCACATGAGCAGATAGACAAAATTTATAAATAGTTTTCAATTTTATTAAAAATTCTTAAAATAGAAGATTTAAGTTCTAAAATAAAAGTTATCTGTATTTATGTGCTTAGTTTTTAAAAAGTTTATCAAAATTTAAACTTTTTTTTCCCTATCGCCTATGCATTTATTTTTGAAGTATTGTTTTGTAAAGTGAGACATTGCACTTTTGACATTTAATCGAACGTGCATATCGAACTCAGAGATCGGTCTTGCATGTAGATGTTGTGTCGTAGATGTTGTTGCATGTGATGTAGATAGTCTTGCATGCTCTACAATCGCATTTACTAAAAACAGTCATTTTTCAATCACATTTCGCGTAATGTTTTGCCTCTCATGACATTTTTAAAAACCAAGGCAAAAGACAGAATTTCGTATTTTATGGAAATGTCTTAAATTAATCCAAGAGTATTTTGTTCACTACTTTTCCAATATATATGATAAGGAATATTTATGATACTTGTTTATTTGCAAAATTTCTTTTTATAATC
Organism: Salticus scenicus; assembly: GCA_963930645.1. NCBI lineage: Eukaryota > Metazoa > Arthropoda > Arachnida > Araneae > Salticidae > Salticus > Salticus scenicus. The sequence goes on from OZ005658.1 coordinate 175,785,377, forward strand.
TTAACCCGATCAGGTTATCGCTTTTTTCGGCACCTTGTCAGTTTATCATGGGTCTTCTATTCATAACTTTTGAACAAATTGAGATATTTGAAAAATTCAGATTGCATAATAAAATTTAAAAATGGTATTTTTACGGAAAAAATCATGGACACGATGGATAGGTATTTCTTCTACATATGGATTCTTAGGTTTGAGACAAAAGAAAAATGGCTCGGGTCTCCAACGACCCACGATAACTTGATCGGGTTAAAACTACGTAGAATAAATATAAATTTTAGTGTTAAGGAATGTTTAATTTTACAATTTTATATGAATATGGATTTTTACATTAGTCCCATTCAAAGCGTTAATATATATATATGCGGTTTATATAGATTAATTATTTCCTAATCTTATTATTTTCAATTGTAAACTTCGCTAGAAAAAGTTGCAAATACGTAATGCAACGTAAAATGCATTTTTAAGAATTGCTACTTACATTCGATACTATATTTGAATACTTTTTGGAGAACTGAAAATCAATTGTCATTGTTAATCTTGCCATATTAAATGAAAAATTCCTTTTATGTGTGTGAATAATTTATTTAATTTTAATTTAATTTTAATTTAATTTGTGCAGTATAAATTTATTTAACCTGGCCTATAAACCTATCACAAATGCATTGACCTCATTGTCTGTCCCTCTGTACAAACCGGTAGAACTGTTTATTTCACTTTCAATAAGATATATTCAATAGTGATTTTAAAAACACATATCTATTTCAAAACAAGCTAAAAATACTTAGGTACGTGAGAACACGAACAAACAAATAAACAAAATTTATAAATAATTTTTAATTTAATTAAAAATATTTAAAACAATAGATATATAAATTTTAAAAAGATTCTAAAATAAAATTATTTGTATTTGTGTGTTCAATTAAAATATATTTTAATGAAATTTAAATATTTTTTTTTCTATCTGGGTAAGAATGAGACTCATACTTTCGTTCCGCATGACCTAATTTTCAAAAATATGCAAATTCTACAGGATGCCATGGAAACGGTAATTCAATACGTAGAAAACAATATTGGTTTGAGCCAACGAGATAAATAAAGTAGAGTGATAAATGGTAACCCTGACATGGTCCAACATGAGCCATGTGACATGAACCCTCCATGCATTGGTTCCCTTGGTAACAGCTTATTTTCAAAAAATTCGATGGCAACGGTTTGGAGATTTTTCTTGGCAAAAGTCATAACCGCCAATGTTTTTATTTACTTATGTAGTTTAATATTCTTTTGTTCTAAATCATTTTTATTTTTATTTTATTTCTTTTTCATTTCGTGTAGTCGAAATTTAACCGACAAAATGTTTAAAAATAGTTGACAAATTATTATTTGTTGTTAAATTTAGCTCTTAAAAAGTTAAACTTTTCTTTTGTAAACACTTTCAAACTTTGTTGGGAAACGATGAAAGAAAAGGTATTTTATTATTTATTAAAATGTAAAATATGTGAAAAATTATTTTAAAAACAATTTATTTCGGTGATATGACTGTCATGTTACCTAATAATGATGATAATTTGCCGAACTGAAATTTTAAATGCCAAAATAGCGATAAAGGGCCAAACATAGCAACTTATTGGTTCATGTCTCGTGATTCATCTTGAACCACGGAAAGCTAATCCTTCATCCATTGAATCAGCACTCTAATTTATTTATCTCGTTGGTTTGAGCCTAATGTTATGAATGGTTCTTCAATGGCACCTCATTTAACGAAAGTTGTTAAAAATGAAATTGTTCGTTTTTATAATTGTGATGCTAACCGTAGCAAATTTGCTGTCTTTAAACATTTCAAAAATAGTCAAATATCTACAGCAACAATTTATCGAGCGTTAAAACAACATAATAAACAGGGACATGTTGATACCAATGAAAGTTTTGGAAAAGGAGTCCGACGAAGGAGCCAGAAGTTTATGAAAATGGTTAAATGGAAATTTTTGCAACACTTGACATTTCTCTCCGTCAAGTTGCTTGATAATTTAATATATGTAAAACAATTGTTCACCGAGTTAAGAAAGATCTGAGATTAAGATCTTATTGAAAAAAATATAAATATATAAAAATATGAAAATGAGCAAGGTCTTCGAGCAAAGAAAAATTGCCTTAAAATTTATAACACATTGGTTTCATCTGGAGACGGGGAGAAAACCATCATGGATGATGAGTCATATTTTAGGATAACCCATATATCTGTAGTTATGCTAAATATTATCATACTACAAACCCTAACTTTGTAGCTATGCAGTTCGGGGAGAAACCCATCATGGATGATGAGTCATATTTTAGGTTAACCCATATATCTGTAGTTATGCTAAATATTATCATACTACAAACCCTAACTTTGTAGCTATGCAGTTCAGGACAAAACCTATGAAAAATTCTCCTTGAAAAGTAATGGTATGACAGGCCAGATACGAAGACGGTATTGTTTCTTAACCAGTCCTTTTTCAGGTAACAGTAAATGGTTTCGTTTATTTTAATCAGTGTATTACATGTTTTTGATTCCTTTCATGAAACAACATCATCAAAATGAAGATATTTTGTTTTAGCCGGACCTGGCTACCAGCCATTATACGAAAAATGATGTTGATTACTTGAACACCGAGAACGTTAAATTTGTGTCTAACAAGGAAACATTCAAAAGGTGTCGTCTTCAAAAAAATATTGATAAAAAAATATATGTGATTCTACTCTTTATAAAACACCAGAAAGTGAAAAAATTATCGGCTGAAATGAATTACAGCGACCACAAAAAATCATGAAAATTAAGCATTTTTCGTGATTTAGCGCTGTTAGGCGTAAAGTTTGCCGGCACCGAGATTGCCGTGTACGAACAGAAACCGTGTTTTTCTTCTCCGCCAAATACTCAAAATTAGTCACCTAACAGTGTAAAATCGCCAAATATGCTTAATTTTGATAATTTTTTGTGGTCGCTGTAATTCATTTCAGCCCGATAATTTTTTCACTTTCTGGTGTTTTATGAAGAGTAGAATCACATATTTTTTTTTTAATATTCTTTGAAGACGACACCTTTTGAATGTTTCCTTGTAAGCAGTGTTGGGCATAATTGATTAAAAAGTAATTGAATCACAATTAAATTACAGTTATAGCTATTTTACTGTCAATCAATTAACAAGTAATTGATTACAAATAAATTTAATTATTTATACATTTTATTTGTAGTAATTCAATTTATTTGTAATCAATTACTTGTTAATCGATTGACAGTAAAATAATTATAATTGTTATTTAATTGTTATTCAATTACTTTTTAATCAATTATGCCCAACACTGCTTGTAAGTTGGATAATGCTCCAAACTTGTCCCAAGCTGATAGTATTAAAAGGTTTTGGGGCATTATTAAAAGCATGTACTCCAATGAAAAAAGGGAGCCTAAACATTTCCTTCAGTTCAAGAGGACTTACCTTAAAATATAGAAATCAATTTCTAAAGAAACGGTACAAGCAAGTTTGCGGTGAGCTAGAAACAATCTTTGCAAACTAGGCTTAAAATTAGTTTACGCGGTTATTTAGGTGTGGACACTGAAAAAAAAAACTTATTGACTAATATACTTATGTAAGTTTAATTTTAATTTGATTTGTGAGGTCGAGACTGTAGTAGGTCACGACAGGTTTTGTTTGAAATTATGCTGGATCCAGCGAAGTAGTAAGTGGGGATAGTAAAAATGCCTCGACGCCAGTAACTCGGCGAAATTTTAGTTTAGAATAGTTTTGTGTCAACATAGCGCTTCAACGAAGAAAGTAAATTGCGAAGTATAGGCGAATGTGAAGAAGCTTTAAAGTTTGGTTGAAGTGAAGAGACGGGAAGTTAATTGAAGGAAGTATAAGTAGGAGGTTATTTTCGTAAGGTGTGTGGTGGTGTGTTCTGGTGCAGTGAAGATAATTCTGACGTCTAGATACGCTATATTTTAGGGCATAGCACCTGAATTAAGTTACTGTCTGATAGTTAAGCTCTAGTGCTGTTGGAGCTAATTAGTTTGATGTGTGTAGAAGTGTGGTATTGTTAGATATAGTGAATAGAAAAATCATCCGTCTGGGAAACCACCGGGTAGTTTGGAGTTTACGTCAGCCAGTGAAAAGAGTGCATCCGTCGCTAATCTTCTGCTGTCTTCTGAGGTGAGATATTTACAATTATCTAAAGTATTTCTTATGTATATTTTCTAAAGTTCTTTAATCACTTTGATTGAGTTAAATCCAGCTAGTTCAATCCTCCTTCTATTCAAGTTTGAATAAACTCTTATTTTTATTTTTATTTGAGTCTCGTACTATTTCTACTTAGACACTTAAGTTAATTAAGTTAAGATGGGGTCTGCGGCAACGCAAACCTCACAACTTTAATATTAATAAATATCAGAATTGTATCATTTTTATCCGGGACACTCCTTAATATGCATTTAACTTTCAGGTATTGTTTTTAACGAATGCGACATTTACCTTTGACATTTACTGAATAAGCATATCGAACTCGGAGATCGGTCTTGCATGTAGAATGATCGGCTTTACTAAAAATAGCTATTTTAAAACATATTTCGCGTAATATTTTGCCGTGAATAATATTTTTAGAAATTAAGAAAAAATATAGAATTCCGTTTTTAATGGAAAAGGATAAGAATTTTTAATCAGGCGTAAGGCATAGTAATTTTAAAACTACTTTCCAATATATAGTGTAAAAAAAAAATGTTTCTGTTTCTGGGTTATTTGTAAATTTCCTTTTCGTAAAGGTATTTGGAATAAAATAAATTTCACTGTTGGGGATTTTTTAATATGTTTTTTTGTGAATAAGGATTTATGTGAATAAGGATCTTTTAATTTTCGATTTGTGAAACAAGACAAAATATTGTATTAAATAGAAATAAATTAAATCAAGCTTGTTCTTTTTTTTTTTTTTTTTTTTTGCCGCTTTCTAATATATGTATATTATGGAATGTTTATAATTCATGTTTATCTGTAAGATTGCTTTTTTATTATCCCAAAAGTACATTGAATAAGTATAAATTTCAGTATTATGGTTTGTTTAATATTAAAATATTTGACAGGTATGAATTTTTACACTAGACCCATTCAAAGTGTTAAACAAGAAAGAGATATCAAGAGGTTTATATGAATTATTAAAGATTTTCCAACATAACTTACGCGTTGCATCTTCTAATTTCCAAACTAACTATTAATGTTAATCGTTCTATATTCTATAAAAATCCTCTTTTTGTGTGTCTGAATAATTTATATTGATTTCGTTATGTTTCTTACAGAATAAATGCATTAAATTATGCTGTAAAAATTTCTTCTTATAAATCATAACGTAACCGATTTTTTCCACAAATCTTTGCACACAAACTGATAGTGCTAATATATTGCATTTTGAATGAAAAATATTTTGCAGTAAACTTAAATAACATAAATCAATTTCCAGGTATTGTAAAAATATGTGAAAAGATAGACAGATGAATCGATTTATTAAGCACTTTCAACTTTGTTGAAAAATTTTAAAATGCAAATTTTAATACCAATTAAGTTTTAAAATAAAAGTTATCATTTTCGTCATCAAGTGTTCAATTAATAGATTTAAATACAAATTATACAGTTTTTTCTCATTAGACATCCATTTAGCTTTCAGGTATTGTTTGATCAAATGCAACATTTCACTTTGACATTTTTTAAAATGCGCATATCGAACTCGGAAATTGGATTTGCATGTAGACTTCAACTATGATTTACCAAAATAGTCATTTTTCGCGTAATATTTTGCCTAGCGTGACATTTTAGAAACCATGATTAAAGATAGAATGTCGTATTTCATGAAAAATGACTTAAATTTTAAATCAGTCTTAAGACATTGTTTTTAAAACTACTTAACAGTATAAAGTTAAAAAATATTTATGATTTTGATTTATTTAGTTATTATCTTTTCGTAAAATGTTTAGAATACGTGTAAATATCCATCTTATGAATTGTTTAATCAAACAATATCCTTTAGACAAGGCTTTTGTGCTAATCCAATTAAATATATTAAACAAGAAAGGAAAATCATGCGGTTCATAAAGATTATAGAACACTTCCTAATCTTTTATTTTTCAGTTAATTAACTTTTCTGAAATATAATAAAATTACATAATGCACAAAAAATACATTTTCAACAATTTCTTATTACATTAATATAGTTAAATATTTTTGTGCGGTCCTCTAAAAAACTCATTATTGTTAATACAATCATATTACATATGAAATATGCTTATTTATTAATTTATTAAAACATGATATAAAATATATCTCTCTAAAATGACAATGTATATTCGAATTATTTTTACGTGACCCTATATACAGTCGGTAACAAAAGTCTCCGAACACTAACAAAAATCCCTATGTAAAAAACGTACACTTAATATAGTTTTGTTAAATAAATCCTTGTCGAATCCTGTTCTTAGTCAGACTAAAAACAGGATTCGACAAGGATTTATTTAACAAAACTGTATAAAGTGTACTTTTTTTATATAGGAATTTTTGCTAGTGTTCGGAGACTTTTGTTACCGACTGTACAAAACAGTAGAATTATTTATTTTATTTTCAATGAGATAGATGCTATACTGAATTTTGATAATATATAAATCAATTTCAAAACATTCTAAACATATTGCATAAATGAGAGCGTTAGCAGTCAAACAAATTTTATAAACAAATTCAGTTATATATATATATATATTTCAAACAAAAAATTTAAATTTTAAAATAACAGTGATTATGTATTTCTGTGCTTCAATTAAAGGACTTGAATGAAGCTGAATAATAGTTTTCCCCTTATCGAATATGCATTAAGATTTCACGTATTGTTTTATTAAATGTGACATTTCACCTTTGACATTTACTGAATGTGCATATCGAATTAGCAGATCGCTCTTGCATGTAGAACTTTAAGATCGTAATAGTCATTTTAAAACACATTTCGCGTAATATTTTGCATGTTTCAACTTTTTTAGAAAACAAAACATAGAATATTGTAGTTACTGGAAAAATGACTTAAATTTTATACCAGGTGTAAGACATATTTTTAAAATTACTTTCCAATATATAGTTTATAATGGTTAAAATTCTGATTTATTTGTAAATTTACGTTTTTTTTTCTGTGTTTTGGATTGTTTAATATTGCAATTTTTTATTCATCAGGACTTCAATAAAAATGTAAAACAAACGAAAATCTTGTGGTTCCTATGAAATTTAAAACAATTTTTAAATTTTTAATCTTCATTTTACTAACTTTGCTAAAAAATTTTTTAAATGCATAATGCAACGAAAAATGCCCTTTTAATGGTGTCTGTTTAAAATCCATAATGTATTTGAATAATTTTGTGTGGAATTCTAAACCAACATTATTGTTAATTGTATTATATTCTAAAAAAAAAAAAAAAAAAAAAAAAAAAAAGAAAAAAAGAAAAAAAAAAAAGAAGAAAGAAAGAAAAAACTTTCTTTTATGTATCTAAATAATTTATATGATACTTCTATAACGTGGTCCAGTTACGATTAAATTTTGCGAAACGATACGATAGTGATTTAATTAATAAAATACGTGAAGATAAAAAATAATATTTATAAAGTAACAATATTTATGCACGTGGGGCTCTATGATCTAATAAGAAAAAAATGACGGCATTTGTTTGATGAGATTATTTTATGGAAAATTGTATTTTTACAAGAGATGTGTCTTCAGAATTTTCGCAAGGGTCATTTTAAACCTAGCATCACTTTAAAGATATAAACAGATTATGAATTATTATCCTAAAATGACTAAAAAAACGCAATCGTAAAAAGTATAATCAAAATAGGAATTAATTTTTTTAAACAAAAAATTGTGCCAAATAAATGAATAAAAAGCCATCGCCAACACGGCGACAAATATTTAAAAGTCGTCGTCGGTGTCCTATATTAAAACTGTACTGCCTGCGGAAAAATGGAAACTGGGTCGTCAATCATGAATTTAATTTAGAAACCTTTCTTTGAAAGATTTTGATTTCACTGTTGCACAGCATTAATTTGGTTCTAATAATAATTTGGCTTCTGGTAAATTAAAAATTTAATTAGGTGGTAAATTTAGTATGGTGTGTACGAATTTCAAATTTTAAATGTAAATAAGAAAAGAAATAAAGTGCAAAACTTTCGCACGGGTTTGCTAGTTTATATTAATGTCAATATATACTCTGTTCAGTATACATATTAAAATATTCTTTAAAGAAATGCTTCTCATAGATCGTGATATATCCAAAATCTTTTGTTTAGTGTCCCTGTATACAAACCAGTAAAACTTGTTATTTCCCTTTTAATGAGATACATGCTGCAGTGAACATTAGCAGTGTTAGATTAATTTTAAATCATTTTAAGAATATTATAAGAAAATGGGTGAACAAACTGAGATAAATGAAATTTATGAACAATTTTCAATTTTATTAAAAGTGTTTTAAACAACAGATTTAAATTAAAATATAAGTTCTAAAACAAAAGTGTTTATCTGTTTTTGTGTGTTCAATTAAAAGATATGAATTAAAGTTAACAGGTTTTTTTCCTATTGATTATGCATTTAGCTTTCATGTACTGTTTTTAAAAATGTGACATATTACATTTGACATTTAAGAGGCCTCTCTACCTATCGTCTCTTAAACCAAAGCCAATATTATTCTATGGGAAATTTTGCCCCATTATAATTCATTAACTAATACATATATTTAAATTCCGTTTTCACTTTCCGAAAATTCACAACTATTAAACAATTTATCGTTTTCTAAAAATTGGCTTTTATATTTTTAAGATTTCATTTTTAAGCTCAAAAATGAAATTTTTGCATTTTCAGTCTCAAAAGAAAATATTAAAAATTTTTAAAAACAGTTTTTAGAAAGCGATAAATTGTTTAATAGTTGTGAAATTTCTGAATGTGAAAACGGAATTTAAATATATGTATTAGTCAATAAGTTATAATGGGGCGAAATTCTCCATAGAATAACACTGGCTCTGGCTTCTGGAGACGATAAGTGGAGAGGCCTCTTCATAAATGTGCATATCAATTAGGAGATCTGTTTTGCATATAAAACTTTATGATCGGATTTATTAAAAATAGCCATTTTAAAGCACATTTCGTGTAATGTGCCTTAATGACATTTTTAGAATCTAAGACAAAAATTAGAATACCACATTTAATGAAAATTGTATTCAATTTTAAATCAGGTGTAAGACATATTTTTAAAACAGTTTTCCAATATAGATTTTAAAAAAGTTTATTATTCTTGTTTATTTGTAAATTTTCTTTTTTGTTAAAGTATATAGAATATGATAAATTTCAGTGTTGTGGATTATTTAACAGCGCAATTCTCCGTGTAAAAGGATGAAAAATATACTAAACTAGAAAGAAAAATCATGCCCCGCTTTTTTATATTATAAAGCAATTTCCAATCTCTAAATTTTTGCTGGAAAATGTTAAAAATGTGTAATGCAACAAAAAAAGCACTTTCAATTATTTCCACTTGCATTCCATAATATATTTGAAAAAGTTTGTGCCGTCTTTTAAACCAATCATTATTGTTAATCATACCATCTTCTAAAAGAAAAACGATTTTTTGTATCGGAATAATTTATATTTATCTCAATATATATGTATTAAAATATGTTTTAAGGAAATACTTATCATAGACCGGAATGAATCTAAATTCTCGCATCTATCCCTACACACAAAACAATATACAGGGTGATTATATATTAAAGTTACGATTCCAAAACGCTATAATTTTAAAAACTACCCATCAGAGCGATTTGATATTTTACCAGAGAAATCGTGAGGCAATGAAATTTAGTTTGGCAAAAGAAAAATATACATAGTTACAAAATGTACAGTTAATAATTCGTAAAGTATTTGTTTCATGAAGCTCCTCTTTTTCTCTTTTCACTATGACTGTTTCCGCTGTAAACACGTATTCTTGTCTTTTTGCTAAAAAAACAAATGTAGTAAACCATTGAAGTCTATTGTTTCCTGCTATACCATTGTGTTGCTAGCAACATTCCTGTGTTTAATGAGTCCATTTAGGCGTTTCCCCTGACATCCCCCTGGCAGTGTCATCCATAGACCTTATATATATATGTAGACCACGCATCCCCCCTCGTTATCTGTCTGCATCATGAAGGAGCTTCCCCAGCAAAATTGTCACGTGATGTTGGCCTGGAGGAAGAGTGAAGAATGATCACTGTGTTATTTTTCTGTAGGAACGAATTTTGTGTTTTTTAATATTTTTATTGTACACGCACTTTTTATTTTAGCATTTAGATTTACGCATGGATGAAAAGCTAAACTTTCATAGATTAATTACATATAAAAAAAAATTATGATAAATCATTTTGCAAGCGAAAAAATTGCGTTTGAATTGACATAACCATCTTAAATCATTCATGTATACAAATGGAAGGGGAAAAAAAAGAGAGCTTTCTTACAGATTTCAGAGGAATCACCCCTAAGTCTAATTCACGTGACTTCCGAGAGTCAGAACAAAAGATGGAGGTATCAGATTACACCCTCATGTTGAAGACATTCGCTATAATGGTCAGTCCTATTGGTGGCGGTGTCATCTATAAGAAAATATTGGAACTACTTTTTTCCTCCCCCAAAACAAAATTTTATTGCCTCCCGATTGCTCTGGTAAAATATCAAATTGCTCTGATGGGTAGTTTTAAAATTATAGCGTTTTCAATCGTAACTTTAATTATATTCACCTTGCATTTCAAACAAGTGGAACAGTATATTTCACTTTCAATAAGAGATATTATATAGTGAACATTAATAACGTATATCAACTTCAAAATATTCTAAAAATAGTTAAAGAAGAAATTCGAAAAGTAGTTAAGAATATGAGTTGCTGATAAACAAAAATTTTAAACAAATTTCAATTTTACAAAAAGGTTTAAAACAATAGATTTATTTTATAAAGTAAATTTTAAATAAAAAATTATTTCCCATCTTTCAATTAAAAGATCTTAGCTAAATAAAAACAATACTTTCTCCCATCGGATATGCATTTAGTTTTCAGGTATTGTTTTATCAAATGCGAGATTTCACCTTTGACATTTATTGAATGTGCATATCGAACTCGGAGATCGGTCTTGCGTGTAAAACTCTATGATCGTATTTACTAAAAATAGTCATTTTAGAACACATATCGCGAAATGTTTTGCCTTGCAAGACGCTTTTTAGAAACTAAGACAAAAGAATATCGTATTTAACACAAAATGACTTGAGTTTTAAAAATACTTACCAACATGAAGTTTAAAAATGTTTATGATTATAGTTTATTTGTAAGTTTTATATATATATATACACTGGTGGACAAAATTAAAGCAAGAACCTGTTTTCTTGTTTCCTTCTTTATCTTTTGCACATAATTTTTAAACAAATAAACATATGAACATAACATTTGGATGTCCTATTCGTTATTATATTATTAACTGAATTTTATATAATTTAGCATAAGAATAATTTTTAAGCTCATAAATATTCATTTTTCTCTCAAAAGTAAGCTTTGGAAAAAAAAAAAAAAAAAAAAAAAAAAAAAAAAAACCTTCAATAATTTTAGGAAAGAACACTTAAGGAAAAGTAGTGTTATTAGCTATTTAAAACTTAATTTCACTCTCTTTCTCTATTATATATAGAGAGAGAGGAGGCGGGGTACTCGAAAGCCCTTGATTTTGGTTTTAATTCCTTTCAGATTGAACTAAGGCATACATGATAAATTAAAATCATGTATAAAAATGGTAACAAAATTTTGTAAACTCGATAAAAAACTGCATCGATTTTAATTTCAAGAACTGTAAAATTTAATTATTTATACGCCCCCACCCCCTATTATTTTCTTTCACTAGGTAAAAGCTCCTCATGCCCTAACAAGATTGTGTACAAAATTTCTACATTGTATCCTAAAATATGTTAAAAGAAGGTTGTTGACATATTAGTCATAAATTAAAGAAAAATGTGTTTGTATATTAAAGTAACCATTTTTTGCACTTTTAAATTGTGTGTTATTCTTGAATTTTGAAAGTCCTACTTTTTATTTTCTCATAACCGTATATAGAAAACAGAGAAAAAAAATAAATAAAAAGTTGTGAGAGTTTTATTTATTTATTTTATTTTATTTTATTTTATTTATTTATTTATTTATTTTGGCAACAGGCTGAAATTACAACGCAAACAAAAATGTAGAGAAATTTAATAGAGTTGTATATATATTCTAATCAATAACTTTCTTCCTACATTGTAAAAAATATGTCCTATTTGCTGCCAGAAATTTTCTGTAATTACAAAAAATACGTTTTGACAACGTATTTTTTATTTCGTAGATACGTGTATTTTCTCAAATTACAAAGAATTTCTGCGACTGCAAATAGGACATATTTTTTACAGTGTAATTAAAAATTTTAAAATCCAGCTTCCAGTTGCCTACGGAGATGCTACAATCTATCTATGTGCCAAATGTCACGCCTATAAGTGCAGTGGATTTTTCTGCAGACAGCTAACAGACAGACATAATCATTGAGCTTTTATTAACAAGATTCTAAATCTGTATCATGTAGGGATGCTACACTGTAAAAAATATGTCCCATCTGCTGCCAGAAATGTTCTGTAATTACAAAAAAATACGTTCTATCAACGTAATATTTTCACAAATTAAGCGTATTTTCTCAAATTAAAAAGAATTTCTGGCAGCAAATAGGATATGTTTTTTACATTGTACGCTTAACTTCTCGTTGAAATGAAGCAAATGGTTCGTGTCCAGGACATCCAAGAGAATGCACATTATGTTTATGGGCGAAGATTCTGATACGTTGCACTAAACAACATAAAATGAGCATAGAGCTTTTATATGCATGAAATCATGTTTTGTATAGAATATGTTATGATAATTATTGATTATTCGTTTATAGGCTACTAAAAAGTATTGGGGTGTATCGGGGTATACTTCAATATTGCTGAAAATGCATTTCACGTTGTGTTACATGTTTTTGTATGGGATTAAAGTTAAGTACAGGATGTAGTCTGCCAATGGCTTTACCCTTTAACGTTCACTACTTAATTTATTTTAAAAGTTACTAAACTCATTTTAAAAATGGCTTTTAGACACACAGCTGATCATAAATATTTAAACAATAAAAAATCAGCATTGTTCCTTTTCGAGAAATTTTCGGTTTGAAACATCTGTAAGTAAACCTAATTAAATTCAAATTATATTTAATTTAATAAATAAATCACTTTATAAGTAAACATTATCGACGACAAAAACTCGTAAAAGTTTCATAGATCCCAACATTTCAATTTATTCCGGAGTATTTTAACTCTTTGCGGTGCAAGGTGATTCGGATCATTTAAATTACACTGCCACCAGAATTTACGAACATAATTAAAATAGAAGAAATTTTTAATTTGCACGTTAAAAAAAGGGCCTTTTCTGCTATGTTATAAATGTAAATTTTTGCCAAAAAATTTCCGGGATGAGTTTTTGCACTTGAGAATTAAAATTAGGTGTTCCATCAGCGGGAACACTGCGACTGAAAGGGTTAAAGACAATATGCAGGTATACTGAAAATTGAGCAAAAGCATTCTTTTCTATTGAATGCAATTGATGGAAGAACATTACTTCCTTTTACCATATCGACAAAAACGGATCAGAACTGAAAATTAATTTCTCATACTCATACAGTAGACAAGGTATTTTTTTAACTTAAATTTTCATAACTGGTTTTTGTATACTTTCGCGTTTTGAGGACCATTAAATATGAAAGTCAAGTTTTTAGCGGATGATCTGCATGTATTGTGTGTTATGTTAACGGCATAACTTAAAAGCCAATAAATGAAGGAAATGTTCAAGGAGTGTCGAGGATAAAAATTTGTAATAATCTTTAAAATTTAATAACAGCTTTAATTTATTTTTCATATAAATGTTGGTACTGTAATTAAATGTGTGTGTGGGGGGGGGGAGGACACGCACGAAATGATATGTCAAATAAAATTGTTCAGGGTGGCGACAATCAGGGAAAACAGAGAAATCATGGAAAAATCAGGGTACTTTATCAATCTAGAAATATCAGGGAAAAATCAGGGAATTTTGTAAAAACACCCAAAAATCATGGAAATTTTCCTTTTTGCACAGCATGCGAGACTGAAAAATTGCCAAACAGGTGTTATCTTAACCGTGATTGCACAAGATTTGTTGCTTTTTAGTTGAAACTCACCAAGTTAACATAAAAAATATATATATAGTATTAAAATTTTTAGTGCAACAACTTGAGGATTAATTTTATGTCTTGATGCTAATATGTTGTGCAATTAAAATGAGTCCTATTTTTATAATTTTGTTAATTTCTCCAAAATTTTTAAATTTTCATTTTATTTTTATTTTTATAAGTGAACGAAGGAAAAAAATAAAAAGACTGAGAAATTTTTATACTATACCCATCAGTATAGTTTTTTTTATTGTAGTGGTTTAGCGAACAAAGTTATGGAATGTATATAATAGGTAACGGAAAACATGGAAAATTGTCAAAATTAGTCATGGAAATCATGGAAAAATGAGGGAATTTTTTTTCTGAGTTTCTGTAGCCACCCTGTTGTTCCAAAACCTATTTTAAATTAAGTTTATACACAGCACTTGTTATCCTCCCCCTCAATCCGCAAATTGACTTTAGAGTATGGAAATACAGGGTAAGAGAAAGTCGTGTGTGTGACGCACCAGATTTTTTCAATATGTAATTATGATGGAATAAGAAAATTGCTCTTCAAAAAAAGTAATATGAGTAAAAGGCGGGGGCTTACTGTACCCAGAAATAAATTAAAATTAGGCAGAAATTATAAACAATATTTCTAAAAGATAGTTAGTTATATTTGTATTAGATATCAGGCTAAAATATGGCGGAACTAATATTTCGGTATCTTTGCCCTAAGAAACATTAAATTGGCTATCCAAGAAGCCACTTATGTCGTCATTGTCAGTTAAAGACAGAATCTTTACTTCATAGTGATATTGCAGGAGAATTCAATCGCTTAATTATCCTTGATTTGCCATAAATAGGGACACCCTAGTTTGCATGACAAACTTCCGAGGATTTCTGAAAGCCTGATTTCAATGTCATTGAAATGCATTAAGCAATTCAGAGTACATTAAGCCTATCTAAACGTTGAAATGTGATTGAAAACGTGTTAAATTTGTTTAAATAAATTGATTTTAAATTCTGATATAACTATTTAGTCTTTCTTCTTGTAAGAAACTGGTTGAATAATTCCATACTAAGAACCAAGAGACGATTAAACACATCTTTGAATATGAATGCATATTTAATACAAGAATAACATTAACTAAGTAAAAAAATTAAAATTAAAATTAAAAAAATAAAGTCAAAATTAATTAAAAGACGGGACATGACGTCGCATGCTTATTTCATTCCATCTCATATTCTCATCGCTGTTGCCATTCTTTCCAGCACACAAAAAAAAAGAGTTCTTTCTAGTTGTTATTAGCGCCTTACACTTCTCTTTAAATACTTCTTATTAAAGAGTGCCTTGGAATATAAAAAGAAGAAAAAAAGAACTAAGCAACTAAACCATTTATAACAGTAAAAAGTCGTTAATACTATAACAATAAAATATATTTGTTAATATAAATAAAAACACCATAAATAGTATTTTAAAAAATCGATTTATTACGTTTCAACACCCCAGAAACAACTTGTACAACACCTACAATAATGTATTGAGAAAAGAAAAGAAATTTTTTTAATTTAAAATATAACGTTTAATCAAGCATAATTAACTAAAAGTTATTAAAGCTTCATATTTTGACCTTCTTGGTGGAGTACTTTCTTTGAGGGAACCATCTTCAGTGCCGGCCCTTCTTGGTGTTCGGTGACGCAATGAAATGTTTATTCTGGTTACTGCCTGATTTTCTTTCTTCTAACAGGTGGCGCCTTAATGGGTCTAGGCCAGCTTTTGATTCATTGCCATTGCATGCGTTGTAATTTTTAATTTTTTCGACCGTTTCACTGAAGAATGCGTATTCTGGATTATCGCAGTTAGCGATTATAACTGTTTCATTATCATTAATCTTTATATTTTCTTTTTGTAATTTTTGGCCAGTGCCATGTTTCTTTTATCGCATTTTATATCTCTTACGTGTTCTTTTAACTTGGTGCTTATTTTTCTTTTAGACCTACCGATGTAACATCATTTTGTATTGTCACGATAATTAAACGGTTTTTGCAAATGCCTGCAGTTTCGAGGGAGAGAACAGGATCATTATCGTTACAGATAATTTGTTATGTGTCAGGATTGGTTTTTTTAGGTATATTTACATTTAATTTACTAGCAGCGTTTTTTATTTTAATTGAAATGTCTTTATCATAGGGGACTGAATATGTATCTGTACATTAAAGGATCTTTTTCATGGCTAGGGATTTGATTAAATTGTCGTATTCTTTTTCTGTATAATTTTTCGATCAGATTACGGAGTAACCTGCTTTGGTAGCCAAATATTTAATATATTTTGTTTTGTTTTTAAGGTCTGTAGGTTCGGTACAAATAATGATAGCTAGATTTATATATGTTTGAACAGCGTTAATTTTGTACTTATATGGTGTTTTACTGTAGTAACTGATGATTTCTTGGCTGAACGTTGGTTTTCTGTAAACAGTGGTATTAATTCTATTGTCGAAACGTTTAAATTTTACATGTAAGTAATTTATTTCGTTATTGTTTTCAGTTTCACATGTAAATTGGATGTTGTTGTAAATTCAGTTTAAAGAATTCAGTACTTTCTTAACATTTTGATCCCTGATACTTTCTTAACATTTTGATCGTCTTCAGTTGATGACGGCGAAAACCTGATGTAGGAGATCTCACTGGAACCCTCTTCTTTTGTTTATGAATTTTACCAATAAATATGAAATAACTTTCTTGCAGCTATTAGGCTACGGGCTATTGGAGCGCTATGTTTATTTTCAAGAGTATTATTGAATATGTTGAAAATTTCCTTAATATTTATGGATAGGTAGAGATTAATTACATCGAAACTTACGAAATGGTAGTTCTTATGGATTTCCGATTTTTTTTATGCGTTTAATAAAGTCCTCGGTGCAATTTAGGCTATTTTGAGAGAAGGAGGTGGGGGGTAAAAAAATGCTTTAAATACAAAGGTTGCGTATCTTAAAAACGGTTCCTAAACTCTTTTTCTTTTTCTTTTTTTCACGTTTTCCCTCAATTTTATTTTTAATAAACTTGTTTTTTAAACTTTTTCAGCTTGTTACCAGAAGGAAAAAAAAAAAAAAACTTTTTATGTGGTCTGTTTTACCTGTCTTGTCACCTCATCGTCACAAAAAAAAAAAAAAAAGAAAAGAAAAGAAAAGAAGAAGAGAGTGAGAGAGAGAGAGAGAGAGAGAGAGAGAGAGAGAGAGAGAGAGAGAGAGAGAGGAGAAATATAAAAAGAAAGAAAGAAAGGGGAATTTCCTTTTATGATTAAGAGATAGAATTAAATGTTCGTAATGGAATTTTCAACATTTATTTAAAATTAAATTTTCTCTTTGTGTGTTACAAGTGTTTGCAAAATCTTCTTGTAAACATCATTTAGCTAATTGATGAAATAAAAAATTTTTTTTCTTTGATTTTCTATCTTTTGTGTTCCGCTAAAAGACTTACAAAAATAATTCTTAGGTCATAAAAATTTAGCCTGTTAAGGTAATGAAGGTCTTTTAAATTTCTTTAGTAAAGAAATCTTTTATATCAGCTTCTAGCATCTTTAAGAACAAAAGAATTGTAACAAAGCTTAAATCAAGAGAAGGCGGGGCATCACTTTTTTATTTTCGACGTCATAGTGATGTCATTATCAGAACTTCTCTTCTTGAAAATTAAACGGCCTTGTTAATTCAAAATAAGTGTACTTGGTGTCTATAAATAGTACATCCTTTTTTTTTTTTTTTTTCTCATTTTACTTTTCCTTAAAAACATTTTTCTAAAGTGTTTGTTTAAGAGATTTCTAGAGAATAAGTAATTCAAATTTAAGAAAATTCGAAAATGTTTTTAAAAAGAGGTTGGATTACATGTCAAAAATTATTTTTAGCATCACAGTGGTTAAACGCTTTTTATCTTTATTAGAAAGGGTTAAAAACTCATAATATAATTGAAATAGCGTTTCGATCAATTTTCACTTACATCCCATAATGCATTTGAATATATTTGTCTGGCCTCGTAAGCTACTCATTAATCCTTATCCTGACATATTCTATAGGAAACGTTATTTTGTGCATCTATAATGCATGTTAATTTCGTTATGTTTTATGCAATATAAAGATATGAAAATATGCTCTAAATAAATTCTTCTCATGGACTGTAATTTATGTGAATTCTTTTGCGAGTCTCTATGCACAAAATAATGCTATTTATAACATTTTCAATGAGAAACATGCTCTAGCGAATCTGAATAGCATATAACAGTTTCGATACATCTAAAAAATTCTTACGAAAATGAAAACATAGACAGGCAAACGAACAGACAAACAAACAGGAAGACAGACATGTGAATGACAGACAATTTGAAATTATAAATATTTTTCAACTTTATTAAATTTTTTTAAAAGATAATTCTTTCCTTCCTTCCTTCCTTTCTTTTTTTTTTTTTTTTTTTTTTAGGACGGAGGACTGTTAGTTTCAATCTGGAGTGTTTGTAGACCAATTTTGTATAACACCTAAATAAATTAGAAATATCAGTCCTATTCTTACAAATTCGGTACCAAATGAAAGGAGCGATTTTTCTAAATCCAGGCGTGCAAACAGTTTTTCGACATGACAATTAGATTTTTTTAATTAACTAAAGTATGAAATTTAGGTGGAAACACTTCATTTTAATTCATTTCAGTCATTTTAAAAAATAGATGGCCCAGTTTTACGGTAAAAAAAATAAGATAAAAATAAATAAATTATAAAAATTATATATATTGAAATTAATAGTCCTCCGTACTAAAGTAACTTCTGTTGTAGACAGAATTTTTTTTCTTTTTATATATTGTATTTGTGGCGTGTATACAGGGATACACACATGCACCTACACACGCATACAAAAAAAAATAAATGAATAAATAAATAAAAATAAATCCGTAACATTATGGTTTATGAATGATGTATTTTTTTTTTCTTTCTTTCTTTCTGTGATAATACCGGGTGCGCCAAAAGTTCGTGAAAACTTTGAAAAATGATTAAAAAAGAACAAAAGATGATTTTAAAAAAAGTGCGGTTTGCACGAATGACATCAGAAAGAGGGCGGATTTTTAGGACTGAGGACTATTAGTCTCAATCTGGAATTTTTGCGGTGTCATTTTTCGATAGGTGGACATTTCTAGAAATCATTTTTCGATAGTAGGACATTTATAGAAATCTAAAATTTATCGAAAATATAATTGAATAATTTGAAAGCGATGTTATAATTTGAAGAAAAAAAATAAATAATAATAGTCCTTCGACCTGAATTAAATTCTGCTCTTTCCAGAATTTCATCAAAATCATTTTTTTTTCTACGAAGAAAAAAAAAAAAAAAAAGTTCAAAAATGACCGATAGGTGGCGCTGATGTTGAATATATTAAGAAAATTAATGCAAATGAGTCATACATTAAAATATAATGAGCAGAAACACAAAACCAATACAATTCAACTTTTCAAAGATTTATTTAAGCTGAAGTTATTCAACATGACCTCCACCACATTGTATGAAAAAAGTAAGGTGAGTCACAACACCTGTGACAGATGAGTACAGCATATCTGGATGAATCACAGACAAGGGCATAAAATTTAACATGGCATAAAATTTCACCTGAATGGCATGAAACTGAATGGTATAAAATTTAACCTGATTTGCATAAATCAACTTCACGTATGCATCGCAGCGCCACCTATCGATTTTTTTTAACTTTTTTTCCCCTTAAAAGAAAAAATCCGCTCTCTTTTTGATGTCATTCGTGCAAACCGCACTTTTTTATCATCTTTTTTTTTTTTTTTAATGATTTTTTAAAGTTTTCACGAACTTTTGGTTCACACGGGATTTTCTGCGATATCGGATTTTGTGCATTAATATCGAGCGAGCATATAGTATTTTAAAATTTAAATTGTTTCAAGCCGTATTTGGTTATAACTTTGTACTTTTAAACTGAAATTTTCACCAAAGATTGTGATTTTTTTTTTCTAAACTTTTAAACTGTTCGTTTTAGAACGTATTCTGTAGTGGTAGTGATTTTAATTTCTTTGGCGATAAAATTTGCGATATATTAGATTTAATTGGCGATATATTAGAAATGCTCAAAGACATATTATAAACTGCATTTCCATTTATTTTGTAATACATGTACAAAAATAAATGTGACTCTTAACATGGAGACCTTATTAAAGTTTCGTTAAAAATCGATATTCTACTGATAAAATTTTCCATTGTAATAAAAGACTATTTTGAAACTATATTTAAAAAAAAAATAAAAGTACTCGTCAAATAATGACTCAAGTCTTACCAGTTAAACTATCTACATTATATTTCATTGATTTAGAGACTCCGTTCCTAAAAAGAAATTGAGTGCATTGTTTTATAGGTATAGAATCCTTGGAAATTTTTGTATTTGGCGATCAAAAACGTAATACGAAAATTTCGTTATATATATTGTACGAAATATTATTTCTTATCATTGATTGCTCTCTTAATATAACTTTTTAGGAATAAATTTGATATCTGTTATCCTTGGCGAAAAAAAAAAAAAAAATCGCCAATTATTAACATTAGAACATTTTAGAACATTAGAACATATTAGAACATATTAGAACATTTTTGTTTTCTAAGTAAAATATATTAACATTCTTTCTTCCACCTGAATTTTTGTTTTACAAAAATGATGAAAATTTGGGATTTGCCCACAATTGAAGAAGATGCAGTCGATTTTTTTTTTCAAGAGAAAGGTTAATTGGCAAAGAATGCAATATGCGATTTGAATATAAATAGCAACAATAATATAAACAGCGATAATATAAATTGGCGATAATATTGAATTGGTGCGGTAATATTGAATTGACGATTTTTCGTTTGCAAACGGAAAAGTACCTGTTTTTTTTTTTTTTTTTTTTTTTTTTTTTAACGTGTGTTAAGAGAGCAATCAATATTATGAAAACATGCTTCGTATAACATGTATTAAGAAAATATGCATCTGGCACGCATATTTTCGTATTATGTTTTTGATCGCCAAATGCAAAAATTGTCAAGGACGACAGATATCAAATCTATGCCTGCTATTAAAATAAACCACGATTTTTCAAAGGAATTAGATCTTTCCACCAGATTACTCGGCGATCTTTTTTTTTTTTTTTTTTTTTTTCACCATGGACGACAGATATCAAATTTGCTCCATTTTATAATCATAAGTTCGTTTAAAAACCGTTTTGTGATTTTTTTTTTTTTGTAAATTTTACTTGGACTTGGAATGCTTCATTAGTTTTTAAGCGGGTTCCTATATAAATTATTTGTATAAATTTAAAAACTTGTTTCTATGTACCCTTTGAAAGTAAGTGCCTAAAGGTTTTTAATTTGGCACAAAGACATAATTTACATTTCATTAACGGCTATACATCACGGCACTTGGCCATGTTTTTGGTTTGCTAAAAATAGTCGCCAATCAAAATATATTCATTTAAATGTTTGTTTTCTTTCAGATCCTTTATGGTACAACTATAGTATTTCTCCACAGTTGAATTTGGCGATTTTTCTTTGCCGCCGATTTGACCGATAACGATGTCGTTCTGGACTGTTTGCGATATAATATGACAGCCTTTATGATTTTATGATTTATGATTTATAATTTAGCTTATGATATATGATATATCCATAATCGCCAAAAATAGATCACCAAATTCAGCTGTGGGGAAATACTATAGTTGTTCCTCATTTATATATAGTGACCAACGAAGCGGGCAAAACCTGCTTGTAAATTATAAAATAAGCAAAATATTGATAAAACAAAAAATAACGTAAACAATCTACTTTCAACATGTCTGAATCACTCCCTTGATGAAATTTGAAATCTTTTACCGATACCTCGGAAGATTCTTGTCAAGGTCTTTAACTACGCAGTTGAGACCAGACAACCATTTAATTCATCGCAAAATGGCAAGAAATATTTAAAGTCGCCAAGGGGGTACCATACTAAAGTTGTGCCGGAAAAGGTTTATTTCACCAAATTCCTTATCTTGCTTCGTGGTTACGCATTGGCGCAACATGAGGAAAATTAAAGGTACAACTATAGTATTTCCCCACAGCTGAATTTGGCGATTTTTCTTTGGCGCCGATTTGAACGATAGCGATATCGTTCTGGACTGTTTGCGATATAATATGGCAGTCTGCATGCTATTTATTTTGGATTTATGGTTTTATGATTTATGATTTATAATTTAGCTTATGATTTTATCATTTATGATTTTTAGATTTATGATTTAGCCATAATCGCCAAAAATAAATCGCCAAATTCAGCTGTCGGGAGATACTATAGTTGTTCCAAATTAAAATTTGGTTTAAAGAACAGATTTAGTGTAAGGCACACTTGGGCGCAGCGTTAGTATGGGACCCATTGGCGAAATTTGAAATTTGACAGCAAAGTAGTTCGGACGTCTTACACAAATGCGACAGCCATTTCAGTTCACCGCCAGAAGGCAAAAAAATTTTAAAGTCACCAAGAAATTCCATACTAAAGCTGTGTCCCTTAGGATTATCTGCTTTCTAAAACGAGCCAATGGTCAAACGCGCAAATGCGGGAGCTTAATTATATCAATTATTACTTAACATTAAAATGAAACCTTACCCCTATAACCTTTATGGTGATTACAAAAAATTACATTTACATTTCTGCAATTGTTTTAAAATAATCAAACAGTTATACGTTTTAAGGTACCAGTTGTTTTAATCATAAAAACTTACAAATACATGTTAAAATTAATTAAAGCTTTCAGTTTGTTTGAATACAAGTAAAATAATTTCAAATTTTATTGAATTTTGACTTTTAAATATTGATTCTTGAATTCTTTAAAGCTAAATATCCATATTCAGTGGCTTTGGCTTGTAACATCTTTGGAAGACATAATTTGGTGGCTATTTCCAATTCCTTTACAGTTAAAGTTTTTGATTTCCGAACTTTATTTATTGCTTTTAGTTCTTTTCCAAAAAGATCAAGAACATGGTTTATCAAATCATCAAAAACATCTACAGTAGCTCCTGCTAGTTGCATTTTCGGATGTAACTGGAGCTTTATTTTCCTTGTAGCGTTTTTAAAGCTTTCTCGCTTTGGTTGTCTTCTTGTGTTAGAAGTATTTTTGCTTGAAGATTTGGCTTTCTTTGGTCGCATACTTGTACAAGGTATTGATTTAAATATGGATGGCAAATTTTCAAAAGTATCACTTAATTTAATTCCGGTGAATAAATGGGAACTATTTTCATGAATTAAACTTGGATATTGTTCTTTATTGTATGCAGAAAACTGTTGCTTAGAAAAATCCATATTTAGACTTTGATTGATATAAAAATAACAACTCTTTTTTAAAATTAAGAATGTTTAAAAAAAGGATTTACTATTGCAAGATTGATAAGAGGTTTAAAGTGCTAAATTAAATTAATTTCTATGGAACTTCCGTTTTTGTTGCCACTTTTGTTTTACACAATCTTCTTTCGAAAACTTTTATTGTCGTGAACGTTTTAATCTTTTTTATGTTTTACACATAGAATAATAATTAGGAAGAAGGAGCATGACAATACTCTTAATGCTTACAAACCCCTTCTAGTGAAATGCCAGCGAAAGCTACTTTTGCTACTCAAAACCTTAAAGAAGGGCCATAGAAGAAGAATAATATCGCTGTTTGTTGTGGCAACACAACAGCTTATTAGAAACACTTATGCTCCTTCTTCCTTTATTATTATTCTATGGTTTTACATTACACCCAGAAAAGTACTTTCAAAAAGTTATACGCAAGCGAAGTGATGACGTCACTGGCCGTTCGTAGATGCAAGAAAAATATTTCCTATGTTAAACGCCCATTGGATTTTTTGTAAAAAATTATTAAAAATCAAAGAAAATTATCTCCCGATTTTAATCCCCATATTTAGGTATAGATATGTATTAGTTATCATGTGCATGCGTTAGATTAAGTTGTTTTTGTTATAAAATTGATAAAATTTGAATTATAAATTTCAAAACTCTAGGGAAAAAAAATGGAAAACTTCCATATTCGTTTTAAAACATAAACATTTCATTTCAAAGGATGATATTTACACAATAAGTATCCAACTAATATACTAATTAAAAGAAAAAGGATAAATATTCTATCATAATTTGAAGTCAAATTTGCTTTGAAATGTCTAAATAAAGTATTTGATATGATACTAATATGTTGCAGCGGAATAGATTTGATGTCGGTCATCCTTGGCAGAAAAAAAAAATCGCCAAATTATCTGGCGAACATAGTTTAATTCCTTTCAAAAATCATGGTTATTTTAACAACTTATATTAGGAGAGTAATGAATAATATGAAACAATTTTTCGTACAATACATATTACGAAAATATACACCTGGCATGCATATTTTCGTATTATGTTTTTGATCGCCAAATACAAAAACGCCAAGGACAACAGAGTTTTGAAATTTAAAATTAAAATTAATTGAAATTAACTTTTTATTTTTCACTATTGATTTAGTTACGCGTGTAATTAAGACACCGACCACAAATTGAAGAAAAGTGCAAATATTTTTGATTACCTTCTATCATAAAATGCTACAAATGATTTGTAACTTTAACTCATAATTTTGCTAACTAACTAACTAATATTCGATGTTTTTTTTTTTTTTTTTATAGACAGATATATATATATATATATATATATATCTGTTTGTTTATAATAAGAATGGATTTCAAGAAAACTTTACATAATTTTCAGAAAACTTGACGAAAACTTAGAAAGTTATTATTCTAAAACAGAAAATGCATACGTGTATTTTTCGCTGAGATATGAGTATTTGTAACAAATGTATTTTACTGTGCATGCGCAAAAGGTTGTCCTGTTTTTCAATTACAAAAGTTAAAAGCTAGATATATAAGCAAAATTATGTCAAAAGTCCATTTGAATAGAGTTACAATTAAACAAATTATCAGCAAAAGAATGAGCGTGATTTTAGATAATCTTCAGAGTGGAAATTTCCTTTCAGGTTTTTCGCATGCCACGTGTTTAATTTAGAGATCTAATAATTTCACCTATGTTGCAGAAGTCCTTTTTTGTGCTATCCTTCTTATAAACTCACAAATTTTAGTATATAAATAAAATTATGTTAGAGTTACAAGCCCATAATCTACTTGCCTCAGCGGTGTTTAATTTTTTTCTAAAGTCATTAATAGCATAAAACACTGACCAAAAAATTTCAATAGGTTATTGCCGAAAGAAGTTGTGACAGTTTGTAAAAGACAGGTCAAATATATTATCTTTTCATAAATGACCAAAAACTTTCGATTTCAGACGTTTTTTGAAATATCTGAAAAAGTACGGAACGAATCATCTTTAACACGTTGAGCGCCATGTCAGCCATTCTAGATTCTGGACATTTTGTCATATATCTCTCTAAGTACTGAAGGAATCATCTTTAACACGTTGAGCGCCATGTCAGCCATTCTAGATTCCGGACATTTTGTCATATATCTCTAAGTACTAAAGGAATCATCTTTGACACGTTGAGCGCCATGTCAGCCATTCTACATTCTGGACATTTTGTCATATATCTCTCTAAGTACTGAAGGAATCATCTTTAACACGTTGAGCGCCATGTCAGCCATTCTAGATTCTGGACATTTTGTCATATATCTCTAAGTACTGAAGGAATCATCTTTAACACGTTGAGCGCCATGTCAGCCATTCTAGATTCCGGACATTTTGTCATATATCTCTAAGTACTAAAGGAATCATCTTTGACACGTTGAGCGCCATGTCAGCCATTCTACATTCTGGACATTTTGTCATATATCTCTCTAAGTACTGAAGGAATCATCTTTAACACGTTGAGCGCCATGTCAGCCATTCTAGATTCTGGACATTTTGTCATATATTTCTAAGTACTGAAGGAATCATCTTTAACACGTTGAGCGCCATGTCAGCCATTCTAGATTCCGGACATTTTGTCATATATCTCTAAGTACTGAAAGAATCATCTTTAACACGTTGAGCGCCCTGTCAGCCATTCTAGATTCTGGACATTTGTCATATATTTCTAAGTACTGAAGGAATCATCTTGAAACTTTAGGAGTGGACAGAACACGTTATACTTCAAACATTTCAGTGAAAGTTTTACCCCGAAAGTAAAAGCAGTACCAATAAAAAATTAAATTGTTGAGCGCCCTGTCAGCCATCGGTGGCTGACAGTGTCAAATATGATATAAAGCCGAGTCAACCATTAGTGGCGGATATAAAATAGGATATAAATCTAAAAATATTAGATTTAATAATTGAAAATTTATAATTTTTATTTATTACAGGAGGAATCATTATGGAGTTTTGATGGATTTTAAGAATTTGTGTGTCGCTTAACGTGTTAAACTTTAGGTGTGTAAGTACATGTCATCTATTTCAATGAAAGTTTTGCCCTGAAAGCAAAAGCGGACCAGTAAAAAATTAAATAGTAATGAAAATGTTTGGAGTCACCTTATAAAAAGTAATGCTTGAAATGTGATCTGGCTGTAGCAAGTGATTACGAGGCTCTTTTTTATAGTCTGCAAAATTTTTATAAGGCTACCACATATATTCATGTAGGTATAATTTTTTTTATTTAAAAAAAAAGAAAAAAAAAATGTCATTTTTTTAGCTTTAGCACGCAAGCTATTAAACAAAGTGCAAAGCCATTTTCAGAAAACTTGACGTAAAACATTATACACAGAATATTGCGATCAAAATGCAAAAATGTTAAATATCTAATGAAATATGAGCATTTTTACTAAATAATTTTTTACTTTAGCAATATTCTAAAGTTAAAAATTAATTGCGCATGCGCTAACTTTAGCAAAATTTCATTTGCATAATTTAGCCAAATGTATTGAGCTACTTATGTGAAAACCTCAAACAAATATCGTACAAATTCAAAAAACATGACTGATATAATGAACAGAATTTCAGTTTCTCTCAAAAACGTGGAAGATGATAGCGGGTTTTATCAATATCTATTTACAATTAGTGAACACTGTATTGCATACTTGCCAACATACTAATTAATATTCCGTAGTATTGTTAGCTCCACCCTTTTTTTCACACCGGTATCTTTTTAGAGTACTTTTCCTCTTATTTAATCGTGATTGCATTTGAAGAATATTACTTTAAAAAATTACTGGTGTGAGAAAAAGGGCGGGACTAACAAGACTACGGAATATTCATTAGGATGTTGGCAAGTATGCTGTATTGCCATTGGGCATTGATTTAAATAAAATAAAAATGGGAGTAACACCCCTGATAGGTTAGCTTTTATTTTCACAGAAACCAAAATTCAGTTCATTCTATCTCTCATAACTTTTTGAATTTACACGACATTTGTTTGGAGCTTTCTTACAAGTAGTTCAATACTTTCGACAATTAAATTATGCAAATTATTTTTTTAAAAGCCTGCAAATGCATAGGTAAAAATTATTCAGTAAAACTGCTCATATTTCGTAAGATATTTAACATTTTTGCATTCTGATTGCAGTATGCTGTGTGTAATTCAGTACGCCAAGTTTTTTTAAAAGTGGCTTTGCACTGTGTCTAATATCCTATGTGTAATAATTTAACCCCTTAACGCGCGCTGTCCTTGCTGCGAGGATGCAAAATTTAAGATCCAGCTGCAAAAATTCATCCCGGAAAATTTTTAGCAAACATTTACGTTTATAACATATCAGAAAAGGCCGGTTTTTTTAACCTTAAAATTTTAAATTTCTTTTAGTGTAATTTAGTTCATGAATTCCAGTGGAAGTAAATTTAAATGATCCGAATTGTCTTGCGCCGCAAAGGGTTAAAAAGCAGCAACTTCTTTATCAATTCTTTAAAATAACCGCTATATCTCCTTGAATATATTATATGGTAGTTTCATAAAAATTTATACAGATAATTAAAATTTCCATAATCACACGCTGCAGCCAAAACGCATTTCAAGCATTAATTTTACAGGGTGATCCAAGACATTTTGACATTTGTTCAATTTTTTATTGGTCCTCTTTTCCTGTTCAGGAGAAAACTTTTGTTAAAGTATATGAGAAAACATGTTCTTTATATTCCCAAAGTTTAAACATAATTCCTTCAGAATTTTTCTATATGTTTGACAAAATATCTAGATTCGAAAGTGTCCAAATATTTATTGGTAGCTAGTCTATATTAACATCTTTAGACTTCGACAGCTCATAACTCCATAAAAAGTTTAGATAAGTGTCGTTTTACAGACTGATCGTACAGTACTGATCGACTGATCGATCAGTTTTACAGACTGATTTGATCCAAACAACTCAAAATAAACTGTTAAAAAATAGGTGTTGCCATTTGAAAAGAATAAAGTTGGTGCATGTTTATGTGTAGACAACTCCTTAAACAAAATCTACGTACCATTATAAACCAGACATTGTTACTATCTGCACCAGCTGCATATTATACGCTGAAAAAAAAAATATATACCGCCTTTATCTAGAATGAATAAGTGGTAATTTTCTAAATTCCTAAACTAGAAATATAAATTTCCGAGCTATGTACATAAGGCACGCCAATAAATTGATTAGACGATATGATCGAGAATTTCTAGTCTACACATTTCTAGATGATGAAACAATATTTTGAATATTCTGAATATTTTGTATGGCGATAAATTCTCGTTTAATTTTCTAGAATTGGGTCATAAACCAAGATTATAGTTGCTGAAACCCGCCTTTCGTTCTCGCATTTATTTGCAGAGATTTTTAAATAACTTTGCCCTCGAGAATATAGGAAATTGCTCCAGAATTCTTATAGGGTTTTCAGGAACTAACTTTCCAAGAGGACTAGAATTTATAAGGATGACACGGAACTATTTTTTCTTGAGCCACAATTTAGATTCTAGATGTCAGTTACAGAATTTTTTCTCGGTGTACGACAATTTGTCGAGAAATTAATCGAAGGGTAACATTTATTTTATTTTATTTTATTTATTTATTTATTTACTTTGCTTGCTGTATATATTGAGTTTCATGAATATATATTCATAAATGCCTTCTTCGTGTATGAATTTGAAATATGCAAGTGCCTGTCATTTTTAAACAAAATGGTGTATGGATAATACGGGTGGCACAATGACTCAGTATTTCGGAAGTTACTGTGATAACAATTTCTTTATTACATAGATAGATAGTTAGAGAAAACTAACTGATTTCAATGAATCGATTTTCATAAAAATCAATCTTAAAATAGCTTTTTTTTTATATATATTTTCAAAAATATTTGTCTTATACTCATTATCTTTAGTTAGTTTTAAATGTTTATTTAATTTGAAAGAATATTAGCTCCTAATTTCCGTAGTAAAGATAATATATTTGAATTATTGTGAAATATTTAAACTAAACTGCCTAACAGAAGTTTATTTAATGCAAATTTTGAAAGGATTATATGCTTACTAAGCTGCTTTCAATTTTAGTCAAGACAAATTCTGTATACTACTTATGTTATTCATATACTTAAAAATTATGAAATATGAATTGTGTAAGATGTATAAAATATGGTAAAATATAAATTGTAAATAACTAAAAATTTCAGGTAGTGTATTACATTAAACTGTACCTTATATTTGATATCTTAAATATATCCACCAACAAGCATTAATGATAATACTCATCTACACAAACAATACTGAGCTCAATTAAATCAATTAATGTAGTTAAGTCAATGTAATTGAAAATTACAATAATCAATCATTATGATTGAATATGCATTATTCTGGAATACTCCATAATGCTTACATGTACTCAATATTATATCATACTCAATATTACTTATATATGAAATATACACAGGAATAGTAGAAACATGTTTATTCAAAACAACTTAATACGTATAAAATGACATATATAGTGTGTATGAATTATTAAAATGAAATAAATGGCATTTAAATTTTTAATGCTTTATTTATTTATTTAATTTGTGAAAGTGTTGTAGCATTTTTATAAGGCTTAAAATTTTAAAACGTTGTTTTAGAAGTATTTGTTAATCAAAGTTTGGCATCATAGCATGCAAAATTGAAGAAGTGTGCTATGGTTAGCATATCACTTTCTTCTATATGATTCCTATATATAATCTCATACTTGCCAACATCCTAATTAATATTCCGTAGTATCGTTAGACACGCCTTTTATTTCACACCAATATTTTTTTAGAGTTTTATTCTACTTATTTAATCGGAATTGAATTTGGAAAATATTACTCTTCAGAATTACTGATGTGAAAAATAAAAGGCGAGGTTAAAGATATTACGTAATATTAATTAGGATGTTAGCAAGTCTGTAATCTATTAATATATGTAACCTACAGCAGAGATGCCAACATTTTAATTTATTCCCGAGCATTTTCAGCCCCGCCTCTATTCCATGACATTTTGTTTTTCTTAAAAGAAATTTTTTCTTATTTTATCGCAGTTACATATTGGAGAAAAATATTCTATGAAAAAAGTGGTTCAGATTAAAGGCGAAGCCAAAAATGAATAAATTAAAATTTTGGCAACTATGCCTAAAGATTAAAGTGCACAAAAAGTTAGTCAACATAGCTTATTACAATAAAACTTTTACGTATGTAGTTTGGTTACATTTTAACCAATAGATGTTGAGATAAAGGCACATAGCAAATCTCAGATTTTTTATTATCGCAAATTTCCGTAAACTTTCCATTCTCGTATTTGAATAGAAGCCTCAAATCCTGTACGACGATTTCCATGCTCAAGATACGTACAAAGTCAGCAACGCAACGTCAATGGGGAATGTGTCTACACACTTGTTCGCCATATGGGGCGACAAGTATCATATGACTATATTTATTTCGTACCGGAAATAGTTCAGAAAAAAGAATTACACTATTAATATTTTTTTTTTTTTCCTGAGAGGGCAAATATATGCAATTTTGGATTGTAAGGATTCTCTAACATATCTTGCAAGGTATGTGTTCAGTTTAATTGTATGCTTTTTCTTGTCTACTCGCAATCTTTTGCTTTTCTGTCGCCCAGCTGCTGCAAGTAGACATTTGTTTTAAATTTCGCTGTGCCGCTTACCCAGCACTCGCTTTGCTCACGCCTCCTTTGATACATTTGATTAATCTGATTTGTTTTCTGACCAGTATCACTTGGCAAGAATCGCACAATCATAAATGTAAAAAAAAAAAAAAAAAAAATACAATAATGATAATAATGCACCAAAAACTGTTAACACATTATCGACTGGTCACGATTTAATTCGTTTCTTTAAAAAGAGACAATTATCTCCTTTAGGCGTCAATGTGAAACAATACATTATTGTTAAAAAGATTTTTCGCACTCGTGTTTAATTGATTAATTGCGATTTAATTCGTTTCTTTAAAAAGAGACAATTGTCTTCTTTAGGCGTCAGTCTGAAACAATACATTATTGTTAAAAAAAAAATTCGCACTCGTGTTTAATTGATTAATTGCTATCGGTGTATATATTGTTCAGTAGCAATGTTCACATTGTTTTGCTGAGGATAAAATTTAAGTGATTTAATCACATATACAAAAAAAAAAAAAAAAAAAAAAAAAGTTTATTAAATTATGTAATATTTTAAAGAAATGCCAAAGAACGTTGCTTACAAATAAAAATAGGAACATATGCAGGCATTATATTGTTAAGACATACGCATTATAGAAAGAGCGGGTTAGGTTGAGGCGTAGAAATCGTCGGCAGGGTTTTTAAGTTCGTCGTCTATTATAAGAAATATACACATTCAGCGAAAAAATATTTATCAAAACATATAAACCACAATTATCTAATTTCTTTTCTTGTTTAATTACTTTTTGTAAAATTATGAAAACAATTGAACAACTACTATCTGTTGAACTGTGAAATTTGCAATACATAAAGTTATTAGATGAAACTCAACATAAAAATTTGTATGGAAATTTGCTTGAAATTTAATTTATTTTAAGATTTTAGAACTTTATAGAAAAGAAAAAGCTCATGAATAAAATGTAAACAAATTGTTATAGATTTATTTACTTTTTTAATTAGCTCTTGTAAAAAGATGGAAAGAATCTAGCAAGTGTTATATGTTTAACAATAAATTTGTAATAAATAGAGTTATTAGCCAAAACTAAAGACTCAAATATAATTCAATTTGAGGTTAGAAAGCTTTATAAGGAAAAAATTATGCTTGGTCAAATCTTTAATTAATTGGTCTTTAATTCTAAAAAATTTTTAATTAAAAGTGATTTTAAATGATTATGAACAAAACTTAGGAGTAATGTTATAGAATTAAATATGAATAATAATAATAATAAAAATAAAAATACTATTAAAACAAATTCATATATATATATATGTATATATATATATATATATATATATATATATATATATATATATATATATATATATATATATATATATATATATACATACACACAATATTAATATGAGCCTTGTAACTAAATTTCTCTATGAAAATACCACTTACACATCAACAAAAAAATATTTATATTACAAAATGTAAAACATAGTTGTATAATTTATTTCCTTGTTTTAATTAGCTCTTCTAAAAATAAAAATAAAATATAACTACTGTTATTTGTTGAATAAGAAACTTGTGATAATATATAATTATTAGACAAAACTAAAATTATGAAGCCCAAATAAAATTAAATCCAAAACTTATAAAAAGAAACTGTGTCTCTTTAAGACAAATTTTTAATTAAAAATAACTTTAAAATTCTTATGAAAAAGAAATAAAGAAGAATCAGAAAAAATGATATAAATATAATTTCTTCTTTAATTAGCTCTTGTAAATATATGGAAACAACCTAACGATTGTATATGTTGAAAATTAAAACTTGTGATATATTAGGCAAAACTCAAAACAAAAATCTAAAATATAATTTTATTTAATATTAAGAAATTTTTTTCAAAAAATACTTTGAGTAGTTTAAACTAAAATAGGTTTTTAAAAGCTCATAAAAATAAATTAGGCTCTGAGGAACACGATTTTAATATGGATTTAAGGAAAAAAAAAGTAAGACATTAAAACAAATTCCTTTCTTACATTTATCTTCTTATATCCTTGTGTAAGAAAATTAACGACTTTATTGTTTAATTTAATTTAATTATCTTTTTATGCAATCAAATCATTTTAATTTCTTCGAACCTACCACTTACATATCACAGATTATTATACAGATAGGACACTCCCGTACATTCTTCGGTAACCGGAATTTGACTGCAACGACCCTTTTGTCAACGGCTGAAAGTTTCTCGAGCTCTCCAGCTTACGCAATCGCTCGTCTTATTTTTATTGTATCTATGTTCATATCGTAATATTAGTGCAACGTTAAACCCAACATCCAACCGACTAACCATTTTTATGTTTACGTTTGGACTTTGTTATTGTTTACGACCTTGATTGTCGAAAGCAATTTATTTTAAGAAGCAAGTACTAAAAATTAAGCAAATAAATTTCGAAAATATACATAAACCAGAAATATTTTTTTCATTTTAAAGCATTTGTATTATTTACACCAAGAAATGTTAAATATTTAAGATTTCATACCATACTGCTACTTCAGCATTACAGTTTGTTATATTAATTTGTACTCTTGAACACGAATGTGTTTGGAAATAATTTATTTTCAAACATAATAAAAATTAGTTTTATTTCTTAGAAGAATAGCTGTGAATGTTTTGAGGATAATTTTGTGAATTCAAAGTGAAGAAAAAGAAAACTTCTCATACTAACCTGCTACTAACTACTCACGAATTAGAAAAACAATTTTCGATCAAAGATGCTATTCATGTAGACTTAACACATGTAGTTCCCCTCTGTTGACACTAGTGGTGCTACTATATTTCCGGTTCGCGTTCTAGCTTCACTGTCCTATCTGTATGATAATCTGTGTTACATATTAAACGAACATACATCTGTATATATATATAAATTACGTGTCACGATGTTTGTCCGGGGTAAACTCCTAAACTAAGGAACCGATTTTAATGAAATTTTGCACACTGTGTGCAGTTTGGTCCAACTTGAGAGATAGGATAGTTTTTATCTCAATTTATTGTCACAATATTGTTTTATTGCAATTATTTGTTAATTATAGACCTTTATTAAAGTTGCTCCAAAATATCTGTGAGTTCCATTAATTTAATTGTTGCCAAAAAAAAAAAAAAAAAAAAAAAAAAAAAAAAACTACGAGTTCATTTTCTTTCGACATAAAAATAAATACATTTAATCAAACGTGAACGTTAAAAAAATATAAAAAGTTAAATTATGGATCTCACGAAAATTGACGTAATAATCAATTTAAAGATTTTATACACATTGATAAAGTGCTAATGTAGTTCTATCATAGATATAGTAATATATATAGATCTCTCATCTCCATGTTACCGTACAAAGATTTTAGATGCCGAAAAAAAAAATAAATAAATAAATAAAAGCTTTGGAAACAGCCATTAAGTGGTATTGAAAAAAAAAAGAAAAAAGAAAAGAAAGAAAGAAATATGAATTTGAAACTGTATCTGGAGTCTTCCATTCCCCTTTAGCAAATAAATTATTCATAAATTTTATTTGCTAAAATATTAGTATGTATTCCCGTGTGTATTCACTCGGGGAAAGACGGCCATATTTTGGTAAAAACGTCGTCTTTTCCCAAATGAAAAGGAATAACTTTTTTCTCCCCAATGATCACTCTATTCTATATATGCTATACTATATCTATGAGTTCTATACGCAAGCGAAGTGTGACTCACTGACCGTCTGTGCAGCCAAGAAGAAGATTTCCTATGTTAATTGCCCACTGGATTTTTTGTAAGAAATTTTAAAAAATCGAGGAAATTTATTTCCCGATTTTAATCCTTATATTTGGGTATAGATATGTATTAGTTATCGTGAGTGTTAGATTGAATTATTTTACTGTCAAATTGACAAAATTTTAATTTTAAATTTCAAAACTCTGTCGCCCTTGGCTTTTATTATTATTATTATTATTATTTGGCGATCAAAAGCGTAACACGAAAATATACATGCCAGATGTATACATTGTACGAAATGTAATATGTATTATTCATTGTACGTATGTATGACATGTAATATGTATTGTACGAAATATTGTTTCATATTATTCATTACTCTTTTAATATAAGTTGTTAAAATAACCATGATTTTTGAAAGGAATTAAATATTTTCGCCAGATAATTTGGCGATATTCTTTTTTTTTTTCGCCAAGGATGACAGAAATGAAATCTATTCCGCTGCAAAATATTAGTATCTTACATCAGATATTTTATTTAGACATTTGAAAACAAATTTGACTTCAAACTATGATAGAATATTTAATTTTCCTTTTAATTAGTATATTATTAGTATATTAAAATTTAAAAGCATGGTATATAAAAAGTTTTTTTTTTTTAATCTTATAATTATTCTTATCTTAATCCTCAATGTTTCCCATCTTTATTAACTTGAATTTACTATTAAAATTTTAACATACTCAAAAACTTCTCATCACTTCGTTAAAATACACTAAACTTTTCCAAAATCTTTTTCTATTTAAAATGATACATGTATTTACTTTAAATGTCCAATATTTCATAAGATTTCCAATTTTAAAGTTTTAAAATATTTATCAAATTTACTTATTTTTCTGGTTTAGCCTTATTGTTTTCCTTTTTATAACTACAGCTGTTGCCCTCTTTAAAATATTTAAAATGATGAGGTCATTTTATAGTAAAATTATCCATTATAGCATATATTATATTTCACTCCTCCATAAAAATTTATTTTAAAATCGTCTGTTTCTTTTATACTTTTATTTTAATAGAATTTTAATAGAATTTAATTTATATATTAGTCATTTTAGCAATTTTATCCAAAGTAGCATTAGAAATAATATATATCACTTCTCCATTAAAATTTATAGGACCCTACAATAAAATTAATTTGTACTTAATATCAACACTACGAAAATTTTTATCAATCGCTTCCAAATTTTGACCTAAGTTTCAAATCTCAACCCTGTGGGTTTTTACATCGGCTACAGCGTTTTCGTCTTTGTTCGTAAATAATAATTTGACTGTACTAAATAGTTTACAGCCGTATAATTCAACGTATAGCTTAGTCACAGCAACGCGTGGCCGGGTCTGCTAGTACTTAATATAAACGAAAGTGCAATTCCAGCAAACTTTTATTAATATTTCTTAAAGTAACTGATTATTTTTGTGTGGCCCTGTAAATTTAATGCTAATCGTACTATATTCTATAGAAAGCAATTTTTTGTGCATATGAATAACATATTTCAATTTCTGCTAGTATATATATATATAATCATAAAAGATAAAACATAGTTATTCAACTTTCCTTCTTTAAGTAGCTTTAATAAAAGACAGAAACGATTTAATCGTCTTATATTGAAGAATAAAACTTGTAATACATAAACAAATTCTTAACTAAAAATAATTTAAAAAACTTATGAATAAAATTTAGACAAAATAACACAGGTCGACATGTAAATTTTGATTTTATAATTTTGACTGATCTTTATGTTTTTTGGTGTGCTGAAACCGAAAATGAAGTTAGTTTTTCTCTATCATGTATAGATTTTTGTCAATACAGGGTGCCTACCAATGTAATTTCTTCCATTACTCTTCCACCAATATAATTATATGGTAAGTTTTATAGTACGTTTTCATGATTAACTAATTATGGATATCTATTGTTGTAATAGCGCAGTACTAGTGCGACGTAAAACCATACCAACCAACCAACTTATTGTTATGATGGTATATGTAAGAAATTGTGTCAGTAAGCATCCTGTATTGGTAAAGATGTATACGTGATAGAGAAAAATGGGCTCCATTTTCGGTTTCAGCACATCAAAAAACATAAAGTTCAGCTAAAATCATCAAATCTTCAATGTTGTAGGTCTGTGTAATATAATTTCCTTTCTTCTTCGCACTGAGAAAAAATTATGTGACTGACATCTAAAATCTAAATTGTGGCTCTGATAAAAATAATTCCACGTCATCCTTATAAATTCTGGTTTCCTTTACTAACGAGCTCTAAAAACCCTATTAGGATTCTAGATAGTTTTCCTTTATAATAAGGAGGTCAATCTCATTTAAAAATCTCTGCAAATATATGCGAACACAAAAGGTGAGTTTTAGCAACTATAATTATGTTTTATAACCCAATTCTAAGAAATAAAGACAGAAATTCGCTCAATATAAATAATCCATAATATTCATAATGTTCGTCACATTGTTTCACCATTTAGAAAAGTGTAGACTAGAAATTGGTGATCATTTCGTCTATCCAAGTTATTTGTTTACCTTACACGCATGACTCGGTAATCTGTATTTCTAGTTTAGGGATTCAGAAAATGTTTACTTTTTGATTCTAGATGAATACAGTACATTTTTTTCTCAGTGTAATTAGTTTTTGTAAATGATAGACATAGTCTAAATAATATGGTGTGTCACTCACACGATTTTCTCTTACCCTGAAATTTAATACTATAAATACAGGTTGGAGATTAAGAGGTAAGATAATGAGTACTGTTATGTAAACCTATGTTAAACAATTCAAATTAGGCTTCGGAAGAGTTTTATATGATAATTAGTTCTGTGTGAGGTGGGGCTACCGCCCCCATCAACCCCCCGTTTTATTAATACACCTACATTAATATAGAACTTAATTCGGTTATTAAAAAATAATTCTGTTTTTAAAAAATAATTTATTAAAATTATTATTTAAACAAATTATCTTTTATGATAATGTAGACAATTTCCATATTAGAGAAGTAGTATAATACTAAATTGAATTTATTGTCGATATTACATTAAAAAAATCGATAACTTTATTTTAAATTATCGCAGATCGATGGTTCAACCATTAGTTTTAAAGATATTGGCGAGCTCTTTTGAAAGATACCCATCATGAAAATTTACTCTCCTCGAGCAGGGACTTCCCCCACAGGGAAGGAGGCGAGGCTCCTACATACACATTTTTTTCCCCCAGTTGACTGTCTCTATTACAAAAAATATATATTCGTTTCATTTGGTTTAGTGCAGTCTATAGATGTTAAATTCTACTTACCTGCAATTTTCCCCATAGACGTAATGTATTTTAATACTTTTGAGTGTCCCTGTACACGAACCATTTGCTTCATCTCAACGAAAAGCTTACTGTAGCATCCCTATATGATACACATTTAGAATACCGAGTTTGGAATTTCTGCTACTATTTGTTCTTGAGATATGCTAAGAACAGAGAGACAGACGGACACACTGATCATTCGCTAAAAACATGATTATCTTATTCAGGGTACCTCAGAACATGTAAATATAACAAAAACTCACGTTCGAAAATTTGACCCTAAAACAATACTTTCTCGACTCTATGGGTAAGAGAAAGTAAAAATGCAATTTAGTTAAACAATAGAACTTGTAATGTATTGAGCTATCCCATAAAACTCAAAACATAAGTTTCAAATGCAGGGCTCATAGCGTTTCTAAACATTTGCGTTCATTTATTATATTGTCACCAGTATTTTAGAGCAATCATGTCTTAAATAATATTATAGCATTAAAAATTATTGAAAAAAATTATTTTTGAAAAAAGTGGTGACAATATAATAAAATACATGCAAGATGTTAGTAACGTTACGAGTCCTGCAAATATAATTTATAATGCAAGTATAATTTAATATGTTATCGTCGTATAGCCCCGTTTAAATATATTAACAGTCTTGTTATTTAAATTAATAATCTTTCTACGCAAATTGAAAAATTTAATTTCCGTGAACATAGAACGAACAAGCATTTTATGAAAATTTATCGAACATGTTCATTTAATGAACACATTCGTTTAATGAGACATATGTATCACAAATATAAAACATCGTAGTTTTATTACAAATATAAAACATATTTCTCTTCTTATTAGTTCTTAAAAAAAGATAAAAACAGATTAACAACTATTATCCGTTCAACAGTAAAACTTGTAATATATAGATTTGTTAGAAAATACTTAAGACATTAAGTGTCAAATATTATTAATCTAAGATTTAAAAAATATATATATTGTAACTATTTTAAACAAATTAACAAGCTTATGAATGAAACTGAAAAATTTTTAATAGATTTCTTTCATTTTTAATTAGCTCTTGTAAAATGATAGAAAGGACCTAGTAACTGTTAACTGTTTAACAATAAACTTGTAATATATATACTTGTTAAAAAGCACTCAAAACATAAATCTCAAATATAATTTAAATAAAGATTAAGAAACATTATTAAAATAATTATAAGATAACAAAAAAAAAAAAAAAAAAAAAAAAATTATATACAATGTTTAAAATTTTTGGATGAATCATAGAGTTCTTATCAATGTGCATAAAATTTTTAAAGTGATAATGGCGTCAATTTTTGAGAGATGCATAATTTAACTTTTTATAAATTTTTAACGTTCACGTTCACGTTTAATTAAATGTATTTATTTTTATGTCGAAAAAAATTGAACTCGTATTATTATTATTATTATTATTATTATTTTATTTATTTATATATATTTTTTTTTTTTGCAACAATTAAATTACAGCTAATATTTTAATGGCTATTTTAACGCTATTAGGATGTTATTATTTTCATATTTTAATTAAAAATTTCATATTTTAATTAAATATTTTAATTAAAACTTATCGAAAATCGGACTTCGAAGTATTGTGTTGTCACCGGGTTCTGAGCTACTGTGAAAGTTTCAAATGTCTAGCTAGTAGGGAAGTTGGTTAAAATTCGATTGCAAGATTTGTACCGGACAAACAAACAAACAAACAAACAAACAACAATAGAAGTTAATAAAAACATGGTAAAATACTATGGCTAGTTTACACAAATTTTTAATTAAAAGAAACTTTTAAAACCTCACAAGTAAAATGTAGTCATAAAGAACTTAATACACATAGAAAAAATATCTATTAAAATAAATCCATATATTTTTGTTATTTTCTTATAGCCTTCCTTAAATAAGTTAACAATCTTACTATTTAACATAATCACCTTTTCACGCAATGAAATTAATTTCATTCCCATGAACGTACCACTTATACATTCGTTGTACAAACATTTATGTCACAAAACATAAAACATAGTTATCTAATTTCTTTACTTCTTTAATTAGCTCTTGTAAAAGATAGAAACAATCTAACAACTGCCATCTGCTGAACAATAAAACTTGTAAGGTGATATTGGATGTCGTAAGGAAAACTCATTAGACCAATCGTAACTGTTCCTTTCATGATGACGTCACGAGCAATGTCCTCTCACCTTTGACATTAAATAACCATTCTAATGAAGGTCGGCTATCTGTGTTTCTAAAAATAAATGTTCATGATTTTGACAGGGGATCATAGGGAATTTTAAATACGTATGTGAAATATTATTGTATGTGAAAAAAAAAATATTTATGCATTGCAAATTTTTTATGCAACATTTTAAGATATTGTGCAGAAATATTTTTAATGTAATTAAAAGAACTTATTTACGATGACAATGTTAAAGAAAATAGAATGCTAGCTTTACGGCGGAAAAAGTGCAAATTTCTAATTTTAAAATGCGTGAAATTAATCTGCATAGTTTTTAAAATATATTAAATATTAAATTTATAATCCTTGTGACAATAAGAAAAAATGCACTGAAATTATGAAATAAATATTGAATTATAATATAGGCATTAATACTTAATCAATATTTTATAATATTAGATGATTATTAGTAATATTGCATAAATATTTAGAAAGTGATGTGGCGGAAATATCCTAGCAATATTGTCTAAATTCTTAGTACAATAATAGGGGCATGCTGACACAATGTTGTAAATTTAAACAAAATGCCAACCTTTTTTTTTTTTTTCCTTTTTAAATTTTATTATTATTATTATTATTATTATTTAATATCATTGAAATAAAAGGAAATACAATGGATGTTTAGCTAAGATCAAATAATTTTAAAACTAAATGTAATTTATCGTTCTTTTTTTTTTTTTTTTTTTTTTTTTTTTAAGAAAAGAAAAGAAAAACATTAATTTAATGGTTGGTAAAAAATACTAAGTAGTATATTAGAGGTATTTAATAAATATTCATTTTTTTTTTTCATGATACATGAACATATAATTAATTTCTTACAATAAAAGTTATTCCATACGTATTGAGTCAATATTTCATTCTTCATATTACGAATAATTACAAGATAAAAAGAACTTCTTGTATACCACGTTTTTAAATTTTCTGTTGAATCATATAAACTTGACAATTCTATGTATTAATAAATACTTTTTAAAAACTTTTTTGATGTATTATCCCATCAACTTGAAAGAAAATGATCAAATGCGTAATTAAGAGGGCAATTATAAGAAATTTTCAGACATTTATTAATTGAATAAAAGTATTAAAAGCATTCATTTCCATAGTGTTCTGCGCTATTCTAAAAGTTTCAACTGTCTAGCTAGTCGGGAAGTTAGTTAACAATCGATTGCAAGATTTGTACTAAACAAAGAAGAAAGCGAGTTAATAAAAACATGGTAAAAAATAGTGTCAATATTGTACAAAAGCTTATCCCATATTAGGAGTATTCTTGAGCAATATTTTAAATCGAAATAAAATACCACTATTCATTGTTGTTTTGATTGTACAATAGACGCATAAATCTATTGAATTTTGTGCGGAAAATTTTTTTTTCTGTTGGAATAAGTTTGTTACAAGTCATGAATACTTATACTAAATATGAATACTTTGAATATATATATATATATGATAGTTATCGTAATAAAATTTAACCTTAATATTTAGCAATTAATAGATACAAAACAATACCAACACAATAAAAATAGAACTGATTGTAACATATAGGTAAGATTGACACAAAAATGTTGCGATACAGAGTAAGAACCAATAAGAGACAAAAACAGTTTAAATTACTTACGCTGACATGAATAATAATAATAATAAAGGACCATTAAACTTAATGACGGAGAAAGTAAATAAAGAACCACAGAAATAATAATTGGATAAAAATGCTTAAAAATTGAAGTATAAACACTTCAGGGGGCATGTAATTCATAAAGCTGAGAGAGCTGCATCGATTTCGTAAAACAGTATAGCTAATCATAGCAATTTATATTGTTTCAGCACTGATCGAGGCAGCAAAACCATTTTGAATGAGAAATTATATATATATATATAAATATATATAAATGCATTGATACTTTACTGTAATAAATACTTATTTGCTGGTTAACAAAATTTGATCAACATTTTATAATATTAAGTAATTCTATATAATAATGAGTAAATTCTGTAAAACTCATAGTCATATAAATATATATGGGAATATAGTATCAGTGTTCAGTAAAAATCTTATTCCATATAAGAGGTATAACATTTTAAATTCTAACAAAATACTAATTCTTTTAAGATTTCTAGAATAATTTATTTGCATTGAATACATTAAATCCTTGACTTTATAAACTACGAATTTTAATTTTAAAATATGCAAAATTATCATGCATGCTTCTCAAAAAAGAAATACATTAAATTTTTGATTAGACGATTACGAGAAACGATTTCATTACATTGATTTAATAAATATTTTTTAATTCTCTAAACATCAATGTTTAATCAGTATTTAAAATTATTCAATATATTTTTAGAATACTTGCATTAATGTTTTATTGGTAACACAGCAGAAATGTTGGACTAATATTGGGCAGAAATGTTATGTTGTAATAAAAATACTTTGACGTTACATTGTAAGTTCATTGAAATAGTATATATGATAGTGAGTAACATAAAAAATATCTATTTAAAGTGTTTCAAAAATGATAGATATTAACATTTAGAACATTTTTACGATTAAAAGTATATTCTAGTGAATAATGGTTTAAAAGGGGTGCGTCCCAGACCGTCGCCAATTATCCACAGCGCAGTAATGGTGCGACGTCAATCACAACCTACCTAATTATCTACCTACCTACAACCATGGATCATATTTTAATTTTCCCGTGTAAGAAGATTAATTTTCTAAAAGTAGAGAAAAAAAGTTGATATTTATTTTCTTTGTTTTTTACATCCATGGTTTCGGGCTGCGGTACCCTAGTCGGTAAAGCGCTGAGCACGTAATTGGAATATTGCCGATTCGATACTTAAGCCGGCCAAAGACCGTCGTGTACACTAATGGTGGCTGGTGCACATAAAATCTGCCGTGGTCGCAAAGTCCTCCATGTTCCCATCCCCACTATACTTCTGGAGATCACCAAAGCGGAGGGG
This sequence comes from Salticus scenicus, assembly GCA_963930645.1. Classification (NCBI taxonomy): domain Eukaryota; kingdom Metazoa; phylum Arthropoda; class Arachnida; order Araneae; family Salticidae; genus Salticus; species Salticus scenicus. The sequence continues at coordinate 175,829,053 of OZ005658.1, forward strand.
GATTCCCTCCGTGATGGTTCAAAATTGTGATGACATGTCTCAGGAACATCTCTAGGGGTGCGTCTCACACCGTCGCCAATTACCCATAGCTTAGTACTGGTGCGACGTTAAATCCAACCAACCTACCTACCTACGTACAACCATGGATCATATTTTAATTTTCTCGTGTAAAATGACTTCATGACAGAAGAACAACGTCACCGGGAGAAACTTTTTTCAAAATGGCAAATAGAGTACCTTCATAAACTTCTCGTTTTTAGTTGATAACTTCTTTCATTAAAATGATAAAAATTTCTAAGTAGCTGAAATGTCCTCCTTGGAGTACTCGGAACACATTGATACCTCTCATGACGCGAAGGACCCTGCCCTCCGTTAGAAGATGCTGTCGCAGACAAAAAAATTGAAGCCAGTGACAGTAACTTTTTTTTTAATATATAGAGAAACGGGTAAAAACCGCAAATAATAATCCCCTTTCAGAAAAAATTGTCTTAGATATTTTAATTCAGTTTTATTACCTTTATTAAACCAATTTCCAGGCAGTGAACAACTTTTGTATTTGTGACTTGAGTATTTCAAAAACAATACAAATTCAATTATCAACAAAGAGAAAATTATTAAAAATGCATTGTAAATCCTAAATTTTATGAACTATAATAATAATAATAATAATAATAATAATAATAAAAGCATACACAGTTATGAATTTAATTTATTCTCTTTATCACCCTTTGCAAAACATGTAACGTTTCGTTAATTTTGATCCATAATATTTTCTCTTATCACGTTTTGCACAAACATGAAATACTAAAATTTTGATTTTGAAAAAAGTCTAAATATAGAATTAACTGTATGTAAAATGCTGTACGTTGTAAAATAGAAAAAAGTGTATTTATAATCATAAACAGGATATAAAAACAAATCAACCACACTTGTAAAGATTTATAAAAATAAACAAATAAAGCTGGAATATTAAAATTGTAAGATCGATATTTTGACCCAAAATCAGCTTTCCAAGTATTCAAAAACCTTAATTCTAAAAACTAATAATAAATGAAATAAATAAGAATTTTTGTAGTTTTCTATTTCCCATTTTGTTATTGCTGACTTTAAAACGCAGTGGTTAATGTAAAACACTGATTGCTTTACTTTAAATTAAGGAGACAAAATAATTTAATTTGTATCTCGATGAAAATTTTTGGGAAAATAAATACCCTTACATTTATCTTCAGAATTAAACTTTTCGAAATTGGAATCTTTAATCTTAGTTTGTTTCAATTTTAATTTTAATTGTTCCATCAAAATTTCAATTAGTTTCTTTTGCATTAGTACATAAAATACAATCTAGTTTCGAGAGAATTATTTTACATAGGATTATTTCATATTCATTTGACTTAATGCTGTTCTGTAGAGAAAATTAAGTGTATATTTTTGTGTTAAAGTAATTCCATTGTTTAACTTTTTTTTCCTTATTATATCATTTTATTTATTTATTTATTTTCAGTCCACTTAATATATATATACAGTAGCCGCCGCTTAATAAAATCACTGGTTAATAAAATCAGCCGCTTAATCTGATCAAATTGCCAGGACCGGAATCAAATCAATACAAACTATTGTTGAAACCTCCGCTTAATAAAATCAGCATCGCCGGTTAATAAACTCAAAAAAAAATATCGTCAGCAGCCAAAATTATCATTTATGCACACTAAAAAAAATTTCATTTACATTGTAATTTTTTTTTTTTTATACAAAAAGAAATTAAAGTACCCGTTATCGCTCATTGTCGAAAATTTTACACTTGCAGCATAAAAATAATTAAATATGCCAAATATGGGGCAAATTAAATATGCCCCATAACTTATCTCCTTAAATAATTTCAAGGAACGTATTTTTCAAAGCGCAGTAATAAGTTACAAATTTGATTTGATTTACAAATTATATATATATATATTTTTTAATTATTAAAAGATAATTTCTAGTTCTTATTTTGAAATAGCTATAAATTAAGAGGTTCAAACGAAAATATTTTAAATTTATGAAAAAAGCGTGAACTTTTGGTAAAATAAAATAATGATGATTTTCTTTGAAGAAAACTGCATAGAAATTTGGAATGCGTTTAATTTACTTATATCAGAGAAATAATTAATTATTTATCAAAAATTAATTAATATTGTTTACTAATTCCATTATTCGTTACTCTTTGAAATTTCTTTCCAAATTCAGGGAAGTAATACCTTTTTCTTGAGTGCAGAAACGTTCGCCGGATATAAAAATCAGCCGCTTAATAAAATCATTTTGCCTCAGAACGAATGTGATTTTAATAAGCGGCGGGAACTGTATATAGAAAAACTTGGTTCATATACAATATATATATAAACTCAGGGCTTCCAGTCCAAGATCTATTCCTCCCAGACCCCTATCTCTCATCGCATTTTTTATATCATCGATGTAGCTCTTTCTTGGATTTCTTCGCTTCCTTCTTTGATTTGTTTTATAGTTAAAAGCGATTTTAGGCAACCTTTCATCACTCATTCTTTTAATATAACCATACCCGATTTGTTACTTTTTTTTTTTTTTTTTTTTTTTTTTTTTTTAAGAACATCTAAAGTGGTTTCCTTTATTTCTATGTATTTTTTTTAATTCTTTTATTTTGAATTCTTTCTGCCCTTGATATCCTACATGATCTTCTTAGGAATTCATTTACACTGCCGCTAATTTCTTTTTCTCTGTCTCTATAATTCTCCATACCTCTGCTCCGTATGGAATATGCTCTTAACAATACAATTATATACACTTAATATTGTTATCTATAATAATAAAAGGAAAGGTTTGTCTGTCTGTCTGTATGTATGTATGTTCTTCTATACATTCAGCCCCTACTGAACTCAGAAGTACAAAAATTGATATACGTAGGACACTACGTATACTACTACACTTTACTACTACGGACACTTTAGTCCCGTTAGATGTTCAAGAGACTTTCAAAGGGGCTCCTGAAAACAGAATTTAAAAATTTTAATTAGTTGCTGAGATATTAATTAAAATGTCGACCATTAATTAGCCATTAAATTAATTAGTCATTTAAATATTTGTTTTAAATTTAATTGTTACCAAAAAAGTTTTCCGGTTCATTTTTTTCGACATTACTTTCACGTGATTAATAAGAAATTATCAAAAATTAGATTTGCTTATGCACATGAAAAAATGATGCGGTTATGACGTTAAAATTTAAATAATAATAATTAATATACTTTTAGACTGGCAAAACCATGCGAAGTTTTTTTTTCAGTTTCTTTTTTTTTTTTTTTTTTCTTTTACTTTAAAATTTTAAACTGATAAGTCTTATACTAATTTCACCATCCAATTAACATTTTATTCCCCAGAGCCAAATTATTATTAGTTTTTGTGGGATGAAATGCTAATGATACTTAAACTAAATCATTTAACCCTTTGCGGCGCAGGGTAATTCGGATCATTTAAATTACACTGCCACCGGAATTTACAAACAAAATTAAAAGAAAAGAAATTTTAAATTTTCTGGCTAAAGAAAAGGGCCTTTTCTGCTATGTTATAAATATAAATTTTTGCTAAAAAATTTCTGGGATGAGTTTTTGCACTTGAGAAATACAATTAGGTGTTCCATCAGCGGGAACACTGCGACTGAAAGGGTTAAAGGAAAGTTTCAAAATAAAATTCATGTTTGACGACTTAGTTTTCATATTTACCCTGGTAAGACAACTTTAATAAAGGACCCCAATAGCGACTTTTAAATTTTTGCCGCCATGTTGGCGAGATCTATTTTATTTCATTAAAAATTAAAAAGTCGCCATTAAAAGTAATGTGTTAATTTTAAGTTAAACGTGATAACTAGTAACTTAATATTATTTTCTGGACTTGTTCCTTGTCTAATTTTGTTCTTTTTTCTGTTTCTTTAATATTTTTTTCTTTAAATAAATTTTTGTAGTTGTTTTTAAATTTGTTTTATTTTTCTGATTTCTTTAATTGTTGAATTGAAATATCCACTCCCAATGCAAAAATATTTGTTTACAAATACCTTACAACAATGTCATTTAAGTGAATTATTATCATTGATAATGTAATTTTAGTTATAATTAAGCACAATCTCTCCTACCCATGTGCGCAATCACTCCTACCCTATAAGGAGAGATTGCGCAAAATAGCGCGTCGGTTTTATTCTTGCTATTGTTTTAAATTACAACAAAGCAACAAAATAGTAATGGAAATGCATAGAAAGATCAATTCAAAATTATGCACCAAAAGTTTAGCAAAAAATTAATATTTCGATTTTTTTATATCATTTTGTTGAATTGTGCACAAACTCTCCTAGCTTTACCTTATGCTTTAAAATATATTTGAAGACGTGTAATGTATAACTCAAATTTACACATTTTACAAATTTACCGGAATGTGTTAAAAGGAATTTTCAAGTGTAAATAATACATAAAATAAAATTTTATTTAAAAAAAAAAAGTATTTAATATTTTAAACAAATAAAATTTCACGCGTTACGCATTCCATATTTAATGGACGATTTAACTTATGATTCTTGATTTATTATTTATTGAATAATTTCAATGAAAATAATCTGGTGTGTCATTTACCCGACTTTCTATTACCCTGTAATTTATTACTATAAGTTCGGATTTGAGATAAAGGGTTAAGATAACGAGTACCGTTATGTAAACCTATATTTATAGAGAATTCAAATCTGTTATTGCGTTCAAAAGTTCATTTAAAATTATTCAGACAACTTCCACACACATCATTCCCTGAAACTTATCAATCTTGAACAAACTTTTCCAGCAGCAAACGTATTCACTTCAAAATACATCATTTAGATCGCCTGAAATTATTTGTTTTTAATTTACTCAGACACAGGCAAAGATCAAACTATAAAACTTTACTTCGGTATTCAGGAAGTCTTAAAACGTGTAAATATACAAGAAACCAATCGATGAATATTTAGCTTAAAAAAATACATTATTTACCATATGGCTTTGAAGAATTAATTTCAATTCCTGAGCAGCTTTCCTGGACATGGTAAAATATTATATGATATAGTATATTATAGTAAAGCACTTCCACTAACAAATAAAAAGGAATGTTATGGATTAAATATTAGCAGCCCTGTGTACCTTCTGAAAGTTATGTACACATCACATGGTGCACATAGATATAACCCCATATTAATAACAAACGGCTCAACCTGAAATGCACTTCCATCAATTTTCAAGTACTGACGCATTATAATCTAATATTTATTTTGTGTAGCCCTGTAAACGAATGTAAATGATTTCTATACCATATTCTACACGAAACATGTTTTTACGCATATAAAATATATATATTCGTTTTATTTGGTTTAGGGCAGTCTATATATGTTAAGCTCTGCTTACCTGCAATTTCCCCCATAGACGCAATATATCTGAATTCTCTTGGGTGTCCCTATACACAAACCATTCCCTTGATCGCAACGAAAAGCTTGGTGTAGCATACCTATATGATACGCATTTAGAATACCAAGTTGGATCTTTCTGCTATAATTTGTTTTTGAGATATGTTGATAACAGCCAGACATTCAGGCACACACACACCGACCAACCACTAAAAACATGATTTTTAGATTCAGGGCGCTAAAAACGTGTAAATATAACAAAAACTCAATTTCGAAAATTTGACCCAAAAGCAATACTTTCTCTACCTTAAGGGTAAGTGAAAGTTTAAAAAAAAAAAAAAGAATATATTATTTTTAACGAAGTTATAGTTTTTTAAAACCATGTTAGAAATCTTTAAAAATTATACATTCATATGTATTTATAATACTATAATACGTTGAATATATTTTTTCATGAAAGTTTTGAAAGAATTTTCAAAGAGATAAAATTATATACATTATGCAAACTATATTTAACGAACAATTTGATTTTGTATTTGAAGTCTGTATTCATAAAATATCTTTAATTTAAATTTTTATGACCTAGATAATAACACTTTACAACTTTACCTGAAAGTATCAAAAACTGCGAATTAATGAGTTTTTACAGTATACAAAATGTAATTGTATCACAAAGAATTTCGAAACAGGCAAGTATTAAAAACTGAGAATTAATGAGTTTTTTACAGTATACAAAATATAATTGTATCATAAAGAATTTCGAAACAGGCAAGTACTAAAAACTGAGAAATAATGAGTTTTTTACAGTATGCAAAATGTTATTGTGTCGTAAAAAATTTCGAAAATAATTTCCCATTTAAATAAAGTTAAATACATGATGCATCCTGTACTGAGTGTATGATTTGTATTTACACTTGAAGTTTTTAACCCTTTTCCGGCCCCAACGCTCTAAAAGTAAATGTCCCCTGCCGACGTAAACATCTAAAACGCTTGTGTTGCAGTCTCAGTAAATCTATTAAACAACAGTTACCAAAAAATTTTTAAGAATTTTCTTTTTAAGTAAAAAGAAATAAAAAGAATTATGGGTACATGGATTGTAACTTAGTAGTTATAATTTTTTGTGAAGCGAGAATATACTGTCCGATATCGACATGTATATTTAACAAATAGTATGCGGGAAACGTACTTCCACAAAGAGTTTACCCCATATGAGTCTGCACTGTTCCTATCGCCTTCTCACCGCTATAGTAATTCATTGTAGGTTATATTTAAGTGCATAAATGCATATCATATTTATTAAATATATCGTAATTTTATATTTATTTGTATCATAATATTATTTTATGCATTCATTTATATCTTAATTACAATATACATACCGGGATAGAAGTTACTGCAATTTAAAATGGGCGGAGCTTCAGCTTAAAATCATGTAAACACCCACATGGAATATGTTAATATAAATGAGAAATTCATTTTAGTGTAAATACTGGACATTGTTATCATTAAAAAAAAAGAAAAAGAACAAGTAATATTTAAAAAAAAAAAAAAAAAAAAAAATTAAAGTCAATTCCTACTTACAAACACTATCGAAAAAGTTTTTTTTTTTTTTTTTTTTTTTTTAAATAATTTTGAATTAGGAAATAAAAAGCGCGCGTGTAAAATGAAATAAAAATAATTATAAGATTAAAAAAAAAAAAAAAAAAAAAAAAAAAACTTTTCATATACCATGTTTTAAATTTTCTGATGAATCATAGAGCTCTTATCAATGTGCATAAAATTTTTAAACTAATAATGACGTCAATTTTTTTTAGATGCATAATTTAACGTTTTATAATTATTTAATGTTCACGTTTAATTAAATGTATTTATTTTTATGTCGAAAGAAAATGAACTTGTAATTTTTTTTTTTTTTTTGGCAATAATTAAAGTATAGTTAATACTTTAATGGCTGTTTTAACGCTATTAGGATGTTATTATTTTCATATTTTAATTAATTATAAAAAAAAAAAAAAAAAAAAAAAAAAAACTAATAAAAAATTCGAAAATCGGACTTCGTAGTATTGCGTTGTTACCGTGTTCTGAGCAATCCTGATAGTTTCAAATTTCTAGCTAGTCGGGAAGTTAGATAAAAATCGATTGCAAGATTTGTACATGATATATATAGGTAGAGTGTGAACTAATAGTAGGAACTGAAAAAGAAAAAAGCGAAACCTCATTGTTTGAAAAAAAAAAACAGCTCTTTTCAGTCAGTTTCTCTTTTCAGAGTTGTAAAATTAAATAGGACCGACAAAGGGTTAATTATTAAGTGCTTTTAATCTAAAAAGGGGGTACATTGAAAATGATAAAGTTATTACAGAAGCATGGTAGCCAAAATTTTAATTAGTATTCAGGGATGGAACACGGGCGCAGATTTCATACCACAATCAATGTAAGAAAATTTTCTACTTCTTAAATCAACGATATTATAGGTAGAAACATTTCTTAAATATATTCCGGTATGAATTCTGCGCCCGTGTTCCATCCCTGTAGTATTCCATAACATTGTTAGTACCCATCCCGTTTTCCACACCAGTATGATTGTAGAGTAAATTTCTTCAAATGTAATTAGGATTAAATAAGAAGAAAAATACTCTGGAAAAAGCTGGTGTGAAAAAAAAAAAAAAAAAAAATGAAAGTGCTAACAGCACTACGAAATATTAATTAGTATGTTGGCAGGTATGCAGAAATCTAAAAGCTTTAGAAATTAACTTAAATACGTTAAAATCTATTGATTTATAAATTTAAATAGCTTTTAAATTATGATTGTACTACAGAGATTTCAAAAAATAATTTCTTAAATAAATATTTGCATAAATCATACTAAATTTAACAGGTGATTTGGTTTTATATTTAATATATTTATTATTATTATTATTATTATTATTATTTTAATTTTTAATTAAAAAGATATTTTAAAAATAAATAATCTATAACCAAATCTAAATCCTATACAACATTTCTGGAAATCGTTAAAAACAGTAAACTAACAATTATTTATAATATTTAAAAGGTGATTACTTCACAAATAATTTTGAAAATAATTTCTTAAGAAAATAAAATAAATGCATTATTTAACCTATATTTAAAGAGTAATTTTTATTTCATTTATATTTTTTTTTTCTCCATTTATCAAAAATTTTTAATTAAAAATTATTTAAAAACATATAATTTATTAATACATTTTTAGATTCATTAATTTTAATAGTTAGCATTTCCCCCTCTTACTCTAATATTTTAATGATGCTAAAACTTAATGAAAAGTAATTATTTACTATATACTTAACATGTGAAGGAGGAAATGTAACATTTGAGAAAATCAACCATATTTAGATACTCGTGATTATTTTAATTATTCTAAATTGAAGTAAATGTACGAATTTGTTTTATTTTATTTATTTATTTATTTTTTATTATTATTATTTTGCATTATTTATTTTTTAAAATATGTTTAAATTTTAGTCGGGATTTTTTTTTTCCTTTTGTAGATTCAAATTACTGATGTAAAACACAAAAGGTGGATAATTTTTGAAAAAACTTCTCAGATTTCAAAATAGATCGTATTAACTCATTTATTTCATTAAAAATAAACTGCTTATTAAAAGTCAATATAATTAAATAAATTGAATAATATTCATTATTTATTTTTAAATTATGTTTATATTCCAGTCCAGATTACAAAGCTGTAAATAAAATAAATAAATAAATAAAAACGCTTTTAATTTATTGATGTAAAACACAAAATGTGTACAATTTTTTAAAGGACTTTTTATATTTCACCACAGATCGTATTAAACTCATCCATTTGATTAAAAACAAATGTTTTATTAAATGTCAATGTAATTAAATAAGTGGAATAATACTCGCTATTTATTTCTGAATGTTGTTTAAAATCTAGTCGAGATTACAGATCTACAAACAAAATAAATAAATAAATAAATAAATAAATAATAACAACTTTAATCTACTGAAGTAAAACACAAATTTCTAATTTCTTATTTTTATTTATTTATTTATTATTGTTGTTGCTATTATTATTATTATTTGAGATTTTAAAATAGATGTTATTAACTCACCCATTTGATTAAAATCAACTTTCTTGTTATATGTCAATGAAATTAAATAAATGGAGTATTATTTCTTGTTTATTTTTGAATTATGTTTAAACTGCAGTCGAGATTACAAAGCTGCAAATAAAATAAATAAAAAAATAAAAACACCTTTAAACTATTGATGTGAAACATAAAAATTGTACATTTTTTAAAAGAATTTTTGGTATTAAAATAGGTCGTATTAACTCATCCATTTGATTAAAAAAAATTGCTTAATTAATATCAACATAATGAAATAAATGAAATAATACTTCTTGTTTATTTTTTAATTATGTTTAAACTCCAGTCGTGATTACAAGGCTGAAAATAAAATTAATTAATTAATTAATAAAAACACATTCAAGCTGTTGATAACACCTAAGTTATACATTTTTTAAAACACATTTTTAAGATATCAAAATAGATACTCGTAGTATTAATACATTAGATTAAATATACAGAGCTGCCAACCTAATCCGGCAAATTGTTAGTACCGCCCCTTTTTCTACACCACTTAATTTTTAGAGTATTTTTCTACTTAATTCATCATAGATACATTTGAAGAGAATTGCTCTAAAAATTAAGTGGTGTAGAAAAAGGGGCGTTTTTCAATAGGCGTTAACAATTTGCCGGATTAGGTTGGCAGCTCTGAATATGTATATTTGTCTTATGGAATTCAAATTTAATCATACAAATGTAGTGATTATAACTGTAATCAGTGTTGCCAGATCTAGCTGATTTTTTATTCAATAATTACCAATAATTTTTAATTGTAACGTTTGCCTAATCACTTCCAAGATCGACAGTCGATTATATATATCAAATATCACTTCTCAAAATTATTGGTGATTATTGAATTAGATCTGGCAACACTTGCACATACTTGCCAACCATCTCATTATGAAACGTAAAATATTTAGGCCCCGCTTTCTCTTTCACACCGGTCATTTTTTAGAGTAAATTTATTCTTATTTAATCGTAACAACATTTGCAGAGAATTACTCTAAAAATAAAGTGGTGTGGAAAAAGGGGCGTTTTTTAAATGGGAGTTAACAATTTTACGCTTATTAATGAGATGATTGGCAAATATGCACTGACTGTAATATTAAAAGAAAAATTTAAATAGACTTTGAATATTTTAGAAAAATTGATGAAATGTTAGTGTAAAGCTGAAATATTTTTGTAACAATAATAATAAATACACTTTAACATAATACAGTAATAAACAGTGTATAATACAGTAATATAATGCAGTAATAAACTTTTTTTTTTTTTTTTTTTTTTTTTTTTTGAACTACACAATATCAAAATGCGTTTAACACTTAATGGACTGGTCACGTAAATTTGCGTTTTTCCATTATGACTTCCTAGGGTGGGTTACGTAGATTTATATTTTTCCATTGTGACTTCTTAGGGCGGGCCACGTAGATTTACGTTTTCCCATTGCGACTTCATAGGACGGGCCACGTAGATCTACGTTTTCGCTTGATTTCCACGCTACGCAAGTTTTTGATTTAATTTTCATTGTGTTACTTTATTTTTTTTCTTGTTATCATTAGTTATAGTACTATCTGTTTGTTGATCCTACAGTCAATATTTGTATTACATTTGAGACAGCGTATTTTTCTATTTTGAACAGAAAACCCTGCTTATGTTCCTTATTCAAAAATGTTGCACTATAAAGGAAATGTGTTATATGGGTTCATGTTATAAAAAATGAATGCAAACAGTAATTATATTGTTTATAGTTGAGTATTTATATTGATGCTATCTGTCTGTTTTACAGAATAAACATAATACACAATACGGTCAGAAAATGCCTGCAGGGGGAGTTATTTGAAAATTATTTGTAAATATTTAATTCTAAAAAATGCCCCGAAACCAACAAAAGCAATGCAGATTCATCCCGTTCGTTAAGTGCTAAAATACATATTTTAGGTCATTAGTTATGATTTTATTCCATAAATTTACTCTTATAAGTTAATAATAATAATAATAATAAAAGATTAAATAAATAAATAAGCGAAATAATATTCCTCTTTAGCAGTTCTTCTAAAAATATACTTTATTTTGAAGAGAAATTAACGTGCTCATATTTTACAGTTTATATGCTTCCAGTATTAATATGCGTAAGTGGCATTTAGGCATCGATTGCTGAGGATAAAACTTGAGTAACTTAATCATGATTACGTATGATAATTAAGCTACGTAATGTAACGTTTTAGAAGAATGCTAAAATTCGGAGTTTAATGTCCAAAATTGTGAAGTACGCCAATGATAATATGTTAAATATGAGTTTTTAAAATGAATATTTATTTATTTATTACTATTTATTTCATAGAAAAATTAATTCTTTAAGTTTATAATTAAAAATGAATTATAAAAGAAAAAATCTATGAATATTCTGACTCTGAAAAATATGAAAACACATTTGAAATTTAAGTGTTAAAAATTACGCTATCATTTGTCTATATTATAATGTTTATCTATCATTAAAATATTTGCTGCCTGAAATTCAATGTAAATATAGCCTCCTAATTTAGATGCCTTCCGCGTGACTCGGAAACTTGGCGGTAGAGAGTGCCACCTGGCACAGATTGCGGGACTTTTTTATTCAACAGCCACCAAGAACTTTTAAAAGTGGGATTTGATACCGATAAAAGGTGAACAGAATCGAAGAAACGTTGATTTAACAAGGGATTTAACAAGGAGGAGGTGCCGCTCCGCACTCTAAGAGTGGTGTCGAGCGCTTCTAGTTATGCTAGGCCCCCTACTCCGAAATGTTTATTTAAAAACTAAAAAAAAAAAAGAAAGAAAGAAAGAAAATTACAAGATTCGCCAGAATGAAGTTAACACACGACAAGGGGCGACATATAAGCCGCCGAAACAACATTCTGTCACGACATATGGCGAAGAAAAGCATAGTAATAAGAAACGTTGATTAACAGGGAGCAGCCCCCGCTCATCACTCTTGGAGCGATGTAGAGCGCTTCTAAGGGGACTACTCGCAGTTTATTGAAAAACTCAAAAAAGAAAAAAAAAAAAAAAAAAAAATACAAATACAAATTTCGCCAGGCGCAATCCGGCCTAAGCCGACAGTGGGCGATTATTCAGGTGCTAAATTTCCGGGCTATGCCCCACGCGACAGGTGGCATGAAGTATACGAAAGTTCTTGATTGAAAAGTCTATATGAGTAAAGTCTCTGGGAAATGAAACAGATTGCTAAATACTGGTACTCCTGCAAGTTGCCAGGATAAGATCCCATCGCGACAACGGGCAAGAGCAGATGGTGGAAATTATTGCCAGGAAATTATTATCCTTTCGCGACAAGGGGCAATACTTGTGTAATGAAGAAGACTCTGTTAAATAGCCACGGAGCAGGCAACCAAGTGCTATTGATATTAATTAATCAGTTGAGTTAACTAAATCCATAAGAAAAGAAAATATTTTATTTAACTTAATTATGAGTAATTTGCGCGATATTATATTTTCCAACCAATTATTTGGTCGTGGGGAAGGATTTCTTAAGTGAAAATTTTTGGTCAGGGGACAATGAAAATAATAATGGCTGGGAGAAAGAAACGTTGATTATATATATCATATATCGCTTCTTAAAATTATTTGTGACAGTTGAATAAAAAAGTGCGCAATCTGTGACATGTGGCGCTGTCTACCGCTTAATCTGTTGCCAAGTTTCCGAGCCACTTGGAAAGGTGTTTATCTAGTTTAGGGGGCTGTGGTATTATTTTGCAACACAGAAACAGTTTACTTACAGACTAGAAAAATATCTCAAAAAAATATTCGAAATACTCTCCCACACAACACATATAGGTATTTTGACCATAGAGTAAATTAAATATATTTGAAACTGTACCATATGTTGCTTTATTAAATAGTGTTTAAGATTCAACTGAAAATCAATATTAGCCTAATATGTCTGTCGTACAAAAGTACAAATCACTAACATTTTTATCAAACTGAAGCCTGTGTTTGAAGAAGTAAACACAAAATGTTAACTACATCGAGAAAAAACCGTTTGCTTAATTATGAGAAAATGTTTAATTTAAGACAATAAAAATAGTGATATTACCATGTTGTTATTAACTTTGATTCTTGTTTGTTTGTTTGATTTTTTGTCCGGTACAAATCTTGCAATCGATTTTTAACTAACTTCCCTACTAGCTAGAAATTTGAAACTTTCACAGTAGCTCAAAACCCGGTGACAACTCAATACTTCGAAGCCCGATTTTCGAATTTTTGATTAGTTTTCTTTAAATTAATTAAAATATGAAAATAATAACCTCCTAATAGCTATAAAAATGGCCATTAAAATATTAGCTATAATTTAATTGTTAAAAAAAAAAAAAATTACGGGTTCATTTTCTTTCGACATAAAAATAAATACATTTCATTAAACGTGAAAGTTAAATATTATAAAAGATTAAATTATGCATCTCACAAAATTTTACGTCATTATCACTTTAAAAAATTTATACACATTGATAAAATGTTAATGATTCAACTATAGCTATGATTCAACCGAAAATTTAAACACGTGGTACATAAAAAGTTTTTTATCTTATAATTATTTTATTTCAAACTCCTATTATTAAGAAGGGGAAATATCCGCATGCGATGGACAAAAATGGAGTTCATTTTTGGATTCAATATCCTCGAAAAATTAAAGTTTACCAAACAAATTTTATGCAGCTGCTTTTTATATATTTATATACTTATATATATATTTATTTATTTTTCTGATTAATTTAATGAATTAAAAAGAGAAATTTTTCAATAGATATTTGAAAAAAAAAATTATCTATTGTTTATAAAATAAAAAATGTTTTCTCGCAGATTCGTACATATAATGCATTTCAATTTTAGTTTTAATATAAAAGAAGTAATCAATGCATGTAAATTGATCGTGTCCTTTAACCAAAATGAAGATCTGAACTTTAAACAAATCACCATTGCTTTACGCTTCACCCGGCCTAATCAAAACAAGTTTTGTTATATTTTCAATTATTAAATGTCAAATTCAAATGAAAGTCAAACAATCGGTGGTATTCAAAAAAAAGGTTCTTGTACTCTGACCTTTAATTTTGCCCAAAGGCATAAATTTAGTTTTATTTTAGAGGAATTACTTCGGATTAGATTTATTATTTCTAATAATAAAGCTTTAGTTAAAATGTTTCAAAAACCCTGATTCTGAAAATATTTTCACTGGGGATAAAACTCGTCTTTATTTTGCAAAGTTATGTAACCAGTTCCCTCAGAGATTATTAAAATAATAAATATTTTTAAACTAGTATGTTGTGGCTTAAAACTTTCTTCTATAACATTCTATAAAACAGCATCACTTACTGTTTAACATGCTCAAAGGTCATTCATATCTTCACCTAATAAAGATATTGCATATGGAGTTTGTTGTAATTTTAATTAAGAGATGCTGAGATGTAGTCATGTGAAAAATCCCAGAAAGTGAGTAATAGCTGCACCACCTGTGGACTGATATGCATCCAAGTTAAATCAGAATTCATTTTTTAGAATGGTTATCTCATATGTCAAGTTTAGTGCATTTGTATGCCGTAGAAGCTGAGATTAAGCTTTCCTATTCACGAAATAAATTTAAGCATAGCAACACCATTTGTTGGATGGTATGCATCAAAATTAAATCAGCATATCATTTCGTATTAGGAATCTCATATACCAAGTTTTGTGCCTTTATATACTATATATACTATATACTATATTATATATTATAGAATCAGAGATACAGCATTCCTGTTCACGGGTAAACTGGCTGCATAGCAGCGTCATCTATCGACTGATAGCCATAAAAATGAGCATTATCGTTGAAAACGGCCTCCTTTCATATCATGTTTTGTGGGGTTCGCGTGGTTGCAAACTCCATCTTAATTAACTAATTGATAACTAAATAACTAAATTGATAACTGAAGAGCACGAGACTTTAATATAAATTATAAGTAAGCCTTTTATTTAAACTTAAATCAGGGGGTATCGTTTGTCCGAACTCAATCAAATAATTAAATAAATGAATAATTGTAAAGAGATATAAAGCTTAAGTCTCACCGAGCAGAAATAGTGGGAACTCAGTAAAAACTGCTCTCCGTTGACTCGTTGAAATATGCTCACTCCAGGATTGACAACAGGATCCCCTTGTCCGAAAATTCCTTCCATGCAAATTCCAATCTATCCACACACTGGAATACTCGCCGAATTAGAAAACTCTACTCTCGAATACTTCGCACTAGCATAAAAATCTATCCTCCTCAACACCACACATTTTACCGCAATACCTCGATATCTATTCTTAATCCAACCACCTCCAATCACTTCACTTAGCAGAACTTCAAAAGCCTGTTCATATCTACTTCACACTCCGCAAGTTACTTTCTCCGTTGCAGCTCTATGCCGACGCAAAATCATCCCGACTTTATCTAAAACTTCGCCGACCGTTTGCGTTATCCTTCCTAATCTTCCATCTATTGCGTCACCGGGAGTCGCTGGGTCCAGCTCACTTTTAAAACTGTGGTGACCTTCCATGGTCTCAACCTTACAGTTTTGTTCGATTATACACAGCAGAAACGTCAGGTATAGCCTTTCCTTAAATGGAAGAACTCGTAATATTGCAGAGTTACCTGTTGAATGATTTGTACAAAAAGTTGATAGGCGATAATTTATGTCGTTGCACAAGTACATATAAACTTATATGAAATTCAGTGCAGCAGCACTTTCTGAGACAAAAGTCCCCCCCCCCGCCCACACACACAGACAAGCATTTTTTTAAAGGATCAAATGATGTTCTGGACCTCTCAAAACGTGTAAATCCATCGAAAACCGGAAGGGGAAATTTTTTAAGAATCCACTATTTTCTTCTATTAAATAAAGAAGAAAATAAAAATATTGTTTCATACATATTTTCGAACTTAAGGATATGGCGAAAATTTTAGGTTGAATTTATCTAATGGTGCGTGGGAGTTAATATTTTTGATTTCATAACTACTGCAGGAATAATAATCTGTTTCATATTAACTCATTCATAGCTTTTATTTATATACTGGTGAAAAAATAATGGCACATATTTGAGTTTAGACATTTTATCGAATGTCTAAAGAAATATACGATGAATTTTCTTGGAGCTTTATGGAGCCACGGCATCCCTTTGCGGCGCAAGATAATTGGGATCATTTAAATTACACTGCCACCGGAATTCACGAACAAAATTAAAATAAGAGGAATTGAAGACATTTTCTGCTATGTTATAAAAGTAAAATTTTGCTAAAAGATTTCCGGGATGAGTTTTTGAATGAGAATTAAAATGAGGGGATGCTGTAGTGGCATCACTGCACCGCCCCTGAAAGGGTTAAAGAACTAGTTATAACGCATATATTTTGTCCCGAAGGCTAGAAAGAAACCAGCAACAAATTAAACAAAAAATGCTATTAAAATTAGGTTAAATCTTATGTAGTTGGGGCAAGCCGTTTAGAGAATTCTTTTATTTATATCTATATTCATTTGAATGTCGAAATATAAAGAATTATTAAACAAAACTGAAATTCTTTCGTATTTTTGTGATTATGCAGCATGCAGTGTTTTCAAATAAACGCAAGCCGTAGACAAACACTTTAAAATTGTCACACCACTCTTTTTTGGTCGAAGATTAAAACTGTATATATTAACCGGTTTCCACTTACGTTGCTTTTAATTTCTATGTCGTTTGTTATTTTACACTGTAAAAGAAAATCCCGTAAGATTACGGGGAAAGCCCGGCAGCAGAGATTCCAGACAAAGCCCGTAAAAAGAAACGCTTAGACCGTAAATTAAGTATATAATAACCTTAAATTACGTTACATGCCTGTAAAAAAAACAATTTCCCCGTAAAACCAATGTTTTTTTACGAGCTTTGTCTGGAATCTCTGCCGCCGGGATTTCCCCGTAATCTTATGAGATTTTTTTTTTACAGTGTATAATTGTCCAAGCAGTACACAGTTTTTATATCTAATTATTCTTAGTATATAAACTAAATTAATGGGTGTTCATTCGAAAAAAAAAATATTTGTTTTTAATTTTATATAAATACTACTTTTTTCTGTTCTTCTTTTTTTTTTTTTTTTCTGTTTACCTATAGTGTAAAACTTTTATAAATAGTAGTACTTTCATTTGAATGCGGTTCTGATATCGCACACATTTTTAACTTTTAAAAGTTCGAATGGAGGTTTATTTATTTATTTATATCGTTTATAATTTTATAATTATCCATGTACATTTTTATATATATATATATATATATATATATATATTTAATTTTATATAAATATTTTTTTTTGTGAATCTTTAGTATAAAACTTTTATAAATAGTAATACTTTCATTTGAATGCGGCTGTGATATCACAAAGCATTTTAAACTTTTTAAAGGTTCGAATGGAGTTTTATTATTATTATTTTATTCACTTTTGTTTGTTTGTTTTTAATTTCTATATCGTTTGTAATTTTATAATTATCCAAGTACTCAGTTTTTATTTCTAATTATTCTTAGTACGCAAATTAAACTAATATTAATGGGTTTTCATTCGAAACCTCTTTTATCTGTTTTTAATTTGGTTATATGAACACTAGTTTTTATTATTATTATTATTATTATTATATAAATTATGCATTCGAAGTACTAAATGATAATATCCAATTTCAGATTGGTTAACTCATAAAAAATTTATCATCCTCCTTTACAATAAATTTTATGATTCTTTATTAGCATAGTTATAACTTCAAAAATTAATCTACTTATAATCCTTATAATTTATACAAATTTTTATGTTGGGATTACACATATATATATATATATATATATATATATTTTTTTTTTTTTTTTTTTTCAAATCATGTACAGATTTGTTCGTTTGTTTTAAATGTCATGTTTAATTTAAGGTTTATTTGCCCATTGTTTCATTAAATGCTAAACCTTAGACTTTCATAATCCTCTAAAAAGACTCGTCTGCTGACCTTTACTTCTGCCTCAAGACTTTTAGATCTTATATTAAAGTATTTTCTTTCACAACGATATGCATAACTTTTAATTATACATAATGATCAATATGTATAATATGCAATGCGTAAAACCAATGAAGTTCAAAATACACTCGGTAAACCACCTTTCATGCAGCAATAAGAATTAAGGTATAGATAGTAGAGGTGAGTTCGGGCTCTATTTTGGCAATCCGAGCCCGCCCGGGCCCGAAACATTTTTGAACTGAGCTCGCCCGAGCCCGAAAAATTTTGTGTGATCAGAGCCCGAGCCCGCCCGAGCCCGATATTGAAAGTGGTACGCTATGCAACGCATACACAATAGTAAAATTAAATACTGTTTTCATTTTCAATTTAATTTTCTTATTACCAATCGTCAATTTAAGTAACTATAAATGTTATTATCACAATTTATAATATCTGTGTATCTGTATACATGTATATATTTATATAATATATATTTATAGTGCAGCCTATTGTTTATAACGCGTCTATCGGGGGACGAAAAATTTATCCGAATGAGTGATATAATGAGGCCCAATATAACGAAGGAGGAAGGATTACTGTATAACACTATGACATAATATGCATCCCGTTGAAAAAAAAATTCTATTTAGAAAAAGGGAAGTAAAAACTACTAAGGTTTGCAAGATTATTTTGTGATTTATAACCTATCATGACTATTATGACATTACTAAAGGTGCTCTCAAAATGAATAAAATTTCTTTTTTTCTTTCTTCCTTTCTTTTTCTTTTCTTTTCTTTTCTTTTCTTTCCTTTTTTTTTTTTTTTTTTTTACATTTTCCAGTTAGTGAAGAATAAAATGAACGGAACTTTTAGCTTGAATCCGAGCCCGCCCGGAGCCCGAAGACTTGCGTAAGATTTGAGCCCGATCGGGCTCGGGCTCGGGCTCGGGCCCGGGCTCGGGCTCGAGCTTACGGGCTCGGGCTGAGCCCGTCTCATCTCTACTAGATAGACGGACACGCAACAGAAACAAAAATAAAAGTCACAAAACCAAAGCAATGTCGTGACAAAATAAATTTATTATCTTTATATTTGATGTTCTCACTGTGTGACAGTGAACATGTAGTGTCAGTTGACACACTGGTACCAATGATAAAATATATTTCAAAACTATTCATTAGAACAATTATAGCATACAAAAAAATAATCTCTCATACATTTTTAGCTTTATGCAAAATTTAAGCTATTATTTATTAAATTAAAAATCAAGTTATTCGTTTATGTTAAATGTTCATGTTTCCGTTTTAAAAGGCTAGTTTGGTGAACTGTATTTTTGCCTCAAAAAGTTAATGAACTTATATTGGAACATTCGTTTTCAAAACAAAATACATTGGTTATTTTTAAACATACATAATTATTATACGCTGCATAAAGTTATAAATGCACATACTTACCTTATAAATTTTTCCTATTAAGTATAAAACGATATATATATATATATATATATATACATATATATTTTTAATTATCATCTTATTAAAACTTAAATCTCATCATTAGTTAAAAATAATTTTCACTGCTCTAGGATTAGTAGGATTATAGCATTAAAAAAAAAATGTCTACTGCTAATCCCTACTATTTATATGAACATTCACGCTATATTTTACCATGTTTTTATTAACTTCTATTCTTGTTTATTTGTTTGTTTGTCCAGTACAAGTCTTGCAATCGAATTTTAACTAACTTCCCTACTAGCTAGACATTTGAAACTTTCACAGTAGCTCAGAGCCCGGTGACAACACAGTACTTCGAAGTCCAATTTTCAAATTTTTCATTAGTTTTCTTATAATTAATTAAAATATGAAAATAATAACATCCTAATAGCGTTAAAATAGCCATTAAAATATTAGCTATAATTTAATTGTTGCCAAAAAAAATTTACGAGTTCATTTTCTTTCGACATAAAAATAAACACATTTAATTAAACATTAACGTTAAAAAATTATAAAAAGTTAAATTATGCATCTTACAAAAATTGACATAACGTCATTATCACTTTAAAAAAAAATTATGCACATTGATAAGAGCTCTATGAATCATCAGAAAATTTAAAACATGGTATATGAAAAGCTTTATTTTTTTTATCTTATCTTATAATTATTTTACCATGTTTTTATTAACTTCTATTCTTTGCTTGTTTGTCCAGTACAAATCTTGCAATCGAATTTTAACTAACTTCCCTACTAGCTAGACATGTGAAACTTTCACAGTAGCTCAGAACCCGGTGACAACACAATACTTCGAAGTCCGATTTTCGAATTTTTGATTAGTTTTCTTATAATTAATTAAAATATGAAAATAATAACATCCTAATAGCGTTAAAAATAGCCATTAAAATATTAGCTATTATTTAATTGTTGCCAAAAAAATTTTACGAGTTCATTTTCTTTCGACATAAAAATAAATACATTTCATTAAACGTGAACTTTAAAAAATCATAAAAAGTTAAATTATGCATCTCACAAAAATTGACGTCATTATCAATTTAAAAATTTTATGCACATTGATAAGAGCTCTATGATTCATCAGAAAATTTAAAACATGGTATATAAATAGTTTTTTTTTTTCTTTTTTTCTTATAATTATTTTTAATTAAGAATTAATTAATTTGTTTCTTTTAAATGTCATATTTAATGAATGCTATATTTACTTCTTGTTTCATTAAATGTCAAAACTACTGGAAGTCCGACTTCCATAATCCTCTCAAAAGTCTTGTCTGCTGACCTTTACTTTTGCCTCGAGGCTTTTAAAAGCTTATATTACATTATTTGCTTTCACAACGACGTGCATTATTTTTACTTATTCATAATGAACTAAGTACAGTGACTAAAACTATTAAAGTTCTAAATACAGTCTGTAAACTATCTTTCATACGTAGCTGAAAATGACGGAGTAAAAAGTCGCTTAAGGGAACTTGGCACCTTTGAGTTAGTACCACTGAATTCTCCGCATAAAAGCTTATATTTCCATTTAATATTTATAAATTAAACTATATTAGTTCTTTTTTTTTTTCGATGAAATATATATTCACGCAACAATTTTTATCATTTTTGATATATATTTTAGACAGTGTATTTACCCTGAAACAACTCTTCGAAAAACGCTGCGAATTTAATTTAGAAACTCACGTTGCTTTCGTAGAGACCGAGTAGATCGAGGAAAATTGGGGAAGATCATGCATTATATTGGATACCCTCTTCATCTCCTTAAAAGTATTAAGAGCCTATATAAAGACACTTCTATTGTTTTAGACCTAGGTTTTAAAATTTCAGATAAAATAATAATAAATAAAGGTGTGCGACAGGGATGCAGTTTATCGTCATATCTATTTAACATCTATATTGACTCTATCATCAGAATCTGGAAAAACAAAAACAAAACAGGAATAGGTGTCGGAAAAATTTTGTTTAACAATATACTATTTGCAGACGACTTATGTCTGTTTCAAGACAATGAAGATAATTTGCAACGCGCAATTTTTACTCTAGACAAAATTAGAAGTGATATTATAACTTAAAAAGATTTCAAAGAATGAAACGAAGGGGATGGCTTTTGAAGGTAAAGAACCTATAAGAACAAAGATTATCTTAGAAAATAAACCAATTGAACAAATTTCCCATTTTAATTATAGGATGTGACATATCTTATAATTACAACAATGATATACAAAACAAGCTAAATAAGTTTCAATACATCTGCGGGACTTTAAGAAGAACATTAAGAAATACAAGAAAAGATACCAGAATAGAAATTTTCAAGACAATGGCTATACCAACTCTTCTATATGGAAGCGAGATATGAGTGATAACAGAGAAATACAATCTTCAGAGATGAAATTTCTAAGGAGTGTGAAAGGTTGTTCTATAATGGATAAAATAAGAAATGATGACATCAGGAAGGAACTAAAAATTAAGCCAATAATACATACTATAATAAACTATAGAAACAAGTGGAGAGAACATTTGGAACGAATGCCAACCCTAACAGCGCAAAATGTTCCAGACACGTAACAATCATATAACATTGCAACATTATAAATATTTCAGAAACGTTTAAAATCGTTCAGATTACTTTCCGATCAGTTTCAAAAACGTAGAAATGTCCGCGATCGTAACAAAAAATCAGATACGTAACAGAAGCGTTACAATAACTTAACAGATAGAAAATCAAAAAGGGCGAATGTTTCTGAAAGGTATCGGACAGCATGCTTAAATGTGTTACGTTTTTGAAAGATTGTAAGCTTTTTGCAACATAACTGAAACATTTCGTGCTGTATGGGAAATGACCGTATACCAAAGGCAGCTCTAAAATATAGGCCAAGAGGGAGAAGAGATAGAGGAAGGCCCCGTAAAAGATGGATTGAGGCCGGAACAGGCTTATAGCCTTCAACCGTGTTGGGCATGATGATGATGATATATTTTTTACAGATTTGAAATCTTTAAATTAAGTTTTCTCACTTTGCAATTTTTCGGGAATTCATGATCTTCAAAATGCTTAAACTTCTACAGATATTTAAGAAAAGACTTAATATTTTAAGTTTAACAGAACCTATTTGAAAGAATCAGGGATGGATTTTGCAATATCTTAATATATATATATATATATATATATTAAAACAAACAAAAAAGCATATTTTTTTGTACAAATTTTTTCCTAAACATGAACTTTTTAATTGTTTTCAAAAAACTATTTAATATTATATTAAGTCTTTTCTTTTAAATATCTGTAGAAGTTTTAGCATTTTGAAGCACTATTAAAATATTAGTGCTAATTTGAATCAGAAATTGGTAATGAAGTAGCTGCAACCACCCCATGGTTTAACCTTTTACCATGATTTGGTACTTTTATATTGAACCAAACATTGATATTATGTTTTAAATTAAAAAAAAAAATCAAAATTCGACAGCGACGGAGATCGAACGGAAGACGAACACAATTCTTAAGCCACATTTCTTGCCCGCTACTTTTATATATTTCGTGAATTTTGATAAAAGGGGCTATATTTTTTATGGCCTTATCTTGGCCGATGGGTGAGTTTTACAAAATTTGCACTTTACCCTATGTTTTCGACCACGTTTTTTAATTTAAATTTGGTTTGGTTTCAATAGAAATTTTACTGATTCATACTTCCCTTGCGAGTGGATACATGGTAGCTCCAAGTTCTGGTGCAACTTAAATTCAACCGCAAGAAGCATAAATCTTAAAGTTGGGGTTGAATCATATTATGGTATTGCTGATAACTATACTCCATATAGTAGTTCAAATCTGAAATGAACTTGAATGTCTTTAATTTAAATCTGGTTTGGTTCCAATAGGAATTTTACTGATTCATACTTCCCTTGTGAGTGGATGCATGGTAGCTCCAAGTCCTGGGCAACTTAAATTCAACCGCAAGAAGCAGAAATCTTAAAATTAGGGTTGAATCATATCATGGTATTGCTTATAATTATACTCCATATAGTGATTCAAGTCTGAAATGAAATTTTTAACAATGAGATCATGAATTCATGAAAAAATGCAAAGTGGAAAAACGCAATTTAGAGATTTTAAATCTGTAAAAATATGTTAAAAATCATTAGAATTGTTTCCTGAATACATACATTATCAAATAAAATTGAATATAGTTATATAGTTTAATTTATAAATATTAAATGGAAATATAGTTTTTGTATGAAACTTTAAATAATGCCAAGTCCCCTCAATTGAAATGAAAATAAGACTCTGGTGATAAATTCCTTAGAATCTCTTGTTAATTTTTACGATTTACTTAATATTTCAAGCTGATTTTTTTTTTCTTTTCGAGTTTTAAATAAATTTATTCACTTGTTTTAGATATCATGTTTAATAGATGTTTTATTTACCTCGTTTCATTAAATGTCAAATATAATGGAAGTCTTTTTTTTTTTTTTTTTTTTTTTTTTTTTCTTATTAAAGATTCGTCTGCTAGCTTTTACTTTTGACTCTTTGGTTTAATCTCTTACTTTTTACTTTTTGGTTTTTAATAGCTTATACTGGAATATTCGTTTTCACAACGAAATAGTTATTTTTTAATAAATATACTGATAGAATGCTTAAAATATAAATGCTCATCTTCACCATATGATTGGAAGTTTTCAAACAATATTTCTCCATTAAAACAATTACCATATCAAAGTTTAACCTTTAAAAACTTAAGCTTTCTCGAAGTAGTTTAAAAATAAATTTTATTTCTCTTCATTAGTACGATTATTGTTTAAAAAAAATAATTTACGGTTAATCCTCAAACATTTTACATACTTTAACACGTAAATGAATTGTCATTTTTAATAAATGACATTTGAGATCAATCGAAAAATGGGTGTAGTTAATGAGGGAAAAAAAAAATAATAATCCACATAAGATTAAAAAAAAAAAAAAAAAAAAAAACATAGCGATGTATTTCTACATTTAAAAAAAAAAAAAAAAAGCTACATTTTTCTTGTATATATTTATCAGTATATGCAAAAACATAAATATTATTTTTTACTCATACCTTGTTTCTATCCTAAAAAAAAAAAAATTCCTGTATGTTTTTATTACTTTTTATATAAATATTCGTATATCGTAACTCCCGCCGAAATGAAATTGTATTCAGATAACGCGTCAACAAATGCAACTTGTCACAGATAAAGAAATAAACTATCAATTTTTTCAAGACAATGACGATACCAACTCTTCTATATGGAAGCGAGACATGGACGCTCAAAAAGAGTGATGAAAGAGAAATACAATCTTCAGAGATGAAATTTCTAAGGAGTGTGAAAGGTTGTTCTATAATGGATAAAATAAGAAATGATGACATCAGGAAGGAACTAAAAACTAAGCCAATAATACATACTGTAATAAACTATAGAAATAAGTGGAGAGAACATTTAGAATGAATGCCAAATGACCGTATACCAAGGGCAGCTCTAAAATACAGGCCAAGGGGGAGAAGATATAGAGGAAGACCCCGTAAAAGATGGATTGAGGCCGGAACAGGCTTATAGCCTTCAACCGTGTTAGACATGATGATGATGATAATTAAATTTAAAAAAAAAAGAAGATGATTGGTTGGTTGGGTTTTACGTCACACTAGTGCTGCGCAGATGGGCAATTGTCGACGGTATGGGACTCACTCCTAGAGGTGGTCCGGAGACATACCATCGCAATTTTGATCCTCCACGGAAGGGATGGCTCTCCCGCTTCGTTGACCCCCAGAGGTATAATTTTTAATGGGAACGTGGAGGACATTGCGGCCACGATAGATTTTACGTGCACCAGCCACCATTAGTGTACACAACGGTCTTTGGCCGGCTCGAGTACCGAACCCGCAATCTTCCAATTACGAGGCCGGCGCTCTACCGACTGAGCTACCGGCTCAGTTGGTAGCTCAGTACCGCCCCTCCCCCCCCCCCCCAAAAAAAAAAAAAAAAAAAAAAAAAAAAAAGAAGAAGAAGAAGAAGAAGAAGAAACACTATGCAAAGATTGCTACATAAAAAGATATGGGACTTCAAACATACAATGCAGATGCACATCCCTATGCATTTAAGGGTTAAAGATGAAATACTTCTTTCTTTTCTAATTATCTATAAATGTATTCATTTGTTTTGAATGTTATGTTTAATTGAAGCATTATTTACCTGTTATTTCCTTTTATGTCAAATTTATTCGAAGTCAAGCCCTCATCAAAAGGCTCATCTTCTGACGTTTATTTATTACATCGAGGCTTTTAAAAGATTTCTGGTCGTTCTTTGTCTGTCTAGCGGGGGATATTCCGAAATGAACTGATTTTCAAATTTGGCGTATTTGCTAAATCAAAAATCAGTAGCCAAATTTCGTGATAAATAGCCAATATAATTTTAATATTACTATTAATATTATTTTTTAAAATATTTATTATAATCATATTGTTTAGTATTTGTTTATGTTTTCCTCTAACCTATCTAAATGTTTTGACAACAATTTGACGTTTTGTAGCCGTCACTGGAAAAGGAGACCGCCAAATCGCCGATCAACGGCCCTTACACAGAATTACATCTGTTCTTTTACATTAAATTTTACTGTTCTGTTTTAAACCAACGGTAAAATTTATTTTTCCCAATGCATTTTCGCAATTGTGAAGTCCTATTTTTTTTTTTTTTTTTTTTTTTCCCCCTACTAAATCATCCTTTTTTTATTATTTTATTCATTGCTACAAACCAAAGTTAAAAAATTATTTTATTTATTTCAAAACATTTTTGCAGCTATGATGTCAATTTCGAAAAGACCTCTAAAAAAACTTGTCTGTTGGCCTTTTCATGTCTCAACGCTTTTATAAGCTTGTATTAAGTCATTTTCTTTTACAAAGAAATGTATAAATTTTTATTGTGCTTAAACCCTGTCTAAAATTATTGAAATTAAAAATGTATTCGCTTAAGCATGTTTCACACATCACCGAGGCGGCATAAAAGAGCGCATAACGGAAATGAAAGGCTCCAGCAGTGACCGAGAGTACTGTGTTAAAAGCTGGTAGATGGGAAATGCCAGGTTCAAACTCCCGTCACGCTCATCGACTTAGCCGTTCGGAGTTTTACTTGGTTTTCTCCGAAACTTGCGTAAATATGGGATAGGACCCCTTAGAAACATCCCTACGGAGGGCATCCCACCTATAGGCCTAGGACCCTAGAGTAGCCAACCAACCAAACAACCAATGGAAACAAAAATAAACGAAAAAAGAATAATATATAGTGGTAATAAATTAAATGTCCTTCCAGTATATGCGATGTTATAACAGTTTGTCCACTGTGGTGTCATGACAATGTGTATAGTGTCACCACGATATATGTATGGTGTCACCAAGGTGTATGTACAGTCGGTAATAAAAGTGTCCGAACACTAGCAAAATTTCCTACGTAAAAAAAGTACACTTCGTACGGTTTTATTAAATAAATCCTTGTCGAATCCTGTTCTTAGTCAGTCTAAGAGCATGCCTCGATAAGGATTTATTTAACAAAACCGTATGAAGTGTACTTTTTTTACATAGGAATTTTTGCTAGTGTTCGGACACTTTTGTTACCGACTGTAATGTCACCATGGATAACATGATAAAATAATATCAATCGTTCTTCATTTGAAAAATGATAACTTACAAAAAATAATCTCGTCTTAATTTTTATGATTTATTCGAAATGTTAAGCTGATTTTATCTTTTAAATAAAATTCTTGCTCTAAATGTACAGTCGGTAACAAAAGTGTCCGAACACTTGCAAAAATTCCTATGTAAAAAAAGTACACTTCATACGGTTTTGTTAAATAAATCCTTATCGAATCGTGTTCTTACACTGACTAAGAACAGGATTCGACAAGGATTTATTTAACAAAACCGTATGAATGTACTTTTTTTACATAGGAATTTTTGCTAGCGTTCGGACACTTTTGTTACCCACTGTATATTTAATGGAGTTATCCTGCTTCATAAATTGCTAAATGTCTGGATAGTTGAATTTTCCTCTGAACAGAGTTGTCTTCTTGCTTTTACTTCTGACTCGAGACATTTAAGGCGCTATCAGATGAACTGCGATATGAGAGTCATTAACACATACTACCCCATAAAACGGTTTTTCATGAGGGAAACGGTAGAAATATCCCCGTTTGATACAATTTGCCTCACGTATATTCTTCAATCATGAACGCTTGACTGTTTATATCTCATACAGTAGTTTTTAGCATGAACTCCACCAGATAATCACGGTTCCGGGATATCCCCTATCTTCATTTCTTTCAAACCTTCTTGAGGTGAATTACCGGAAATGTTGCGTCTATTGTTTACATTTGTGGATTTCATTTATGCTTAAAAATAACCATATACAGTAGACTCTCGTATAACGCGGGGGATACGTTATGCGTAATAGAAAATCGCGTTATACGAGACATACATTGAGCAGACGATTTCATTCCGCAATGAGACCAAAAGCGTCGGGTGTTGGCATAGTAACGGAGCAATCCTTCGTTTAATAGGTTGAAAGTAGAAAAGATGTCGTCACGTGCTTCCTTTATTTCACGCGTTATACGAGACTCTTTATCGCGTTGTATGAGTAATTGTCGCAGATTTTTCGTCGCGTTATACGAAATCGCGTTTTGTGGGAGCGCGTTGTACGAAATTCTACTGCATTATCTAAGACTCCTATATGATAAGAGCTGGCGCAGTGTCCGCCATTTTCTAGCCCGTCTGGGAAAGTGTTGGCGGTGGAAAAAGCTAGGTTACCTGATTAGCGTTGTTATCGCCTTTAAACTTCTAAACAGACCAAGTGAGCTAGAACTTCTAATCGCAAAACAAAGAAGTTAGCAATTTTAAGAACATCGCCAACATTCTCGAAACTGCAACCTTTCACGTTAAAAGAAATGTAATTTTAAAGTTAATTTAAAAGAATTTAAAAACAATAACTTTAAACTCTTTATCGCGTTGTGTGAGTTATAGTCGCAAATTTTTTGTCGCGTTATACGAGATCGCATTTTGTGGGAGCGTGTTGTACGAGATTCTACTTTATTCAGTTCAACAAAGTCGTTTGATAGCTTTGGAATGCAATATCTTATACTTCAGAAGATACGTTCTTTTGTCTTATAGCAGCTTTAAAAGTGTGTATTGAAATATTCGTTTTTAAAAACAAATACGTTTTCTAATATGCATAATTATCTACCGCAATGCCTAAAATTACAAATGCGTAACATCAATTAATGTATTGATCATTTAAATTATAGAAAGATATTTTACCATTTAAAAATATTATCACTCTATTAAAAGTTAAATCTCATTATTCTTTTTTTAAAAATGTCATCACTACTTCATTAGTACGATTATAACTTTCAAAAAATAATCTATTGTTTAACTCTAAGATTGATATAAACTTTCAAACTGAATTTTTATTTTCTTCTCAAATTAAGACATAATTATGCTTATTTGTTTTAAATATCAATTTTAATGAGTGCTTTATTTATCTCTTGTTCATTAAAAGTGAAATCTACTGGCAATCAGACTTTCACAATCCTCTCAAAAGACATCGTCTGCTGACTTTTAATTTTGCCTCGCTCGAGGCTTTTAAAAGTTTGTAATTCGTTTAAAATAAATTTGTTTACAGAACGATATGCGTTATTTGCAAATAAACATATCTGATTTAGTGCCTAAATTTTTAAATGCTTAATTTTACCTATTGTTTGTGCGTTTTAAGTTCAAAACAATATTTCCACATTAGGAAAAAAAAAAGAAAGAAAGAAAAATGTCATATTAAAAAATTAACTTTTTTCATCAATGTTTAAAAATGAATTTTATCACTAAGTACAGTGTGTCCTAAAAGTTCTAGTACTCCAACTTAAAGAACTCATAGTGTCCATGATTTTTTTTTTATATTAAATTTTATTGTCTGCTTATTATTGCACCAATTCTTTATTTTTAATCGTTTGTTTCTTTTCTCACTCAAGTTGAGTGAGAATAAAATTTTATGTTATTTTGTTCTTCATAGTGAAATGAGTTTATCACGCATTCAGAGAATTACGCTGTTTGAAGCTAATTTTGAATGTAAATCGTATGAAAGATGCAAAGATGTTTGGCGATATAAATATCCAGATGATGCAATACCGTGTAAAAATATGCTATATCAGCTCGTTCGACAATTTCGTAATACAGGTTCTGTGCAGGTGTGTACAGGTTTCTCTACAAGAAGTCACTCCCAGCATGTTAAAACGCGTTTCTAAACACATGCGCAAACGAGTTCAGCTTTGCTTCCTAGAAAAGTGTGGACGTTTTGAACATTTATTATAAATGTAAGTTCTGTATTTTTTCCTCCGTTATTTTAAATGTACCTTTTATCATTAGCATAAAAATAATCGTTTTAAGGTTTGTTGTTTTGTAAATAAAAAATACATCAGCGTCAGTACTGGAACTTTTAGGACACTCTGTATTAGTAGTATGATTTTTACATTCCAGAAATAATCTATTGTTAATCCTTTCGATTTATACGAATTTTCAAGCTGAATTATGTTTTCTTTCCAATAAGAAATATTTAATTTATTTGTTTTAAATGTCATTTTAATGGTTGCATTATTTACCTCTTGTTTCATTCAATGTCAGATCTATTAGAAATCAAACTTTGATATTCCTCTCTAAAGAATCGTCTGCTAGTTTTTATTTATACCTCGAGGTTTTTAAACACATGTAATGTCGTATAATATTTATTCTTAAATATATATATATATATTTGTTTTAGTAAACACATTAATCTGATACAATGCCTAAAATTATAAATGCTTAACTTCACCTTAAAATTATACATTTTAAGCACAAAACAATACTTCTTCATTCAAAATTTTATTAGTGATTAATTTCAGTAGTGCACACAGAAAAATTCTCACATTAAATAAAATTCTGCAGTTCTACAGTCAGAATCGAACCAGAGCCCACCACTCTAGTTTGATAGGCGACGATATTACCACTCTCCCACGATGTTATCTTGGTTACATGGCCATTTCATCTTTGCAACAATGCGATGCAATTAAGATTATAGATTATTAACTGGAAATATATTGCTTTTCAGTTTTTAATGTATTGTATTCATAAAATAATCATAAAAACTAAGAATTTGTGATAATAAATTCTTCTTCTTCTTTTTTTTTTTTTTTTTTTTTTTTTCGTGTGAATAATAGTCATAATAAACCAGCTATTAAAAATGTTGTATTAAAGGTACTTATGAATAAATGTAAATTTTAAAGCATAATAATTGAGATAAATTTTTTAAATAAATAAAAAACAATTTGCCTTACTGTAAAGATATAAATACATTTTTTAATATGCATTAAAAATATTACATTTAAAATAATATTAAATAGATTGCATGCTATTAAAATAAGTATGGTGTTAATTTTATAGTTACAAAACATTTATATGTATGTATGAAAGTTTTTCCTTGTATATTTCTAGATTTTTCGTTCGCTATACAAAGCTACACTATCCAACAGATCGCCACAAAAATTGGTACACTTATTAATCACGAGAAAATCTAGCGAGCGCCGTATTTTTTCGTTCAATAGATAATTGGTTCTAAAGATGTTTAAAGAAAATTTTATGCTGAATTCATATAGAATTTCAATACGTATATATGCCAATAAGGTCTACAAACTCGAGTTATTCCACTATTATGTTAAATATTTTTTTCGGATTGCAACTTTATGAGGAAAGTCATTATCAAGGATTAAATGTACTGTAAAAGTCAAATTTAGTATGTTGATTGATTTTATTAATTGAACTTGTCATTTTAACAATAATTTCACATAATTAACTAATATACATTTTTGGGTGACATTAGGAGAAATTTAGATATTTTTTTTTTTTTTAATTTTGACCTGGACCCACTTTTGTACCCATTTGATCTGACCTGCACCTTCTATAATATGCCTCCGAAGTGAGTTTTACATTACGAAAGATCAGTCGATTACATCCAAAAAACAATTCCTATAACATCTATAGGATGGTGTGGATTGAATGTAATTGGTCTATTGGTCGGTGATGTAAAGCTTAGTTTGGAGGCATTATTACAGAAGGTGTTGATCTGACTGTTACTGAACAGTCTGATAAGCTACGTTATAGTAAACGTCTTTGTAAACAGTGAGTGAACGATATGCTCCTTTCATTTTTTTTTTTTTTTTTTTTTTTTTTGCGTGCAACTTCCATGTTTACAGAATAGTAAAAAAAAACTTTTATTATTATTTTTTTTTCTTTTATAACAAATTACTTATTTATTTCGCTTTTCAGAAATTATGTCAGGAAATATCACGCATTCAAAAATAAAATTTAAATAAACAGTGTAAGTAAGTTCTTTGAAAAACGGTGGATTATTTAAATATATAAAGCAAATTAAACGATATATAACGTTTAAAAAAAATCGCAAACTTTAAATGCACATTTCCATTAAATGTTAAGCCTTCTCTTACAATATGATTTAATTTCAGCCGTTTCCCTCTAAACCCAATATGCCTGGAATCGTCTGCCTCTAATGCCGATTTCAAAATTCGTAATTCCATTTTGTCACATTCTCTACACACACCTGGGGTCTATCCATTAGGATATAAACTTGTGTCTTTGGTGACGTCACTTGCTGACGTCAGAGGTGATGTTAACTCCTTCCACCTACTCTTCAGTATCCTTAAGTTGAAGAAAGTTGAGTTGCTAAAAATAGATACTCTGTTTTGCGGCATGCTATTGATAAAATGGACACGCCTTGCATCTAAGAAACAGATAGTAGAATAGGGATGTCAGAAAAAGATATTTTCTTAACTTTTAATTACTTTTTTGTAGTTTTCTTTCTATTAACTACTGAACAATGAAAGAAATTACTTTTGGATAAAATAAAATGATTAATTTTCTGATACATGATCCCCGTATAATTTGATAGTGCATAGAATGTAACTCAAATATGATATAATTTTCTAAACGTTTCTATGTAGTATAATAAACTATTAACATATAAAAAAGAAATTACAAAATTTTGTATTATTTTGTATTTATAAATTTTGTTAACCCAAATTTTACCATTATATTTCTTGTAGTATTCCATAATCTGATCGTGCAACTCGATATTCAGTTTTTGTATATTTTAATTCAATAGACAAATTTTAAGAGCTTATAGTAAAAAAAGACAGAGATAAAATGAGCACGCCTTGCATTTAAAAAATATATAGTAGAAAAATGATGTCGAAAAAAGATATATTCTTTACTTTTATTGTTGTTATTGTTATTATTATTATTAAGAAATACAAACATAAAACAAAGGTAATTACAAAATTTTGTATTTATTTATTTTGTTAGCCCAAATTTTACCTTCATATTTCTTGTCGTATTGCATCATATAATCGTACAACTCGATATATATATTTATTTAAACAAAAAAGAATCTTTTAATTCTATGGACAAATTTTAAGAAATGGTAGTTTGAAAAAGAACGATAAAATGAATATGTCTTGCGTCTGAAAAACAGATAGTAGAAGAAGGATGTCATAAGAAGACATATATATTTTACATTTAATTACTTTTTACTTTCCGAACTTACTTTTTTTTCTTTTATGTAAAGAAAGTACTGTAATCATGACAAAAATCCGACTTTGAGATTTTGGTGTTTCTATACGGTTTGAGGTCCCTTGAGTTCATTTTTGCTATTCTTAAGGCGATTTTTGTATATATATAAATATACATATATATATATATATATATATATATATATATGTATGCATGTATATATGTATGTGTCTATTGGTGTGTGTACGTATGTGTGAGTAAATACGATAGCATCTAAATGCTTTGTTCGAAAGAGCTGAAAGTTGGCACGTATGTTATAAAGTTTTTACTTTCTTAATTATTATTGTAATGAAATATAAACATGTTATAATAGGTTAGGCTTGAGTGTGTTTTTTTTTCTTTTACGTCGCACTGCTACACCATGGGCAATTGGCGAAAGTCTAAGACTCACCCCAATAATGGTCTGGAAACATGCCATCACAATTTTGATCCTCCATAGAGAGATGGCTTCTTCCACTTCGGTGACCCCTATAATAAAAGAAATTACAAAATGTCGTATTATTTTCTATTTCGTAATTTCGTTAACCCAAATTTTGAGTTTATATTTCTCTTTGTCAGGCACGTGCTGGCAAAGAAGAAAACGAGGATTTATCCCCTGTGCCCTCTGACTGAGATTTTTCTCGGAAAACAGAATCGAACATAGAAATTATGAAAGTAATCCCCCTACATGTTATTTAAATGTCACATGTTTAAAATAAATGAATATTTGTATGATAAAACGAATAGGTTTGTTAATTCCATATATGATACTTGTGGTGGCATTTATATATATATATATATATATATGGGGGGGGGATATGTATATATTCGTGAACAATGCCATATTATTCAGTGTAAAAGTGCTCTCAGTATATTTTGATCATATTAGAGTAACTCTAGG
This sequence comes from Salticus scenicus, assembly GCA_963930645.1. Taxonomy (NCBI): domain Eukaryota; kingdom Metazoa; phylum Arthropoda; class Arachnida; order Araneae; family Salticidae; genus Salticus; species Salticus scenicus. Next base: position 175,863,647 of record OZ005658.1, read on the forward strand.
ATATTAAAGTTAAAAAATATTACAATTGCCTAATTTCGGATGCATAATTTATGCTAAAAAATGAGAACTAAAAATAATATTATAACGTATAATTTCTTAAATAAAAAAAAAAAAAAAAAAAAAAAAAAAAAAAAAAAAAAATCTTTCACAATATGGACTGTACTAAAATTTCGTTGACATATGGTCAACTACCTAAGTCGTCTGTCTATCGCCCTATCATCAACGCGAACGAGGCCCGATTGCTTCATATGATGGAAAAACTATATTTTCAATTTTCTATTTGTTTTAAAAAGAAGCCCTCTGGAATTTGGCTACGTAAGTTTACAAACATGGATTAATAATAATGCTAATAGCTACAATGATGAAAAGTGCACATTGCATAAATAAAGAGGTGATACAAACAATCTTGTAAGTCTAGGTAAAGTTTTATAAAGCCTCGGAAAAAAATTATTTTAAATATATTCTTAGAATTTGTAAATTGTATTTATTTTAAATATATTCTTACTTTTTGTTTCATTCCAAATTTGTAAAATTGTACACCATTTAAAAAATATTATTAAATAAATATGATAATTTGAATACGATTAAATATTTTATATCCACTATAAAATGTATAATCAGAATTAGAAACTGTAAATTTTCATTTTAATAATATTATTACTTAATTGGACTTGTAATAGGTATGGAATAGTTAATATTATTAATTCGGTGTGAATTTAAGTAGCCATTCCAATTATTGCCACACATGCTACTTGACCAGCCATATTAAATCAAATTTATCTTATGATTGAGAAAAGGGGAAAATCTCCTTTATTATGAAATTAACAAATATAAAAGGACGTGTAAAAAATGAAAATGTCATATCAGCTCTGACATCGCAAATCAATTATAAATTAGTTTTTATTTTTTTTCTCACGCACAGAGACATTTACAGAAGTAAAATGAAACGAATGTAAAAATAAATTAATTTTGTTATAATTTTAATATTATGTACATAATATTAAAATAATTTTAATATTATGTACATGCTACATAAATAAAAAAAAAGCATAATTTTGAAAATGACTTTATATATATGAAAATACGTTATAAATATGAAATAACGTTATACATATGAAAGTGTCTTTCTAAAAATTAAAGACATGTTTTTGTAATTTTAATAAAATGTTTCAACTTCATGAATAAAAACCGCATCATTTCAAATATGATGTTGTATTTTTGAAAACAGATATGAAAGCATCTATCTGTATTTAAATTCTGAAAGAAATTTTGTTTGTTTGTTTTCGAAGACACTTAATATCAATACCAGATAACTGAAACGCAAAAAAAGAAAACATTTCGGAAAATAAGGACCTTTTTATTATTATTTTACTAAAATGTAAAAACTTCATAAAAAGAAAAAACATCATTTTGAAAATAACGTCATGCGTAGGATAGTACATATGAAAGCATTTCTCTCTAAAAAATAGACATTTTGTTATAATTTTAGTAAAATACTTCAACTTCATAAGTAAAATCACATAATTTCAAAAATGATGTTGCATTTTTTAAAACATATTTGAAGCATCTATCTCTATTTAAACTTAATTCTGAAAGAAATTTTGTTTGTTTGCTTTCGCAGACACTTAATATCAATACCAGAGAACTAAAACGTGAAAAAAAACATTTGCGGGAAAATAAGGACATTTTATTATTATTTTAGTTAAATATAACAATTTCATAAAAAGAAAACGCATCCTTTTGAAAATACCGTCATACGTAGGAATGTACATTTGAAAGCATTTCTTTCTAGAAAATAGACATTTTGTTAAAATTTTAGTAAAACATTTCAACTTCATTAATAAAACCGCATCACTTCAAAAATGATGTTGTGTTTTTAAAAATAGATATGAAAACATCTATCTCTATTTGAATTCTGAAAGAAATTTAGTTCGTTTGTTTTCGCAGACACTTAATATCAATACCAGAGTAATGAAACATAAAAAAAAATGGAAAGTAAGGACGTTTTATTATTATTTTAGTAAAATTTAACAACTTTATAAATCGAAAACGCATCATTTTGAAAATAACGTTACATAAAGGAAAGTACATATGAAAACATTTCTCTCTAAGAAATAGACATTTTGTTGTAATTTAAGTAAAATGTATCAACTTCATAAACAAAACCACATCACATCATTTCAAAAATGATGTTGCATTTTTGAAAATATATTTGAAGCATTTATTTCTATTTAAACTAAATTCTGAAAGAAATTTTGTTTGTTTTTGTAGGCACTTAATATCAATACCAGAGAACTGAAACGTAAAAAAAGAAAACATTTGGGAAAATAAGGACGTTTTATTGTTATTTTAGTAAAATGTAACAACTTCATAAATAGAAAACGCATCATTTTGAAAATAACGTTATACGTAGGATAGTACATATGAAAGCATTTCTCTCTAAAAAATTGACATTTTGTTATAATTTTAGTAAAATATTTCAACTTCATAAGTAAAACCACATCATTTAAAAAATGATGTTGCGTGTTTAAAAATATATTTGAAGCATCTATCTCTATTTAAACTTAATTCTGAAAGAAATTTAGTTTGTTTGCTTTCGCAGACACTTAATATCAATACCAGAAAAATGAAACCTAAAAAAAGAAAACATTTGCTGGAAAATAAGGACATTTTATTAATATTTTAGTAAAATGAAACAATTTCATAAAAAGAAAACGCATCATTTTGAAAATAACGTCATACGTAGGAAGGTACATATGAAAGCATTCCTCTCTAGAAAAAAGACGTTTTGTTAAAATTTTAGTAAATGTTTCAACTTCATAAATCAAATCACTTCACTTCAAAAATGACATTGTATTTTTGAAAATAGATATGAAAGCATTTCTTTCCATTTAAACACAATTCTGAAAGAAATTTGGTTTGTTGGTTTTCGCAGGCACTTGATACCAGAAAAATGAAATGTAAAAAATGAAACATTTGGGAAAATAAGGACATTTTATTTCAATTTTAGTAAGGTGTAACAACTTCAGAAATAAAAACACAGCATTTTGAAAATAACGTTACAGATAGTAAAGTATATATGAAAACACTTCTCTGTTATATATATGAACGTACATATGAAAGCATTTCTCTTTCTTATAAATCAGAGAAGTTTAATTTATTTATTTTCATAGTCACTTAATATCACTATCAGCAAAATGAAAACATAGAATGAAACATTTGGAAAAATAAAGACGTTTTATTATAATTTAAGTAAAATGTTGAAGATTTTTTAATAAAAGTGCGCCAATTTGAAAATTATTTTATATGTACGAAAGTAGAAAGCATTTGTTTGTATTATATGTCAAAGAAATTTAGTTTGTTTATTTTCGCTCACACTTAATATAAATACTAACGAAATGAAACATTTAAGTAATTGAGGACATTTTACTATAATTTTAGTAAAATGTTATAGCTTCGTAAAGGAAAACTCACCATTTTGAAAATGGCGTTAAACACATGTGAGCATTTATCTGTATTATAATTCAGAAATATTTAGTTTGTTTATTTTCGTACACACTTAATATCAATACAAATAAAATGAAAAGTAAAATAAATCATTTGGAAAATAAAGACATTTTGTTCAAATTTTAATAAACTGTTACAATTCCATAAATAAAAATTCGCCATTTTAAAATTTAAGTTATATAAATGACATTATTTACCTCATTTATAAATTTTAAAAAAATTTCATTTTCGCGCGCACTTTAATATCAACACCAATGAAATGAAACATTTGGGAAAATAAGGACGTTTATTGCAATTTTAGTAAAATGCTCGAGTTCCATTAAAAAAAAAAAAAAAAAAAAAAAGCAGAAAAAGAAAAAAGAAAAAAGAAAAACACGCAATTTTAAATATGACGTTATATGCATGAATACAAGTATCAATGCAATTCTTTCTATGGTAAATCAGATAAACTTTGTTTATTTTCGCACACACTATCAGTGAAATGAATAATAAAATGTAACATTTGGGAAAATAATGATATTTTCTTATAAATTCAGTAAAGTGGTCCACGCACTATTTTAAAAGTAATGTTATATATGTAATAGTATATATAAAAGCATTTCTTTTTTTTTTTATATATCTGCACTGATAAGTATAAAGGATTTACGTCCAAAAATGTTGATTTTGAGAGTCAGACTCAGAAAAATTTCTATATCGATTGGTATAAAGGATTTAAGTCCATGTCATTTAGTCTTTGAGAAAATCCATTGGTAAAAAAGATTCAAGTCAGAAATTTAGCATTCATGTTTGATATAAAACAAACTATATAAAACTATACAAATCAAAATTATACAAATCTGTTAAAAATAAACAAATTTCAAAATTAAATGTATGTAGTTTATTCACAAAATTGTATATTATGATAATATCCTGGTTAAAACTGTATTGAACGGATACGTTTTTATACAGAATATTTTTCGTCTCCTGAAAAATCAAGAATATGGACTTAAATCATTTACACTTATCAGTACAGATATATAAATCAGAGAAATTTAGTTTTTTTTTAATTTTCAGACACACTTAATGTTAGTGTGTCTTACGGCTGTACTGACCAATAACTTCACCTCCCGGTTGAATATGAAAACTTGAAAAGCGCATAAAGTCAGGGTACAACAGTTCAGTAAAATTTAACCCGAAAATTCGACTAACTTGAACGCCAAATTCGACTAACACGATCTATGATCGACCTCGGAACATTTTGTCTTCGCAACTATTGGAGAGATTATATAGCTTTGGGATACAAACATACATATTATAGAGAGCGTTTTTTCATGAAAAAACATATTATAGTTACCATAAAGCATATATCTTAATATGGTGCCCACTGATCATTTAAAAAACTTTGAGCCTATATAAACAGATAGATGAAAAAAGCAGACAGAATAGAACAACTAACTTATCTTTTACACTATCTCGATCATTGACTTACTTTTTACTTTTTGAAAAAAGTAAAAATAAAAAATAAAAAAAGGTATAATGCTTTTAAATTTATTATATGTTTTACCAGCACTTATAGAAGAAAAGAAAACCCACATAATGCATAACAATAAAAATATCGAAACAATTCCTTTATTATATTGTGGTTGTATATTTATAATCTTTGACGTTCCTGCTCCTCTTGGAGTCAGATACTGGAAAGAACGTCTGACCATTGGCCATTAATTCTTTTGTGGTTCATTGATTTTTCTTACTCCAGTTCTCCCTTAAGTATCTTTTATTTCCATCGTGTTTCACTTGTCCATTCTATTGTCAATGGTACTTCAAAATTCAAACGAACTTATATATTTCTTCTGTACCGACAAGTAACGAGAGATTAAATTTAAATATTTATATAGAGATAGAGATAGATATTATGTATAAGGTTGAGCTAGGAGAGTTTGCGCACATTTCAACAAAACGTTATAAAAAAAATCTAAATTTTAATTTTTTGCTAAAATGTTGGTGCTTAGCTTTGAAGTGATCCTTCTTCTACGCATTACCATTAATATTTTGTTCTTATACTATGATTTAAAACAATATCTGTAACAAAACCAAGAGAGCTATTTTTAGCTTCGGATAGGGTAGGAGATATTCCGCTTACTTTTAACAACAATTAAATTCTTAACAATGATAATTAATTGCACTTAAATGACATTGGTATAATGTTTTTGTAAGTAAATATTTTTGTACTACATGTAGATATTTCAGTTTAATAATTAAAAAAAAAAAAAAAAAAAAAAAAAAAAAACAGAAAATGAAAATGAAAAAAGATTTAAAATTTTTATTTAACGAAAATAAATTAAATAAGTAGATAAAAAAGCAAGACCAGATTAAAAAAAAAAAAAAAAATGTAACATTTAGTTACTGGATAATATATTTAACTTAAAATTAATAAAGTTCATTTTCATTTTGAATGGTTTCTTGTTTGTTGACCTAATTTGTCGTTTTCTATAATCGTTGCACTCGTTGTTACTGCAACTTTAATGAGCTTAAAGGATGCAACTTTCATGCAACTACCTGCCACAGGTAAAATTTACAAGCCAGTCCATAGTAAATCGTTTAATTTAAAAATATTTTGTAATACTACCATTCTATAAAAATTCCTAGAAAATGTTTTGAAATTTTAAGCAAACATTTTTGAAAATGAGACAAAATAACCACGTTTATTCTTAGACTGTTTAAGCAATGAGCATGTACATTTAAATGGGTACTCTGCTGTCGATATTGTAGAACTACCTGGAGTTTCAGAGAGCCCATTGTACTCCTTCCTGCCTATCCCCTATGTGCGCAATATCTTCTAGATTTACCTTATATATATATATAGGGGAGAACCGCGTAATATGGACCATCATGTAATACGGACTATGAGGAAATTTGTATGTTCAACACTAGATGGTAAAATCATCTCATTGCCTTTAGTGAATATTATTGTTACACAAACCATGGAGTGACTTGTACATGCATACCTGTATTTGGACGATTATGAAATTGAGTTTTCGGTTTATATGATCATTGATGTAACAATTAGTATGTTAAAATGGAAGTATTACTTTCTGCTGTTAGGTAATTGTAATATAATTTTCGCGTTAATAGTAGCAAATGTACTTATTTTACGAAGAATTAGACATGCGTTTCATGGGCATCAATTTGCATAGTGATTTTTTGATTGGAAACCACGTTGCTCTGTTTACGCGTGTAATATGAACCATGCTGTGTTGTGTAATATGGACCAGTGATCCATAATAAAAACAAAGAGATTTTGTTAATGCTCGGCGTACATATGTCGTATACTCAAAATCTTGAGGCTATAGAATAGGCCAGGGAAGCAGAGGTAATCAAATTACTACTTCTTTCGCACACTCCCCATTAGCTATAACCTTTAGACCTCCCCTTTATTTCCGACCATTAACTATTTTTTTTTCGTCCATTTCTACTATTTCCAAAAGATGTACAAGTGTGTGAGGGAACATGCTGGAAAGTTAGTTTCACAATTCCAAGTGTTTCAACTGTTGGGGAACTGGAAGGACCAGTATTGACCACTTGGTCCATATTACACATACGTTCGTGTAATATGGACCTCCGATACGTAAATGAAATAATTATTTTCTTCAATTATTAATAGTTGCCAGAGTACTTTACCAAGTTTAAACTATGTAACTATGCAATTGTAATGAGCAGCCACCAAATTAAATCTTTTTATTTTAACAATTTAAGTTTTATGAGCATCTTGCCTAGGGGGTTCATACTACACGGTTCTCCCCTATATATATTAATACAGATTTATAGATACTATTATATACATATAAGTGTGTGTATAAATAAAATAAAGGGTTTGACTGTTTGTTTGCGACGAACAGAAATATACTATGGCACGAACAATTCTGAAAATATTTTTTCATCTAAAGGAATACGTGTAGATTTGCAACATGCCTTTAAATTTTCGATATCCCTAAGAGATGTTTTTTAAATTGGATATTTCATGCGATCTTATTTGCATTTTTTTTCTTTGAGTTGTAATTTCAAGCTAATGCCAATAAAAAATAAAATGCTTACAACTTTTTTATTTTATTTTTTTTTAATATAAAAAAGATACATTTATTTACACGTGAGTAATTTTTTTTTTTTTTTTTTTAATGAACAGTTAAACCTGTATCATCAAAATTTTTGATAAAACTAACACGTAATAGCTTTAAAATTGTTAACTATACTTGCAAGTGGTAATAAAAAGTAAATAAATAAATAAATAAAATGAAACAAAACATAATTTTTTGCTATATCATTTTTATTTATTTATTTAAACATTAATTTTAATAAATCAAATAGTCTTATATGTTTTAGTTTTTGTTTTTTTTCCCTCTTCATTTTATCGTCCGCAAACTAACGCAAATGTACATTTGATTTATTTAAATTAACCATTTTTCTAAAGAACGTAATGAAACTCAATAATTAAGTGTTATTTACATTTTATTAACGGCTGTATATCACGGTTTTGACTTGCTGAAAGTAGTCGGCAATATTTATATGTTTGAATTATTCATTTTTTTTTTTTTTTTTTTTTTTGAGAATTCATTTAAATATAGTGAAAAGCAAAGCAGACAAAGCTTGCCAGTAAATAAATAAAAAGTAAAAGTACAAAAAGCTCTAAAATGAACTCGGAGCTGGTCAGCAAACTTATATTTCTACTAGATCTGGCCGTTTCTTACAAATCTTATTCTCTGTACCATTCAGAATTGTATTTGATGCTAGTCAAATATTCAATTTATATACTAAATACAGTCGGTAACAAAAGTGTCCGAACACTAGCAAAAATTCCTATGTAAAAAAAGTGCACTTCATACGGTTTTGTTAAATAAATCCTTGCCGAATCCTGTACTTAGTCAGTGTAAGAACATGATTCGATAAGGATTTATTTAACAAAACCGTAAGAAGTGTACTTTTTTTAAATAGGAATTTTTGCTAGTGTTCGGACACTTTTGTTACCGACTGTACTTAATTAAATTTCTGTTGTGGAAAGCAGCTAAAATGGTCGAGCATAATGCCACCAAATTTGGTAAGTGGATTAATGAGATGCTCTCGTGTAATAAAAGAACAAGAACGAAAAATCATGCCGTGCTCATACATTATCAACACTTTCCAACTGCATGCGCTCGTTGATAGTATAACTTTCAATGTTCTTTGCATACGTTATCACACAATGGACAGACAGAAGGACTGAAAGACATACAGATAGACTAATTGAATAAATAATCATTCTTAAACATCATTGGAAAGCGTTAAAAATGTTTAAAGCAAACGAAAATACAGCCCTTAGACCTATCTAAATATTTTAGTGCAACCCCATAAATTTGAAGGTTAACTATATCTTATTCTAAACAAAACACTATTTTAGCATATTCACAATAAATGTCAAATTTTTAGGAATTTTGTACATAAAACAGTGGTGGTATGTACTCTTTTTCTATAGAAAACACCTGATAGTGGATTTAAATAACATATTTCATATTCATTAAGATTTGTCAAAAGTAAAGATATGAAAACATGGTTTAAAGAAATCAGTTTCATAGAACACAACGCTTTGGATTATTTTTGGGTGTCCCTGTACACAAAAAAAAAGTAGAGATACTCATTCCATTAGGGAACATCTGATAGTGAACTGGAAAAACATATATCAATTTCAAGATATTACTTAAGTATTTACGGGAATTAGACCACGGGCAGGCAATCATACGGATATACAAATTCAAAACATATTCACAATTAAAAAAATTTAGAAAGTGTTAAAAACGCATGAGGTAAACGATAATGAAATTCTAGCAAGTTTCCAATTATATCCCAATGTAACTGAACATTCTTGTGTGCCCCTGTAAATCTTAATGTTAATCATTCTATATTCTTTAGAAAGCATTCTTTTATGAATACTAATAACATATTTTAATTTCATTAAGATTTGACAAAGTAATTTCATTAAAATTTGGTTTCTAGAAATATCTCTCATAGAACGCAATGCTTTGGAATACTTTCGGGTGTCCCTGTACACAAACCAGTAGAGATATTCGGTCCATTTTCAATAGGGAACATCTGATAGTGAACTTGAATGAAATATATCAGTTTCAAGAAATTCCATAAATATTTACGGGAGTTAGAGCGCGGACGGACAGAGATACGGACAGACAGACCGAAGTCATTAACACTTTTCAATTTGTTGCAAAGTATTAAAAACATAAGATTTAAATCTTAACAATGCACATTGCTATTTTTCTTCCGATTAAATTAATATATAAATAGAAAAAAATATATTAGTACAAGAGCGAAAAATCGTGTGATACCCACTGATTATTAACACTTGCCAACTGTACGTAATTGTTGTATCGTACAACTTTCAATATTCTTTACCTACAGTCGGTAACAAAAGTGTCCGAACAGTAGCGAAAATTCCTATGTAAAAAAAGTACACTTCATACGCTTTTGTTAAATAAATCCTTGTCGAATCCTGTTCTTAGTCAGTCTAAGAGCATGATTCGATAAGGATTTATTTAACAGAGCCGTATGAAGTGTACATTTTTTACATAGGAATTTTTGCTAGTGTTCGGACACTTCTGTTACCGACTGTACGTTATCACACAACGGACAGACAGTAGTTCTGAAAGGCAAACAGATTGACTAATTGAATTCCTAATCATTCTTAAACGTTGTTAGAAAGTGTCAAAAAACGCTTAACACAAAAGAAAACATAACCCTTAGATTCTAATTGAAGTCCTTAATGTATCTGAATATTTTAGTACTGCCCTGTAAATCTGAAGGTAAACAAAATCATATTCTATACAAAACATCATTTTAGCATAATAACAATAAGTGTCAATTTCTTTATGAATTTTACAGTGGAAGTTCTTAAAATGTAACTTATAAAACTGTCTGTCCTAAAACGCAATGCATTGGCTTTTTTTTTTTTTTCCGAAATACATAAACCAGTTGCACAGGACGTATTAATGCCATTTTAAATAAGGAGTATTCCATAGTGAATTTTAATAACATGTGTAATTTTTTAAATATTCTGAAAATATTTACGGACGCTGGAAGCGGGCAGACGGACAGACAGACAGATGGACAGTAGGACAGATAGATACACAAATTGAAATTATATTCACACTTAAAAATTGTTAAAATCTGCTAAATTGCTTAATGTAAACGAAAATGCAATTCTAGCAAATTTCCAATAAAAGCCCTCAATGATATTTTTGTGTGGCCCTGTAAATCTAATGCTAATCAAACTACATTCCGTTTAATTTCATTACGATTTGTGCAAAGTAAAATTATTTAAAAATATTAAAATTTGGTTAATAGAAATACCTCTCATAGAACGCAGTGCTTTAGAATACTTTCGGGTGTCCCTGCACACAAATCAGTGATGGTATTTACTAAATTTTCTATAGAAATCATCCGATAGTGAACTTGAATAACATATTTCAAGTTCATTAAAATTTGTGTAAAATAAAAGAATTAAAGTATAGTTTCAGGTGTCCCTGAATACAAACCAGTACAGGTATTCTCTCTATTTTCAATAGGGAACATCTGACAGTAAACTTGAATAACATATGTCAGTTTCTAGAAATTCCATTAATATTTACGGGAGTTAGAGAGCAGGCAGTCGGACAGACAGGCAAACCAAAGTCATTAACGCTTTTCAACCTTGCTGGAAAGTGTTAAAGTCATTTAGAAAGTGATAAAAACTTTTGATATAAACTAAAACGCAATTCCAGCAAATTTCCAATGATGTCCCTTAATGTAACTGAATATTTTTGGCCCTGTAAATCTAATGATAATCGTACTGTATTCTGTGGAAATCATTCTTTTGTGCATATGAATAACATATTTTACATTTTTTTAGATTTGTGCAAAATAAAGTTATTAAAATGTGGTTTATAGAAATACCTCTCATAGAACACAATGCTTTGGAATCCTTTGGGGTATCTCTGTATACACATCAGTGATGGTATTTACTCCATTTTTAATGTTGAACATCCGATAATAAACTTGAATAACATATTTCAATTTCATTAAGATTTGTGCAAAGTAACGGTATTAAACATGATTTATAGTAATACCTCTCATAGAACACAATGTTTTGAATTACTTTTGGGTGTCCCTGTACATAAACCAGTAGCCGTGTTCACTCCATTTTCAATAGGGAAAATCCGATGTTGATCTTGAATAGCATATATCAGTTTCAAAAAATTCCATAAATATTTACAGGAGGTAGCGTGTGGACAGACTGCAAACCGAAGTCATTAACACTTTTCAACATTGTTAGAAAGTGTTAAAAAATAGTTCAAAGAACTATTCAAGTTCCATCAACTGACGCTTTCGATATAAATATGGTAAATTTAACAATTTGGATGGTGCACAGGGGATCCAGAACAAACCAATATATGCTGAAGTCTTTTATTCATTTTGCATGTATCATTTAACTTTTATATGCAGAGTGTCTAAAATTAAACAAACAACCCTATTTTAACCCTTTTTTTTTTTAACTTTTTTGAGAAATTTATGAAATTTTGTGTAGAACATAATGAAGGTATGGGAATTTGTTTCAGCGAATAATAATAATTTAAAAAAAAAACTTAGTTTAAATTTCTGCCACTAGGGAGCGTTTTTAATTAATTACACATTTTGCATACATTTATAATAGTTTACAAATTTTATTACAACAGCACATATTAAATATGACAGCCATCATTGTCAGTTACCATCTGGAATTGTAAGATAAGGTTTTCCGTAGCTGACTGCAGTGTTTTCGGAGAAATGTTACAAACATGTTATTAAATGCTGTCTTTAATATCCCGTAAAAGTTCTTAGACTATCATGACTTTCTAGACCTTTCAAACTCTCCCAAACCCAAAATTCGCATGGATTGATGTTTAGTTGGGGACCAGAGATTCCACGGATCAGAAAGTATGTAAATCACACTGAGAAAAAATCTATACCAACTTCCTCTCTAGAATGAATAAGTGGCCTTTTATCTAAATCCCTTAACTGGAAATATAGATTTCCGAGCTATGCGCATAAGGCACGCCAATAAACTGAATAGACGAAATGATCGAGAATTTCTAGTCTTCACATTTCTAGATAGTGAAACCCTATTCTGAATATTCCGAATATTCTGAATCTTTTGTATTGCGAGAAATTCTCGCTTTATTTTCTAGAATTGGGTCATAAACCAAGATTATAGTTGCTGAAACCCGCCTCTTGTAGTCTCATTTACTTGCAGAGATTTTTAAAAACTTTGCCCTCGGTAGTATAAGCAAACGCTCTAGAATTCTAATAGGGGCTTCTAGATTCGCTTTCCAAGGGGACTAGAATTTATAACGATGACATGAAACTATTTTTTCTAGAGCCACAATTTAGATTCTAGATGTCAGTTACAGATTTTTTTTCTCGGTGCACAAAAAATCGACCCATAATGGCAAAAATTTTCTGTTTCTTTTCTTTATTCACTCAAACAAATTCCCCTATTTTCATTATGCCCAACACAAAATAGTTTCGTCGGTTACTAGGGTCGTTCAATTTCGGACACCCTGTATATTGCTTTTTTCGATAGAAAATTCCACCAAGTTGAAAATTTTGAACTTGTTTTTAAATCCTTGGGAGCTTCTAATGGTTAATATTCCAAATTTCCTGTCAATACGCTCTTATTTACAGTCTTATTTACAGTCGAAGTTTAATTATAATCGCCCTGTACATGCCATGTACATGATATTAAACTTACTTTAAATGTTTGTTCTTGTTACATGAATGCAGAAAAAAACTAACTCTATGTTCTTCTTTTCTCTTATAGGATTATTCACGACAGCGGCTTTACGCAAGAGGATTTCAAGCAGTACAAGCCCGTGGTGTACAGCAACACAATACAGTCGATGGTGGCGATTCTACGGGCAATGCCAACACTAGGAATAGCTTTCGGCAACAACGAGAGAGAAGTAAGTAATGGCAACTTTCTTAAAAGGTGCTTTAAAATTTTTAAATTGAAGCAATTTTTACGATTCTTCTTGAATACAGTGTAAACATTTTGATGAAGATTACAGCACAGTGTACTGGTAAAAGTATTGCCGAATCACTGTGTTGTATTTTTACAGTGTACAGTCGGTATCGAAAGTATCCGAACACTAGCAAAAATTCCTATATAAAAAAAGTAGATTTAATACTGTTTTGTTAAATAAATCCTTGTCGAATCGTGATATTAGACTGACTAATGGCCTTATTCACCATTAACTTCAACTCCCGGTTCAACAGAAAAACTTGAAAAGCGTCTAAAGGCAGAGTGAAGCTCTTGAAGAAAATTTGGCACGCTGCTACTTCCATCTAGCGACAAAGTTTCCATACAATTTTTGATTAATTATTTTCAGCTAAAAAAGGCTGAAAATAAGAATTCCGCTAGATGGCAGATGCAACGAGTCAAATTTTACTAAAGAGTTGAACTCTGACTCTATACGCTTTTCAAATTTTCGTGTTAAACCGGGAGTTGAAGTTACTGGTGAATACAGCCGTAAGAACATGATTCGACAAGGATTTATTTAACAAAACAGTATTAACTCCACATTTTTTATATAGGAAATTTGCTAGTGTTCGGATACTTTTGTTACCCGCTGTACTGTAAAATTAACTTGCTGTAATTTCTGATTGTGTTTGCTGTAATCCTGAGAAATTTCATTATGTATAATGTTAAAAAGAAATGGTACTTTTTGACAGAAAAATGGTTCCAATTTAACTACAACCAATACTTTGATTCCAAGTTCCACTAATTAGTAATGTTATTTTAGTACTAAGCACTATTATCAGGTTGTTCAGTTGCAATTTTTTTCCAAACAGAAATTTTTTTTTTATCAACGCCATAACCAAGCTACTATGTCATCAATATTAATAAGGGACTTGACGTAGTAGTATTAATACAAGGAATACTACAAAGTCTAGAACGCCAAAGAGAAAAAAAATTGGAAAGCAGACAGCTCTTTCGGTAGCATTTAGCGTACCGTCTTCAGTGCATAAAGAAATGAGAAAGAAGTGCTCTTATATATAGGAAATGAGTGGAATTCTGATCAACCAATAGAAATACGAGGAATGTGAGGGCATAACCAATAGGAAGTTAAAAAACACTAGTTGTAAAAAATTTAGAAGAGATTAAAAAATTCTGGACTGAATGTAAAATTTACTTAATTTTTTCTACATTTACAACAATTAGACAAATGGGGTACAACGAAATCACAATTTACAATATTTAAAAAACATATTCTCAATATTGGCAATATTATTATTTGTATTGTCAATTTATAATAAAGTGACAATAATAATAATAATAATAATATATATATATATATATATATATTGTCAATTGTGACTTCACTGAACACTATTTGTCTAGTTGTTGGAAATTTTACATTCAGTCCACATTTTCTTAATTTCTTCTACATTTTTTACAACTAGTGTTTCTTAAATTCCTGTTGGCCAAGTCCCTCACATTCCGCGTATTTCTATTGGTTGATCAGAATTCGACACATTTCCTACATATAAGAGCACTTCTCTCTTATTTCTTTATGCACTGAAGATGGTACGCTATATGCTACCGAAACAGCTGTCTGCTTTCCAATTTTTTTCTCTTTGGCAACTATATTATTATATGTTCTGATAGCTCATATACAAAGCTTTTTTGTGAAGAAATTTGTTTAGTTCTGCACTTGAGTAGTACCTTATGATATGTGGAAAGTAGAATGCAGCATTTTCGGCACATTTTACAATTTTACTACCTAAAAGACGAAAATGCTGTTCAAGCAAGAAAAGAATTACAGATATTTATGAATAAAATATGTTTACAGAACGCCAGTGCCACAACTGATTTGTAAAATTTTGATCCGGAAAATTTGATGTTTAAGATTAAGATTAGCCACGTTCTGGGAGGCCAGTTGAGATGGTGGTTCCAATTTAGCTGCAAACATAAAATAAAGGTACTAATTTATGCAAAGCGCCGAATAACAACTCGTGAGACTGATGAGAGATTAACTTTATCGAATTTGACCATTCATGATCCGTGAAACACTTTGGTTTGTTTTCCAAACTCGGCATATGGGATGCACATAGACAGTGATGCCAGATTGGGGACTTTTTTATTCAATAGCCACCACTAAATTTTAAATGTAATGGTTATCTAATCACTTTGAAGATTAATCGCCTATACTATGTATATCAGACATTACTTCTCAAAATTATTGGTGAGAGTTGAATAAAAAAGTCCCCAATCTGGCAACACTGCACATGAATAGAAAATTTCTCCATCACATTAACGTCTGGGATTTGCTTCTCAAACGTAAAAAAAATAATCCATTAAGCAAATAATCGCTGGAGATGAGAAATGATTTTTCTACTACTATGATGAACGCAGAGATTATGGAGTAAAAATAGATTAATCGAAATTAAAGCGCTTCGATACCCAATATTCATCAAAAACGTGATGGTGTCTGTTTGGTGGCATTTGAAAAGAATATCTATTTTTCTTCTTTTTGGCTTCTATCGGACAATACTACGATCAATTCTGAAGTATAATGTCATCAATGGACTCTTGCCATTTTCGTCTGCTCAGTCATGTGATAGAGGAAAACGAATAATCGAATTCAATTAAATATTGTTCTTAAGAACAAAAATGTCAATATTTAATATAAAATAAAATAAAAGTAATATTGTGCATTTGTAAACAGTAGAAGAGTTGTATTTGTAAATTTAAGAATTTTTAAAAACACTTTATGTGTTTATTTATTTTCAACTGTAAGAATCGATTTTTGAATGTTCCAGTGTGTAACTGTTACATTAACTGATCTAGCAATAAATAATAGCTTGTTCTTGTGGAATGTTTATGGATTATAATTTGAAATTTTTAAATGTTTTCATTTAAGTTAATTGCATAAAGATGTTACAACAAGTTAATTAACTTAGTTACTGGTCTAAATGGATTTACGCAGTACGATATTGCACCGTCACTGATTTAAGTACCAAAAATCAAAGTATTTAACATGTTCTTTATGAACATCAATAACAAATATAAACTAAATGATGATTGTAAATGTATACAGCAAACAAAAGATGATGACTAATGTTATAAAATAGATTAAAAATGATGATGTATAAAAAAATAACACAGATTAAATACGATTGATCAAAAATAAGAATATAAAATATGTTATTTCAGCAATCGCTATAGATAAACAAGACTTCGTCTGCTATTTGTTTTTCCTCTATCATGTGACCTCTGACGTCAGGTGGGAAGAACCTATTGGACAAATTGAATGATTCATTGAATCAGAAAAGGCAAAATTACTCCTTAGAAAATGAGTAGTAGTCCACCAAGACAATGCGGGCCGCATACAAGTTTGATAACTTATCAAAAACTTTTGCAGCTTAGATAGAATGCACTGTCACACCTACCAAATTTTTAAAGTATGACATATTCGGATTATTACTTGTATCTGTCTCTACAAAAATGTTTAGATGACAAAACCTTTACTTGAAATGAAGACGTCAAAAATAACTTTGATCAATTTTTTGTCAACAAAGATCAGAAATTTTATGAACGTGGAATCATGCTACCTCCAGAAAGATGGCAAAAGGCATCGGATCAAAATAGAGAATGTATAATTCAATAAAATATGTATGCTATAAGAAAATCGTCTTTAATTTTCACACAAAAAAATCTCTTTGCGAACAACCTAACAAAATAGCGAAATATAGCATCAAACTAATTAGTAACTAAACTGGACCTGGACCCCTTTTCTGGTGAATGTACCATTTTGTTTTTAGCAGTCTAAAGAAAACACGTGTCTTTAAAAGTCAAACTTAATCAAATAAAATTGCAAGTCCTCGATTATCCATAGTCACAATAACTCTTCTCTCGATGATGAATAATAAATGATTTATTAGTATGAGTAAATCATGAGCGTTTTTCCATATTTTATCAAAACATGGAAAGATACAATAAGTAATCAATAATATACTCTCAATTCATATTTACAATATTTTCCACTCGTTCAATCCATTTTTCGATGCCTCGGCAGTAAAAAATCTCCCGAGTTTGATTCAAAGAATTCATCCAACCAAGCCCTCAATCCAATATCATTAGGGAATGATAGTCAGCGTAAAGCATTTGAAAGGGATCGAAAGACATGAAAATCTTACGATTAGTACCTAAAAAATTGCTTAAAGTGAAGCTTCGCATAAATTGTTTGGTTCCGTTCAAACAGTTTGTAATAAATTATATTTACTTGATTCAACCATTCCTTCGGAGTTGTCTGTGAAATCTCTTGTTCTTTGAGGACTGAGCTGTATTTTTTTTTTTTTTTTTTCCTTCATAGTACTGTAAATGCATCATTTATCATCGCCCGAGACAATGTGATAAAGAAAACGTTTTTTTTATCATGTGTTGCCCGATATAAAGCGAGCAATTAGATAATGATTGTAGAGAATTGTACGTTATTGTTCATTCTGTATGTAGCCCCCAAGCTCCAAGCGTCTGAACCCTGTCCATTATGTAAAGACGGTTTTCAGCTCAAAATGAGAGTTGTATACAGACGGCAGCAAAAGTATCCGAGCACTAGCCAATAATTCCGTTATCAAAAAAGTACACTTCATACTGGTTTGTTAAATAAATCCTTGTCGAATCATGTTCTTAGTCAGTCTAAGACCATGAGTCGACAAGGATTTATTTAACAAAACAGTATTAAGTGCACTTTTTTTTAGACAGTGATTATTGCTAGTGATCGGATACTTTTGCTGCCGACTGTACCTCTACCCATATACTCCAATAATTTTTTCCTAGCTTGACGTGGACCTTTTCATGCAACAGCTGATTCAATCAATGATGATTCAATTCAGTGGGACGATCGAAGCCTGGTCCATCCTTTATGTCTAGATTTCAATTTTTGAAACAGAAAATCCAGCGGCGTTCAGTACTTTGAGCCGTTTTCAATACACTTCTTCACAATACACAGAACAAATCTCACAAACACAGTTCAAAGTGCTTATTTTTATCCACGTGACATAATATCATCATTTTGACCACCATTCTAATGACATAAAAATATAGAGAAGAAAAAAAAAATTAAATCTCAAGTACACCACCTTGAGGGTCAAACAATTCCTTTTTCAACTACATAATAAATCTTCTAAGTTCCTTTTCTTTCTGTCAAAAATTTTAAAGGCAAATAAACGCACATGACTTAATACTGAACTGAATATATTACTAATAATTTAATCCATAACAATCCGCAAGTTTTACATACATTAGAAGAATTAGACAATGCTTTACCGGGTATTCGAACTTTTAATCTTCAATTTCTTAATCACACCAGCAGGCTGTTGCACTCCCAGACAGCACATCGCCTCCCCAGGATATCTTCAAGATGTCTTCTGGATGAAAAGGCATCCCAGAAACGTTCTTAAGATGTACTGTGGATAAGTTAAGCCTAACTGTGCTGTTAGGGCTGCAACTTTGCAGTATATCAACAGTTAAGGTCAAGATATGCCGATTGGCCAATATATCAAGTGATATGTACCAAAAGAACTCTGAGAAAATTTCGTCATCGATCTGCAGCACATTTTTATGCATACCAGATTTCACTTTTACTGAACTAGGTTATTGAAATACAATATTTTCATAGAAATTTTTTACAATAATCTTCCATGATTTTTATTACTGTTTGTTTATTTGGTGAACGAATTTAAATACACAAAACATTTCTAGCAAGTAATGGAATGCCTTTTTTCAATTTTGCTAAAAAAAATTCTGAGTGCTCTAATTTTTAAACGAGGAAGCTTCGATACATTGAAAAATAATGATTTTCGCATATAAATTTTTAAACGTTTAAAGCATCAATATTTATGCAATTGTACTTAAACTCATGCAATAAGTCAAGTATTCTTCGACCACATTTCTTAAGACCATGGAAGCCTCTGCGCAAGCGCTGACTCGACGAGTCTAGTGTTAAAATAGGGGAGACAGTCATCTGATTCAGAGAAAATAAACGATAAGAGAGAGCGGCGGATAACTGGATGTTTTCCATATCCCAAACTGTCGGTCAATCTGGCACCCCTTCAAGCTTTTGGACTGTTCCTCACTGCTAGTTTTAGAAAACGTTGTTACACTATAGTTTTAAATTACTCTAGAGGAAGCGAATGTCACCATTCTCTGTATTCAAAAGGTTATATTTATAAAAAAAAAAAAAAAAAAAAAATAGCGCAAAATATTTTTCGAAGAAAACTTTTTTTGCTGGTAGACGCATAGATCAAAAACTAACGCAAACCTAACTCCTATTTAACCCATAAATTGAGTAAACTGAGGTTGCCCGCCTAGATGCAGGACTAATACAGATATGCATATACATACAGACGCAAAAAAAAAAAAATTCATTCCTCAATAGGGAGGCTCAACTAACATTTTGGAGAATAAAACTTTATTTTCTCTGACCATTTCTGATGGTTAATTTTTTTCCCTTGCAGGCTGATGGCAAGATGGTGTTTGAAGTGGTGTCGAGGATGGAGGACACAGAACCCTTTTCAGAGGAGTTGACGCTAGCTATGAAGAGGCTGTGGGGCGACAGCGGAGTACAAGAGTGCTTCGGAAGGTCAAACGAGTATCAGCTCAACGATAGCGCCAAATAGTAAGAAAAACAGACTATTTTATTTAATTCAAAAGCAATTATTATTGTAATTAAGTTTTAGATATTATAAACAGTAAAATCGTTAAAAGGAATGTCTGTTGAATGTATCAATCAGATTTTATCCTAATAATACGAGTACTAACTCAATACCAGTACAAATATATGTACAAGGTGTCCAAAAATTCATGGGCCAAACTTTAAAGTTAGGTAAAATACATATAAAGAAGCCTGTTTTGTATAGCAATATGGGGTCGATAATTAAAATCTTCTGTGGGCCCTGAACCCACCTTTCCTCCGCTCCAGTTTCCTTTTCTTGTCTATTTTTCGTTTATTTTTTGACTGAAGTTTTTTTCAGACTTGATTGTGTGATTTTTTTCTCTTTTCATGCAATTTTTTATGAATTTTTTTACCATCCCACCGTTTTCTTTTTTTTTTTTTTTTTTTTTTACTTTTAACGTGTGGTGCATTTCTATTTTTTCCGTCGACATTTTTTAATTTCGACCCCATATTGCTATTTAAAAAAAATTTCTTTATATGTGTCTGCCCTAAAAGTTTGGCCCATGAATTTAGGTACATCCTGTATATATATTTAAGGGAAGCCATTAAAAAAAATACCTTTTAATAAGAATAGACGTATTTAAGATGGCATTATCTTCAAACAATTAAAAGAGTACATCGGGTGGTCAAACTAGTATCTGTTGGTCGATAGGAGATACAAAAAAGGGCTTATTTATTTTTATTTATTTATTTATTTTGCACCATTAAAAAAATTAAAAATATTGTTATTTGAAATTTTTAATTAGATTAATTTGAAATAGGGGTCATTTTGATCGTGACAATCTCTTAAAAATGGTGTCCACCCCATTTCATTTTTAGGTTGTACTGAATCTAGTCGTTTTATCTCTAAAATATCTTTATTCTTTCGAAATCTATGTCAAAACATCGCCAAATGGAATTTATTAAAATGATACGATAAACAAGAAATTGGAAATGTTGACCATTTTAATAGCTTTGAAATTCGACTCGTTTTTCCATTTAGTTATATTCTTCTTATATTTTATTATGTCATTATTCCACATTCCAAAACTATTTCGCACTTCTACCGAGGTATTTGTAAACATAGCTTTATAAATTAATAAAACTCGCAAAAATTAAATGACAATAAATTGGGAAGATGCACTAAAAAATATGGAGTGACTCTACATGACTTTCTGAACATTGAGTAATTCATGGTTGTTTAGATTAATTAAGGTAATAGAAATCGTTAAATCAACAAAAAAGGACATTATAACAGGGTGTTTGAGTATTTTTCCTCGAATAGTATGTTGTTTAACGGAACGTAATATAGCAAAATGATTTTGTGCGTCACTGTAAAATAACTATAAACACTAGATTCACCAAAATGTATGCAGTTCGTGCAACAGTGGCCTAATAGCATGTATATAAATTTTCAGTTTATTCCAAGAAGGTGTTTAGATGCTTTAAATAGTTTGAACCCGTAGACTATCCATACAGATAAGGAATTTTTCTTTGTGTCGCCGTAAAGAAAAAAAAACTATAAGCGTTAACTTCGCCAAAATCTATAATTTGTGCGACAGTGCCCTATAACATGTTTATAACTTTTCAGCTCAATCCAATTAGACCCTATATAATTTAAGAATTTGAGCCGCTTCATTTAGAACGAACAAGTAGTCATTTTCTGAATCTCTTAACTAGAAATATAAATTTTCGAGCTATGCGTATAAGATAAATCAATAAGCTAAATAGATGAAATGATCGAGAATTTCTAATCTATACATTTCTAGAGGGTTAAACAATATCTATATAATATTTCTCTAACGTGGACCAGTTTCAATTATGTTTTGTCGAAACAATACGATACGCGAGGATAAAAAAAAATAATATTTATACATGGACAATATTTAAGCACTCGGACTTAGCTCAATGAACTAATTAGAAAAAATGACGACATTTGTCTGATGAGATTATTTTACAAAAAAAAAAAAAAAAATGTGCTTTTAACAGTTGTTTCTCCAGAATCTTTGCAAGCGTCATTTTAAACCTAGCAATATTTTAAAGATATATACAGAATATGAACTTTTGTGTCATAAATTGACTAAAAAACACAATCATAAAAAATATAATCAAAATAGGAATTATTTTATTTTATTTTATTTATTTATTTATATATATATATATATATATATATATATATATATATATACACACACCAAAATTAATAAACAGGCATTCCCAACATGACGACAAAAATGTAAAAGGCGTCGTGGGAGTCCTATATTAAAACTGCACTGCCTGTGGAAGTATGAAAATTGGGTCGTGAACCATGAATTTTATTTGGAAATCTTTCTTTGAATGATTTTGGTTTCACTATTCTACAATATTAATTTGGTTTTATTAGTAATTTGGCTTCTGGTAAATTAAAATTTTAATTAGGTGGTGAAATTGGTATAACATTTATGAGTTTCAAATTTTAAAGGTAAATAAGAAAAGAAATAAAATGCAAACATTTCGAACGGGTTTGCTAGTTATGAATATTATAGGTATTATGAATCATTTGTATTGAAAGAAATTCACGCTTGATTGCCTAGATTAGCTCGTTATAAACTCGTATTATAGTTCCTAGAATGCGTCTCTTGTGTTCGAATTTATTTACAGATACTTTTTAAATAAGCTTGACCTCGAAATTTAGGCAAAAGCTTTGAAATTCTAATAAGGGTTACTAGAACTCGCTTTCAAAGGGGATTAGAATTTTTAAGGATGACATGGAACTATTTTTACTAGAACCACAATGTATTTTCTAGGTGTCATGTCCTAGAATTTTTTCTCTGCATATTAAATTAATAATAATAATTAAAAAAAAAAAAATCTGAAAAGACGACGTTTTTCTAGGCCTAACTGTGAAGCTGTCACTATTTTAAAGCATATCTTTAGAAGTGTACTGGAAATATTAGGTGTTGGTTAGTTATGGCTGATTCTTTATACGCAGGATTTATGTCTGGGTTGAACACTGAGAAAAATTTCTGTAACTGACATCTAGAATCTAAGTTGTGGCTCTAGAAAAAATAGTTCCATGCCATCCTTATAAATTGTAGTCCCCTTGGAAAACGAGTTCTAGAAGCCCCTATTAGAATTCTAGAGCGTTTGCCTATATTCTGGAGGGCAAAGTTATTTAAAAATCTCTTCAAATAAATGAGACTATAAGAGGCGGGTTTCAGCAACTATAATCTTGGCTTATTGCCAAATTCTAGAAAATCAAGCGAGAATTTCTCGCAATACAAATGATTCAGAATATTTAGAGTATTCAGAATATTGTTTCATCATCTAGAAATGTGTACACAAGAAATTCTCGATAATTTCGTCTATTCAGTTTATTGGCGTGCCTTACGCACATAGCTCGGAAATCGATATTTCTAGTTAAATGATTTAGAAAATGGTCACTTATTCATTCTAGAGGAAGGCGGTATATTTTTTTCCTCAGTGAATGTCCTCTGTGGATATCTTTAGAATGGGTCCGAATTCTCGAGGTTTGAACATAACTAAGAAAAACTCCGATCGCCAAGGCCGATAAGAGCGAAGCTGGGTTCGAACTCGTAACTTCCCGCTTACTGGCTTTAAAAGTGGAATAGAGAATTACATTATATTTCCACCCTCTACTTTTAAGCCAATCAGCTTTTGATCTTTGATCGTAACAAGTAAAGTTTAGAGATCTCAGCAAACATCTTTAGTCTTAAAAGTTCCCTGTTGTTATTAATAGAGCAACGCAAGCACGACCTCACTTTTTTTTTTTCCTTGACCCAACAGATGCTACATTTTAAAGTTAACCTCGACAGCGGATGACTATAGAAAAACATCGATTTAGAACAGAGATAATAAATCGAGCTTCAGAGGCATACTTTTTAAGGAATATAAAGTTCATTTCACTAATGTAACAGTTTGTTTTTACTTTCAAGGTAAAGGAAATCAGAAATGAAATTTATGGAGACGATATGCAGACTATATATATATATATACATATATATATATATGTATATATATATATATATCCGAAAAGCTAATTTTTAAGAGCGAAAAGAGAAAAAAAAAGAAAAATCATTCAGTGTTCTTAGATTATATCTACTTATATTCCATAATTTATCTCAATATTTTTCTGAGAGCCTGACAATCCACAATGAAAATTTTTTTAAGGTAACCGTTGTATTTACGTGAATATATGGGGTAGCCTCACACAAAATTATACATATAATTAGAATCATCCTCATAACCACATGATTTAACCAAAATGCATTTAAAGCACTACTTTTTGCAGAATAATACAAAACATTTTGATTATTGTTTAATTTTGTACTGGTCCCCTTTTCCTCTTCAGAACAAAACATTTACTGAAATATATGAGGCATACACGTTCTTTATACTACCAATGTTTCAAGATCATTTACGAAGAATTTTTCTATCTGACAAATCGTCTAAATTCCGAAAGTGTCCAAGTGCTTATTGGTAAATAGCGTATTTAAAAAAAAATAATAATAAATAAAAATTTGAAAGCATTTAATTTTATTGGCATCAGCTTCGAATTAAAACTCAAATATATATATATATATATATATATATATATATATCAGCGAATAATGCAAAAAATCGCATAACATATATATATTTTTTAGGAATATCGAGAATCTAAAAGCATGTTGCAAATGTGCTTGCGGTCCTTCATCTATAAAAATGAAATTTCATAACTGCATGTGCTATATATATTCTGTACGCTAATCACAGACAGGCAAACAGTTTTTTTTTTACTTGCATAGATGCATATAAAAATGTGAACCCTACATTATGCAGGGTCTAGAAATAAATTTCTGTCTTTTCTTTGTTCACTGCTCTAAACATTAATCTTATTTAATCCTCAAAAATTTTCAAATTATTCTAAAATATTTAGAAGCGACAACATTACTTAAAAAACCAATTTTAGATTTCCACCAAATATTTTGGAATAATTGAATACTTTTTAAGCAATGAAAGATTTTTTTATATATGCAAAACTTAACATTTCTTTTTAATCTGTGTATCTGTTTATTTATATTTTTTATTTATTTATTTTATTTTATTTTATTTTATTTATATATATATATATATATATATATAATATATTATTTATTTATTTATTTATTTTTTCAAAACCGAAAAGTAGTTTTAACTATTCATCTTAACCATACTTTAACTATTCGATCTCAAAAATTCTAATTCTTCGTATAAATTTAATAACGATAACAGTATCAAAAAATGAAGAAGAAAAAACTAGGTTAAGAAGAACTAAATATATTTTACATTATTTAAACAATTTGAAGCATTTAAACGTTTTTTTTTTTTTTTTTTTAATGGAGAATAAACAGAATTTTTTTTTAAGCTTAAAAATAATAAATCTTTTAAACTTATTTAAAGTAGGGCATCTACCGTAACTAAAAAAAGGAGCATCTAAAACAAAAAAAAAAAAAAAAAGTAGGCACATAAAAACGCCCACGCTCTTTAATCATTTTTCTCTCCCAAACAAGCATAGAATGTTCTACTCATCATCTTTACCGTTTTCCTCTTCTTCGTTTCATCCACGAATGGGATACTTCTTAACTTTTCGTACTATTCTGCCCCCGCAATAGAGAAAATGTCACATCATGGATGTAAATCGAACTATACGATGAAGAGAGAGTCTCCTATGATATTAATAGCTTGGAACCCAGTAAGTTCCTAATTGTTTTTGATTTATATATGCGAAATTCGATCGCCTAAACTTAAGTTTTGCGAAAATTTTTACTTTCTTCTCTATACAAAATAAGAAAGTATTGAATTCGCTAAAATTTTCGACCTCTAGTTTTCGATGGATTTCTACTTTTTGATATGTCTTGAAGGTGATTTGATCATATTTAGAAAATGTCTGTGTGTGAATGTGTTAGCAAAACTTTGTAAATCCTGTATCTCACAAAACAATGGACAGAATTAAGCCAAACTTGGTATTTGGTTGGATTTTGACATAAATTGATACTGAAAATTTTTTTGTATATATCGCCCAACAGATATTTTTTTTTTAATGTTGGTATCTATAGTCAAAATAATCTAGAAAATAAAATGCAGATGAAGGGGAAAAGAAATGTTAAAAACTTATTTAAAACATTAATCTTATTAAGATTAATTACTGTAAACAAGTAATCTCATTACTAATAGTTCACAGTTGAAATTTAAGCATTTATGAAACTGGTGTTTCCTCACAATAGAGAAAATGTTACACCACGGATGTAAATGAAACTATCAGATACGGAGTGATTCTCTGATGGTATTAATAGCCTATAATCTTGACTAAACCTCCTGTTTAATAAAAATGAAAAATATTGAGGACTTTTCACAATTTCAGCTGTCTGCATAAAAGATAACATCTACAGACAGAAAAAAAGTAAATAAAAACATTGAACACAAAAACAATTTACATAAAACCACCCACGTTCTCTCAAGCCAGCGGAGGAAAAAACGGGATGTTTTGGTTCTCGTCTTCATGCCCCATCTAAGTTTTTCAAAGAGCAGAATAACTTCTTAACTTTTAACTTTTTCTTAACTATCCGCTTAGAGAAAAATATTACATCGTCTTGTTGCACAAATGAATAGGCTCCATAATTAGAATTAAAATTTATTTAGAATAGCATTTTCCAGTAAAAACAAAGGAGTACTTGTGGATAGACTTTACTTTTCACATTTACAGCATTATACATAAAGGATAACATTTAAAGAAATTAGAACATCGGACACAAAATCTCTTTACATATTTTTGAGTCCCCTTCATACCCATGTTCTCTCTAATCTTACGCAGAAAAAAAAAAAAAAAAAAAGGTGTTTTAGTCCACGTCTTCGTTTTTTTCTCTAATTTATCCAAAAATTAGATAACTTCTTAATTTTTTACCCTTTTTTAACTGTTTATATAGTGGAAAATATTACACCGTTTTCTTGCTGAAATGGATACATTTAATAATTTGATAGAAATTTATTGAAAATTGCATATTCCTGTAAAAAGCAAAGAAACTTTTGGGAATAGATTTTAGTTTTCATCTTTTCAATAGTCTGCGTAAAAGATATCGTCTACCGTAAATATGATATCAGGCGTAAAAGCTATTCACATAAAATAATAAAACCACCCACGTTCTCCCCATGACAGCGGAAGAAGAAGCGAAATGTTTAGGTCCACTTCTTTGTTCTCTCTCTAATTCATCCAGGAGCGGGATAATTTCTTAACTTCTGACAGTTTACAATTTCCAGCACATAAGAAACGTATTCTTATACAAATGAATAGATTCCACGTTTATGATGATATTTCTTCAAAATTGCATGAACCACCGGAATTTTTCTAAAAATGAGCATAAAAAAATATTCTCGTAAAACCTCCTATGTTTTTTTCTAAGCCAACGCAGAGAGAAAAAAGTTTTGTCTGTATCTTCGTTTTTTCTTCTATGTTTCACACATCCAGGAATAGGATCTCTTCTTAACTTTTGAAACATTTCACCAGCCTGCTTAGGAAAGAGGATCACATCTTGGAGAAAAACGAGACTATAAGATAAGTTCCCCTATAAGTATGAATAGCTTCTGAAATCTTACACCTGCCTGCTTAGGAAAGAGGATTACATCTTGGAGAAAAACGAGACTATAAGGATAAGTTCCCCTATAAGTATGAATAGCTTCTGAAATCTTACACCTGCCTGCTAAGGAAAGAGGGAAATCTTGGAGAAAAACGAGACTATAAGGATAAGTTCTCCTATAAGTATGAATAGCTTCTGAAATCTTACACCTGCCTGCTTAGGAAAGAGGATCACATCTTGGAGAAAAACGAGACTATAAAGATAAGTTCCCCTATAAGTATGAATAGCTTCTGAAATCTTACACCTGCCTGCTAAGGAAAGAGGATCACATTTTGGAGAAAAACGAGACTATAAAGATAAGTTCCCCTATAAGTATGAATAGCTTCTGAAATCTTACACCTGCCTGCTAAGGAAAGAGGGTCACATCTTGGAGAAAAACGAGACTATAAGGATAAGTTCTCCTATAAGTATGAATAGC
The DNA here is from genome assembly GCA_963930645.1 of Salticus scenicus. Lineage (NCBI taxonomy): Eukaryota > Metazoa > Arthropoda > Arachnida > Araneae > Salticidae > Salticus > Salticus scenicus. The sequence goes on from OZ005658.1 coordinate 175,891,969, forward strand.
TTCTGAAATCTTACACCTGCCTGCTTAGCAAAGAGGATCACATCTTGGAGAAAAACGAGACTATAAGGATAAGTTCTCCTATAAGTATGAATAACTTCTGAAATCTTATTTAGCTGCTGACTACTGAGAGCAGTATTAAATAAGAGCATTGATATTCAAATAATGAAACGCAAATATTGTCATTAATAAATATTTTTACACAACAAAAAATTTTGATTTTATACTACAGAAAATTTTCCCAAACTATATGTTCCGTTGAAAAAAAAAGAAGGAAGAAGAAGATTATTTTAAGGATAAACTTCCCTTTCCACACTTGTAGCAGTCTCCTAATGGATAAAGTCTTCCGAAATTAAATACAACTTTTCATAAAAAGAATACTGAAAACAAAAATTATTTACATGAAAACTGTCCGCGTTTTGTCTAAGCCAGCGTAGGATGAAACGAGAATTTTGTATGTGTCCTCGTTTTCCTTCTCTTGTTCCTCTAGGAACAGGATTACATCTTAACTTTTGACACTTTTCAACTGCACGCATACAGGATAGGATCCAATCTTGGAGGATAACGGGACAATGAAGATAGGTTCTTCCTATAAGTATCAATAGCTTCTAAAACCTTGTTTAGCTGATGGCTATTGGGAACCAGAATTAAATAAGACCATTGATATTCAAATAATGAAACACAAATAAAGTCAATAATAAATATCAGTTGGGCCCAAAGAAGCCGGTTGGTCTAATCGACGAATTGTTTAACAATTGGACAGGAGCGATGCCACTACTAGATGATGTTGTCAGAAATCGGTAAATCGTGGCCAAACGTAGCGTCAAGAAGGAAACGGTCGGCCTAAATAGAGGGCAGAACGTGAGACCCGATCAATCGTCAGAGCGGTACACAAAGCCCCAGATTTAACATTATCATCGATTCTACGTGCAACTGGTACTTCAATGACTTCAAAGCCATTAATAAGGGGCTCAGAAAAAAGAAGTTGAGCTCACGGAGCCCTTTGCGCCGACTACTACCAAAGTCTGTACACTAACAAGCCCATTTGCAGTGATGTCGGGCGGGTTCAACCTGGAATGTCACTGAATGGAGTAGAATTGTCTTCAGTGATGAGTCTCACTCCAGTTTGAGCCCCTGTGATCAGCGAAGACGTGTCCTGGAGACGCCCCAGAAAAGGGCGATCCTAATCTGACTTTCGACAGTCATACAGCTGGACAACCTGGAGTGATGGTTTTGGGTGCCATTTCATTTCATAGCAGGACCCCTTTTCTTGTCATCCGTGCCACATTTACAGCACAGCGACACGTCCACGAAATTCTAAACCCCGTTGTGTTGCTTTTTATTTCAATTCATTTTGTTCGTATATTTCAGCATGATAATGCCAGCCCACGCACGGAGGTACTTTCTACTGCTTTTTTTCTTGCTTGTCCAACATAATCTTTGCAGCAAAGTCGCCGGATCTCTCCCCCATTGAGGACGTTCGAGCATTATGAAAGGAGCCCTACAACCAGCACAGAATTTTGCCAATCTAATGCACCAATTGGGCAGGATTTTGCACGATATCTCACAGGAGGACATCTGCAAACTCTACCAACCAGTGCCGAGCCGAATATCTGCTTACATAAAGGCCAGAGGGGGACCAAGACGTTATTAACTTGGTCACTTTGTGAAACTCTTTCTCTTGATTAAATAATCCAAATTGCCTGAAACTGTAAATGCCTGAACTGTAATTGCCTGAAACTGTAATTGCCTGAATCTCTTTTTCTCTACATGTACATCACATATACCAATTTTCGTTCCATTCAGTTAACGCCTTCTTGGTGCGTCGCTTTTTTTTTTTTGTTTTTGTTTTTGTTATAGAGTATACTTACATCTAAAAGTGTCTACCAAAAATGCAAAAGTGGCTACCATTTTTTTATTTATTTGGTAGCCAGTGGCTACCACTCATAATTGTTAATCTAGAGCATTACTCTTGCATGTATTACGTGGTATTACAGGAAAACTATCAGTCATCCTGATTAGGTAGGTCAATTTTAAAACTCGGAATATTTAAAAAAAAGGGCTAAACCAATCTTTTTTTTTTTTTTCCAACTCGTTATGTATACTCGGTTTTACATATCTTTACACCCTATCTTTTAATTTTTTACGGAAAAATTGTCAGGCGTCTAATTTGTTAGGTCAATTTCATATCTTCTGACCACACTCTAAAAACAAAAATGCATATAATACGTGTAATATTGATGTGTAATGGAAAACGTGTTTTTCTTCTTTTTTTTTTTTTTTTTTTTTTTTTTTTTTTGAGGGAGGGGTAGGAATAGCACGAAAATTCAGACAGATATATTTATATATGTATATATATATGTATATTTTTTTAATACTATTATTATTATTTTTTTTTTTTTTTTTTTTTTGAGACAAGTTTTTTGCTTGTAACAAGAAAAGATTTGAACAAAATTTTACAAAACTTGTAGAGAAAATCAAAAATCTTTAGAGAAACTTCATTATGAAACATAAAATTTACATATTTAATTTTACATTTAATTAAATAAAATAAAAATAATTACCAATTAAGGAATAAAGATTCATCGCAATATTAAACGAAAAAAGTAAATAAATATGAAGTTATCCAGTAAACAAGAGGGAGAGTGATTGTTAGTTCTTAACCGGAATTAAAACACGTGTTATGATAATTGAGTTTTACAATAATAAATCGATTAATCGATATTCTAACAAAAACAAATTTTATAGATTAACTATTCCTTAGTAAATAATAATTAAACAAGGTTATTGCCATATTTTAAAAGGTAAATAATTTGTAGAATTGTAATATAATAATTTTAAATACAATAGAGTTCTAACAGATGACGTCACATATTTGTTTGCTGAGGGACAGTTGACCCCACTAACCCATTTTATCATTGCGAATAGTGTTACAAATTTATTGTAACACAGTGTTGTAAACGTATTTGTAAAAGCATAAAAAAATTCGACTACTACGCTTCCAAAGGCATGGAAAAATTAGCGTTGTCCTTCAGCAAAGTACGGTTTTTAAGAAGAAAGTCACGTGGTTGTTAGAACTCTATTATATATATTATCAATTTGTTTGTTATTACGATATGAGACTGGTGCTATCTCGTAGGAAAAAAGTAAAACTTAAATAGAAGAGGAGGGGTGAACAAATTCGTAGCTATTAGAAATATTTTCAGATCTTGCGCAAAATGCATTGCACTGTTAAAAATGGTTTCTTAAAAATGAGCTAAATTGTCTCAAAATAGCTCCGAACAATATATACTTAAATTTGAAAACCCATGTACTCATTTTTGAGTATATTGGCATGTGAAACATGGGGGTATTTGGATTCTTATTGGTCAATCCCATATTTGAGCAAGTCAATATACTCAAAAATGAGTACATGGTTTCTCAAATTTAAGTATATATTGTTTCGGAGCTATTTTGAGACAATTTAGCTCATTTTTAAGAAACCATTTTTAACAGGGTGATTTTTTTCATTTATTGGCGTCTGAATTCCAAAAGTCATTACATTTGAACTATAGCTTTTTCAGTCATCAATAAGGCTTGTTTTCCTTTTCCTCATATTCTGTTCTTCTTCATATTGTTTTTTACATTTTTAAGATGTCAAATTCCTTTTGGATAGTTTCCAAAAAATGCTAAACATTTTAAAGCATTTTGTGGAAAGGTAAAATTCTTAAAATGTGGAACATTTTTAAATTATAAATTTATAAATTGTGAAAAAACATTCACTATAAGTGATTTTAAGGAATGTCGTGGCTTTATTCAATTCCTACTATTAGTTCACACTCTCCCTATATCTATCTTGTACAAATCTTGCAATCGATTTTTGACTAACTTCCCGACTAGCTAGAAATTTGAAACTTTCAGGATTGCTCAGAACACCGTGACAACACAATACTGAGAAGTCCGAAGAACGAATGTGATTTTAATAAGAGGCGGTTACTGTATTTTTTTTTTTTTTTTTTATGCCTATACAAGGAAATCAATGTATTATATTTTTGTAAACTTCATGATTATGAATATTCTATACGAATGTATTTACACTTTAAAACTTCTTGCCACACTGTAAAATGACTACTGGTTTCTGAAGGACGGGGTCTTTTTTTCCTCAAATGCAAAAAAATTTGGTGGCAAAAGCATCTAAGCAAGAATTATACTCTATCTTAGAAATATCATGAAAAATTGTATGTAACGTGTGGAAATTCTAGTGTTTTATGCTTCAGAATTATTTTTGGAAAAAAAATTAAATCAGTTTTTAATAAGAACTTAAAAGTTTAAAATAAAAATTAATATATATAATGATCCTCATCTGTCATGAATGAATCCGGTTAGTACCGCTTCAAAACAGAAGCTTTTCGCAGCCATTTTTTTTTTCCGCTTGTTTAATTCAACTTAGGAAACATACATATCATTTTCATACATGTTTTGTATCGCACATATTCTTATTTCCTATAAAACCTTGAAAAACTATTCAATTGTAATGTTTAAATGTTTAAATTAAGTATAACGGATCACTGGCTATTATAAACATGAACCTATAAATAGAATTATGTAACTTCATGATTATAAACAAAGCAAGACCAAATAAAAACAAACCAAAACTGTTGCCATTCAGAAAATACAAATTCCAAATGGACAACTTTTTAATTCCGAATGAACGACTCTTTGACTGTTTCATTAAAAAAAGCTTAAAATATTTCTAAAACATATTAGGTTCTAACACATGACGTCACGAGCATGTTTGCTGAGGGACAGTTGACCTCACTGACCCATTTTATCAATGCGGAATAGTGTTACAAATTTATTGCAACACAGTGTTGTAAATGTATTTGCAAAAGCATAAAAAAATCCGACTTCTACGCTTCCAAAGGCATGGAAAAATTAACGTTGTCCTTCAGGTTGCTAAGGTTACTAAGAAGAAAGTCATGTGGTTGTTAGAACTCTATTAAAGCCTTAAAAATCTTAAAATATTTGTAAAAACGCATTAAAGCCTTTAAATATTTTTATCAAACTTCATTGTTTGTTTACATTGTAAGGTATGATTGGCGCAGAGTTTAGCACGTAAATGCCGCCAGTTGATTTTAGTTTTGAAATTAGTGTAAAATGATAGTGTGTATAGAATGTTTGGTTGGGCAAGTAAAAGTCACCAGTTGAAATGAGTATTGAAATTAGAGTAGTCTAAGGTGATAATGTCGAGTCAAGGTAAAATGTTCGGTTGAGAATGAGAAAGTCCCTAGCTGGATCCTGGATATTTTGGCGATGTTGAGGGTGAGATAGCTGGTTGGAGGTATCGAGTAGAGGTGAATTTGGGTTAGCATGGAGTGTCTGTAGTTATTGGATAGTTCGTTAGAAATTTTAAAAACAGGATCTACAATAGTCTTAAAAAAAAGTATTTTGGTAAAATGAAGTGAATCGGTTTTTTTTTATTATGAGGACTTTAAATACGCAAGCGAAATGATGACGTCACTGGCCGTTCGTAGGTACAAGAAAAATATTTCCTATGTTAAACGCCCAATGGATTTTTCGTAAAAAATTATTAAAAATCGAGGGAAATTATTTCCCGATTTTAATCTCCATATTTAGGTTTAGATATGTATTAGTTATCATGTGCATGAGTTAGATTAAGTTGTTTTTGTTCTAAAATTGATAAAATTTGAATTTTAAATTTCAAAACTCTAGATAAAAAAAAAACTTCCATATTCCATTGAAAACATAAACATTTCATTTCAAAGGATGATATTACACAATAAATATCCAACTAATATACTAATTAAAAGGAAAATGATAAATATTCTATCATAATTTGAAGTGAAATTTGTTTTCAAATGTCTAAATAAAGTATCTGATATAAGATACTAATATGTTGCAGCGGAATAGACTTGATATCGGTCATCCTTGGCAGAAAAAAAAAAATAATATATATATATATATATCGCCAAATTATCTGGCGAATATAATTTAATTCCTTTCAAAAATCATGGTTATTTTAAAAATTTATATTAAGAGAGTAAGGAATAATATGAAACAATATTTCGCACAACACATATTACGAAAATATACATCTGGCATGTATATTTTCGTAGTACGTTTTGATCGCCAAATACAAAAACTCCAAGGACAACAGAGTTTTGAAATTTAAAATTAAAATTTTGTCAATTTGACAGCAAAATAACTCAATCTAACATATGCACATGATAACTAATACATATATATACCCAAATATGGGGATTAAAATCGGGAAATAATTTTCCTCGATTTTTAATAATTTTTTACAAAAAATCCAATGGGCGATTAACATAGGAAATCATTTTCTTACATACACGGACGGTCAGTGACGTTACATTTCGCTTGCGTATAGAGCACTTAATGGAACACTGGGATGTGTTGTTGCTGTTGTGTTTTCGGCCCTATATTTTTTGTCAACCAGCAGTTTTTTTTATTGTCGTTCATATTTATTGATCGGGTAAAATTTTTGAAGTGAAAACTTCTTTAGGCGCGTTGAGCACTTTTGGGTGAACAAAAATCATTGAACTCCCGTCATCGTCAGCTAACGCTTTCCATTTGAAGTGAAAACTTTTGGGTGAAGAAAAATCATTGAATTCGCGTCATCGTCAGCAAACGCTTTCCATCCTTGTATGATACAAATAATGTATCCCACAATTAACTTGCTAATGTGATGTGTTAATAATTATATACTGTATATTGTTTTAAAATCTGGTTGCGGCGTTACACGACTTCTCTCATCTCCGGGCACTGTCTCTATTGCAGTTAGACCTCACAAATCCGTGAGAAAGCCCAAAGCTGCAATTTTTTCTCACGTTTTTACAATCTGGTGCGGCTTTACACGACTTATCTCATCTCCGGACACTGTCTCTTAAAGATTGCAGCCGGAAACGTTGCAGTTAGGCCTCACAGAACCGTTAGAAAGACCAAAGCCTCCATTTTTCTCACGTTTTTACAATCTGGTGCGGCTCTACACGACTTCTCTCATCTCCGGACACTGTCTCTATTGCAGTTAGACCTCACAAAACCGTGAGAAAGGCCAAAGCCGCCATTTTTCTCACGTTTTTTTAATCTGGTGCGGCTCAACACGACTTCACTTAACTCCGGACACTGTCTCTTAACGATTGCATCCGGAATCGTTGCAGTTAGACTTCACAGAACCATGAGAAAGACCAAAGCCGCCATTTTTCTCACGTTTTTAAAATCTGGTGCGGTTCTACACGACTTCTCCAGAGCTTCCAACCTAATCCGGCAAATTGTTAGTACCGCCCCTTTTTCTACACCACTTAATTTTTAGAGTATTTTTCTTCTTAATTAATCGTAGATACATTTGAAGAGAATTTCTCTAAAAATTAAGTGGTGTAGAAAAAGAGGCGGTACTAACAATTTGCCGGATTAGGTTGGCAGCTCTGCTTCTCTCATCTCCGGACACTGTCTCTTAAAGATTGCAGCCGGCAACGTTGCAATTAGACCTCACAGAACCGTGATAAAGGACAAAGCCTCCATTTTTCTCACGTTTTTACAATCTGGTGCGGCTCTAACGACTTCTCTCATCTCCGGACACTGTCTCTTAAATATTGCAGCCGGAAACATTCCAGTTAGACCTCACAAAACCATGATAAAGGCCAAAGTTGCAATTTTTCTCACGTTTTTACAATCTGGTGTGGCTCTACACGACTTCTCTCATCTCCGGACACTGTCTCTATTACAGTTAGACCTCACAAAGAACGAAAATTATAAAATATCGAAACACATTTGATTTATAAACAAAAATTGAAAATACATTTAAATGATCACGTGGTAACCATCATGATCTAAACATTGTTTTCAAGATTTATCGTTCACATTCCGTCATTTTTGACGGGGTTATATACTAGTAATTAAAATGTTTGGCTCATTTTAATATATTATTAATTCGTAAAACGAAGTTTAAATTTTTGAATAATAAAAAAAAAGGAAAAGAAAAGACAGAAAAATCATGTAATCCGCCTAGATTATAAGCGTTTTCCAATTATATTTACCTGTTATATCGTTTAAACTTTAATTAATTTACTTTCATGATGACTTTTTAAAATAAATTTTTTAGTAAGAAAATTTTCAAATATTATCTTTAAGCTTTACTTTTAAATAAAAAATCACACAACTTTTGTGTAGCCCTGTATATTCTCTAAAAAATGTAAAGTTAAAAATGTATATTTTTTTTTTAGCTATGGAAAATAATCTCACAAAATCATCTTTTATCTTTAATTCTAAAGAAAAATCTTTTAAGAGATGGCCTAAATGCAGCACGGTACACTGAGAAAAAAAATATACCGCCTTCATCTAGAGTGAATAAGTGGTCATTTTCTAAATCCCTTAACTAGAAATATAGATTTCCGAGCTATGCGCATAAGGCACGCCAATAAACTGAATACACGAAATGATCGAGAACTTCTAGTCTACACATTTCTAGATGGTGTAACAATATTCTGAATACTCTGAATTTTTTGTATTGCGAGAAATTTTCGCTTGATTTTCTAGAATTGGGTAATAAACCAAGATAGTAGTTGCTGAAACCCGCCTCTTGTATTCGCATTTACTTGCAGAGATTTTTAAATAACTTTGCCCTCGAGAATATAGGCAAACGCTCTAGAATTTTAATAGGGTTTTCTAGAACTGGCTTTCAAAGGGGACTAGAATTTATAAGGATAACATGGAATTATATTTTCTAGAGCCACAATTTAGATTCTAGATGTCAGTTACATAATTTTTTCTCAGTGTATATCGTCAAAAATTTTCATATGCACTAATAAATGATGCATAATATATTATTAATAATCTGGTGTGGTACTCACATGATTTTCTCTGCATTGCATTTCAACACTGTTAAGGCAAATTGCAGGTTAAAGGGAAATATAACAATTACTGTATATAAACTTATATTCAAAACAAATAATTCTGTGCTAACTCCCAGTTGAATATAGCATTTAAATATAGCATTCCAAAATATTCAGATAACGTTCACTTGAAACTTATCATTCTTGTTCAAATTTTTCAAGCAGCAATCTCATATAGCCTTCAAAATACAGCAATTGGATTGCCTACAAATCTTCGTTTTTAAGTTACGCTGACAACAGACATATACATACATAAACCTTTAAAAACTTGACTTTAATATTCAGAGAATGTCAAAACGCGTAACTATACAAAAAAACAAATGCTGAAAATTTAACTTAAAAAATACTTTATTTACCGTATGTGTATAAGGAATTAATATTCATTTTTGAGCCGATTTCCAGGACATGGTAAACTATAATAAAACACTTCCACCAATTACATTTAATACAAAAAGAATGTTTTCGCTTCATTATTGGTAGCCCCTGTCTATAAATTATGTACGCATCACAATATGTATTAAATATAGCCCAATAAATACACAGCACAATCTTAAATACATTTCTACCAATTTGACTCAGAAGCAATACTTTCACTACCATATGTGTAGGTAAGAGAAAATAAAAAATTCCTCTTAACACCGTGAAATTTTTATTGAGCAATTTCCATTTATAAACCAGAAAACAAGTATTTGTTAATGCAGATAATATATGTCGATTTCGTTATGTTTTCGACGCTAAAAAGATATTTTAAAATGTTTTATAGAAATACAGCTACACAGAATATAATGCTTTGATCTTTTTAAGTATCCCTGTGCACAAACCAGCAGTGCTATTTATATTGTTTAATACGCAACATGCCATAGTAAATTTTAATTACATTAAAAATCGAGACTATATATACATTAAAAAATATACCATTTAAAACATTTAAACACACCAACATAAATTTAAACGTTTCGAGCCTTTTACAGGCTCCTCATCAGTAAAAAACATTAAAAAGTAAACACTGAGAAGAACAACGGACCTTCTTTAAGAGAGAACAGCGTATTCAGCGGGGACTGCGCATGCCTCATTAAGCGGTGAAATATGCTGTTTCGTATACCAACCTTCCAGGAAAATTCTTGAATGGTAATTTGTACAGATAGATATGATTATTTTAGTATTGTTAAAATCAGGTAGGTGGTCGGTTTCTATGGCATGCTGCACTGTTTTAGAATGTATATCACGGTTTTTGAAATTTCTTTTATCTTCAAGAATTCGAGTATGAAGGGAACGGCCAGTTTCACCAATGTAAACCGAACGGCAAGATTTACAAGGGATATTATATTATAAATAACACCTGTACGGGAAAATGGGGAGGGGGGGGGGTAAACAGGTTAAAATTAGAAAGGAAATTACGAATTAGAAATTGGGGTTTATAGGGTACAGGTATAATAACAGTGCGTAAAACTCTGGCAATAATTTCAGAATTTTTTTTTAATAGTAAGGAATAGTAATGAAAGATTTAGGTGATTTGGAGGAATTAATATCATGATTATCAATGTTAAAGTCATACTCTTTTAATTTTCTTTTAAGCCAGTGAGAGGGATAATTATTACTTTTTAAGTCCGAAAAAATTCTTTTTAATTCTAACTAGAAAAGCTCTTCAGTACTGCAATATGATTTAGCGCGGTGAGGTAAAGTATGGTAAACAGCAGACTTATGTGAAGAGGGGTTCGCTGAATTAAAATTTAAATACTGGCCTGAAAATGTAGGTTTCCTATAAACAGAAGAAACAAATTTAGAATGAGTATCAGAAGGCAAACACTCAATTAAAATATCTAGGAAAGGGTGTTTATTATATTTTTCTTGTTCAAAAGTAAATTGATTTGGTGGATTAACTGAATTAGCGTAATTAAGAATACCATAAACATGTTGATTATTAGTGATAACAAAAATATCGTCCACATATCTACGCCAAAAATAAATTTTGTCATGTAAATCAAAATTTATTTCATTTTCAATAAACTGCATGACTATTTCCTAAAAGTCTCGGAACGTTTAAATTTATGTTGATGTGTTTTAATGTTTTAAATTGTATATTTTTTAATGTATATTCTATCGATTTTTAATGCAATTAAAATTTAATATAACTGTACTAGGCGTAATGATTTTTAAATATTTTAAATGTCATAGTAAGTTTGAATAATACCTATCAGTTTCAATGCATTCAAACAGTATTCAGAAATCAGTACTCGGACAGACAGACAAATCGAAGTCATAAAAGTTTTTCAACTTAATTGGAAAGTCATATGGGATGAATTTTAGTAGTCTGCTGTTATTTGTGGCAAAATTATCGAGAGAAGAGTATTCCTTCCCAACAATACAATTAGTAAAATATTCTTTCAATGCAAATTAAACAATATAAACTTTATTATTGTCTCATATATTTTAAGTTTCTAATTGGTAAAAACTTTTGTTTTTATTACAATGTCGTATTACGTTTTAAATAAAAGTTAAAAATTATGAATAAAAGCAAATATTGTTAAGAAAAAATATTAATATTTATAGATAATTATTACTATTTTTTAAATGGGGGATGTTTAAGGCTATTCTCTCTTTTCCTGTTATTGCATATATCTGAGCAAGTTTTAAGACCTTTGCCTGAATGAAAAAAAAAAAAAAAAAAAAAAAGAAAAAGAAATACAGTGTGCACAGTGAACAGTTATATATTATTTTATATTTCGATGTCTATACTGAAAAATTAAACTGTTTTTATTTCAATATAAAATTAACCATACAAATCTTATAATATCCAAATAAAGTAGTAATTAGTCGTAATCGCGGTTGTAATCAGTTTCATTTGTGTATTATTATTTTTAGTAAAATGAATTTAGGGCGTTCACCCCCGCCCTCCCAACCCCTCTCCCTTCTCTATATATAGATAGAGATATAAGAACAAATTTTCATATTCCTGTTTCAATAAGAATATGAATTACAACTATTTTTCAGTTTGTGTTTGTTAAGTTAACCTACATTATATTAAGTTTATTAAGTTAATCTACATTATATTAAGTTTATTAAGTTAATCTACTTTATATTAAGTTTATTAAGTTAATCTACATTATATTAGATTCAGTTTGTGATTATACGTTAATCTACATTATCTTTAAAAATGCTAAGAATTTTTCAAATATCTGCGAAAGCAATTCAGCAATGTGTAATAATTTGAGCACGTTTTATTAAAAATAAAATTTCCGTTTATTATTATTTTTTTTTTTTTTTTTATAAAAAAAATAATATTACTAGGAAAAACAATCTCGGAATAATTAATATCCTGATTACTTAGTATGATCTAACATAAATAAATGCCGATTAAAATTCTTAAAATACAAAAGCTATTAAAGTTTGTCTCATTTCGAAAAATGCATTTATTAAATATAGTTAAATAAGTAAATATATAATGCATATTAACAGTAATGCATATGAGATCTTTTGAATGGCTTGTATACATTTCACACTTAACATAATGAAATTAAAATCCCTAATTTTCCAAGAAAAGGCAAAATCTTAATCGCAAATATGTTCCTTGCAATTAACACTTATACATGGTAAATGTATCCGAATTCTGTTAAGTGGCTCTGGTAATCAACAAAAATTGTTTTATTAAACACCTTCATTAGTAGGTATTAAAATATGCTATTAAAGTCTTCAATAAACGTATATGAATTTTTTCGGATAGGGAATAGTATTAAAGCATCAAATAGAGTATCAAATAATTACAGATCGTGCACTCTAATGTATCAAATTTCTTTTGCGTTCCAATTGTTTCTGTATTCTTCTCAGTATCCCTTGAAATGGATGGTAGACGCTAAATTAGAGAAACTGAAACTTAAAATATGTATAATTGTATGGCTATATGTATAATTGCATGAAAAAATATATATAAAGAGAGAGAGAGATCATCCTGGACGATGTGACGTCAAGCAGACTAACTACTTTTGAAAACGCGAAACAAAAAGAAAAGATTACGTGGGGGAAAATTGTGCAAAAAAAATCCTGATGGGGTCAGACGTTTTCATGAACCTTTTTCAATTCACAATAATTAATAACAAAAATAATTTAAATATTACATTATATATGAAATATTGCAGACATGATATATAATATCATCGTAATTTCGTACTGAATTTGAAATTTAGTATAAATCAAACTAAAGTTTCTACTATCTGAACATATCTTCAAACTATTTATGTCTGTTACATTTTACATTTAAAAATTTAATACTTTACTTTATTGATAACATCTATTCTATAAATATATTTTTTTCCTTTTAAACATAATGTTATTTGAATTATTTGTTAAGGCACTGTTCAGACTATCTTCCTTTTCTTTATTCATTGCCTTCTGAATTCAAAAACTGTCAGAAACAATTTCATTTATAACGCAGTAAAGTTTCCGTTTTTCATCTCTGATGAGACATACGAGAATTTCTCTTTTCTTCATTTTATTTATTTGTTTATTTATTTATTTCTTCTTCTTCTTCTTCAGTGTTTTTCAGAGAGAAGCCAAATAGCCATTGGAATGTTTCCAAAAACAAATAAATAAATGTTAAAACTACATATAATATATATATACATTTGTAATCTTAAATAGAATCTATGATGAAAAATAAAAAATTATAAAAATGTATATATATTTACTCTAAAATTACTAAATATAAATGTTAGAATTAATTAATTTTCAAATATAAAAATTATAGATTTATGACATAATGTATGTTTACAACTACCTTCTTAATAATAAAAGCTCAAGTTTCCATAAACTAACGCTGAAAATGATGTCATAGCTAAAATAATGTATTGGAATACAGAAAGTAAAATTTCATCCATGATTTCCATATTTGCATTAACTGGATCAAATAATGAAAAAAAAACAAGATAATCTATCGGAAAAACTTACTGTGTACTTTATTTTTTATGTAATTTTTAGTTCCCAAAAACTATTTATATTTATGGGTGGGATAAGTAAAATTTGATTAGATGTAAGAAAACTAGACTTAGAGGTTTAAGCAGATTTAAAATTTTCCAAAAACCAGTGTGTTGAAAGTTATTTTTGTAAATGGAGAATTTTTCTTCCATACAGAGCTTTATTCGGGAAAAGATGCAAGCCTAAATAATATATATATATATATATATATATATTAATTACATATTTTTAATATAAATTGAGTTGGAGACTTTTTTTTAATCTTTCATTTGGGAAATTTTGAGATCTGTTTGTGAAAATTGGACTTTTGGCTATCTGGTAACACTCACCGTCCGCAAGAACTCTCAGAATTTGATGTATCGACATAGTGAACAGACTTGAATTTGTCCCTTCTCATCCCTATAAACCCTAACTGTGAAAATAATTTTTTGCTAAAACCAGTATGTTTCTTCCCAACTTTCATGTTTAATCCTTTTTACGTATGTTAATAAATGTTTTTTATGTGTTATTAAATAGACTCAATTTATTGCGATGGCCGGTGAAGTGGTTGTTTCCGAAAGCTGTAGCCAATGTTATTCTATGGGAAATTTTGCCCCCATTATAATTCATTAACTAATGCATATTTTTAAATTCCGTTTTCACTTTCCGAAAATTCCCATCTATTAAACAATTTATCGATTTCTAAAAATTGATTTTTTTTTTTCATTTTTAAGATTTCATTTTTAAGCTCAAAAATGAAAAATTTCACATTGTAAAAATTCAAATTTTACAATCTCAAAATAAAATATTAAAAATTATAAAAAATGTATTTTTTAAAGCGATAAATTGTTTAATAGTTGTGAAGATTCTGAATGTTAAAACTGAATTAATCTATATATATATTAGTTAATAAGTTATAATGGTGCGAAATTTTCCATAGAATAACATTGGCTCTGGCTTCTGGGGACGATAAGTGGAGAGGCCTCTTAAGCGGACTCCCTGATTACAAATTATTACATTTAAGGGTTCGACATATGTTTAATTTAAATTAATCAGTTTAATAATTTAAAACCAAAACTATGATTTTGCCGTGTGCGCGATGTATTTCGAATTTAGATGTATAGTAGACATTTTGTTTAGAAATTTTTATTCATGAATTCATCAACCGTGAATATTCTTTTTAAGTACATTGGAGTGTAAAGGTTGATATATTTTTTTATTTACCAACTATGTGAAAAATACCAGAGCCGGGAATCGAACCCGGGCACCTCCGCTTAACGCACGGATGCTCTACCACTGAGCTACCCTGGCTGACAACCAGCTAGGCATTTTTCACATAATGCCAGCTAGGCATTTTTCACATTATGTGAAAAATGCCTAGCTGGTTGTCAGTCAGGGTAGCTCAGTGGTAGAGCATCCGTGCGTTAAGCGGAGGTGCCTGGGTTTCTTTCCCGGCTCTGGTATTTTTCACATAGTTGGTAAATAAAAAAATATATCAACCTTTACACTCCAATGTACTTAAAATGAGTAGACATTTTGTTTTAGAAGGCTGCTGTGACTATTTAAATCGAGACAATAAAGTACCGTATTTTAAAGTGCTATTAATATGTACATGTATATATATATATATATATATATATATATATATAACAGTCCTGCATTTAGCTTGCACTTTGTAACTTTTTACTATCAAACTGTGACTATACGTCGATTACATACAGTAGTGCATATTCTATTCTACTTGCATTAATATAGCGAACTTAATTTAACAAATGTGATTTCATATGAACTTTGCTGAGTACGACTTGTAGAATTTAATTATCCTCCATGTACCTTTATATTATTACTCACAATGTATTATCCTCCATGTTCTTTTATATTAATTACCCACTTTGTTTTACCGCGATGGCAACAGTCAGTATGATATCAGCTCACTGTTTCTCAGAAGTTGATGTACACTGTTAAAAATTTCAACAGAAAACTCTGTGTAATCTATTATCTTATGTCTTACTTAATATTACAGAGAAAAATAAACGGAGATGGTAAAAAACTTATTTTATACATTCACTCTAATAACTAATATTAATTTAATTAATTATTGGTGAGTATATATTTTGGACTTAGAATGCCTTTTTCTAAAGTAGAAACAGTCATTTCTAATTTTAAATAAAAAATTAAATAAAAATACAGAATAAAGATTGAGAATCTTGATTACTCACTTTGTTTTATCGCGATGGCAACAGTCAGTCTGATATCAGCACGTTTCTCAGAAGTTGATGTACATTGTTAAAAATTTCAACAGAAAACTCTGTGTAATCTATTATCTTATGTCTTACTTAATATTACAGAGAAAAATAAACGGAGATGGTAAAAAACTTATTTTATACATTCACTCTAATAACTAATATTAATTTAATTAATTATTGGTGAGTATATATTTTGGACTTAGAATGCCTTTTTCTAAAGTAGAAACAGTCATTTCTAATTTTAAATAAAAAATTAAATAAAAATACAGAATAAAGATTGAGAATCTTGATTACTCACTTTGTTTTATCGCGATGGTAACAGTCAGTCTGATATCAGCACGTTTCTCAGAAGTTGATGTACATTGTTAAAAATTTCAACAGAAAACTCTGTGTAATCTATTATCTTATGTCTTACTTAAAATTACAGAGAATAATAAACGGAGATGGTAATAAACTTATTTTATACATTCACTCTAATAACTAATATTAATTTAATTAATTATTGGTGAGTATATATTTTGGACTTAGAATGCCTTTTTCTAAAGTAGAAACAGTCATTTCTAATTTTAAATAAAAAATTAAATAAAAATACAGAATAAAGATTGAGAATCTTGATTACTCACTTTGTTTTATCGCGATGGCAACAGTCAGTCTGATATCAGCACGTTTCTCAGAAGTTGATGTACATTGTTAAAAATTTCAACAGAAAACTCTGTGTAATCTATTATCTTATGTCTTACTTAATATTACAGAGAAAAATAAACGGAGATGGTAATAAACTTATTTTATACATTCACTCTAATAACTAATATTAATTTAATTAATTATTGGTGAGTATATATTTTGGACTTAGAATGCCTTTTTCTAAAGTAGAAACAGTCATTTCTAATTTTAAATAAAAAATTAAATAAAAATACAGAATAAAGATTGAGAATCTCGATTATTCACTTTTAACTAAGAATTACCATAAATTTACAGAGACTCTGGATAAATATTTACATTAAATTTGCAGAAATTTTTAACAGTGTATCGATGTAGGGAACAGACGCATTCCTACCTTTCATATTTAACCAACTCTTTTTATATGTGTTAGAAGGTTTATATATATATATATATATATATATATATATATATACAGTCGAACCTCGTTAACATGAATCTCAAGGGGTGTAACAAATCTGTTCATGTTATCAGTAGTTCATACTATCAATAACTCTAAAACTAATCTTCCTTTTGACAGAGATTGTGGAAACAGTTCGCGTTAAAAGTATTCACATTAACGAGGTTCGACTGTACATATATATATATGTTACTTAAATAAATTCATTTATTGCATAAGTCGACGCCTTCGTTACAAATTACTACAATAAATACATATTTTTATTATTAATTTCAAAAACTGATATAATTATACAGCCTCTCTCCTTTTTTTAAAAGGGAAAAAAATATACCCATACATTAATTTATAAGTTATGAAATTTTTAATACATATAACAGAAATGTTTTCATTTGTACTTTCAAAAAACAAATACATTGCATTCAAATGTATTATTTTCATTTATGCACGATTTTTATTCTGTATAAAAACTTTATGTGAATTTAACTCATCTATATCCGTTATGTTTCATAGTTGCAATTTAATATTTTTGATGAAAGTTTTGATGTTATTTTTAACACATAAACACAAATATTTGAAACATATTTCAAACACTGTTTAAATTTTCTCGTTTTTCTTTATTCGTAGCCGTCTGAATTTGTAATGAGTTTCAGAAAATTTTTCTTTTCTTATCACTGACGTAATGCGGTAGCATTTTCTTTCTTCTTTTTAATTTTTCAGAATGGTGCCAGATATTCTCTGGAATTCTTCCATAAGAACTATTTTTTATTGTTATTATTTCCATTCAAAGTAAAATTGAACTTCAATGATAAATTTATGGAATACAAATGCTGAATAAGCATACAAAATTTAAATTGGATTAATTAATTTTACCTATAAAAATAAATAAAACGCTTATTAGTAAAACAGTTTACACTTTTTACATTTGAAAATGGTAAAACGGCATTGCAGATTTTATCTTCTACTAATGTATGAGCATGCATTGTATAATGTGTCTTTATATATTTAAAAAAAAAAAAAAAAAAAAAAAAAAAAAAACCTAAAAGTTTCGTCTATCAAAATTCTGTGATAATAACTGTGATGCTCTAAAAATGCATATTCACAAGCTAATCGTAAAATATATTTTAACTCATGAAATAAATTAATGTCGATTAGATTTATCAAAAATCTTTGAATTTTCTATAAAAGTTACATTGATTTATAAAGTGGGATTAGAAGAAAGCTAACATATCGAATTTCTATTATAATGCATGTGATATTCTAATCATGGAATAAATTAATGTAACCTAATTTATCAAAACTGTTTGAATTTTCTTTAAAAATTGCGATGATTCATAAACATACATTATTAAAAATAAAATGCCACATTTCACCGGAAAAATAGTACTAGTTGGCAGCAACCAATGTTTTGGTGCAATTTTTCATTATTTTAGTGGTGCCATTATCAGTAGTAAGCACCTCTAAAATAATTAAATTTAGCCCAGAAATGTTGGTTGCAGCTAAAAATGCCTGTCTATCACCATTCTTATAATCGGTCTTATTCACCATTAGCTTCATCTCCCTGTACAACGCAAATACTTGAAAGGCGTCAAGTCAGGATGCAGCTTTCGAACAAAATTTGGCACGCTGCTTCTTCCATCTGGCGTTCGATGATTTCATTTAATCTTTCATTGGTTATTCTCCGCTAGAAAAAAAAATGCCGCTAGATGGCAGATGCAACGCATCAAATTTTGCTGAAAGTAGCACCCTGACTTTATACGCTTTAAAAGTTTTCGTGTTGAACCGGGAGTTGAAGTTATTGGTGAATACAGCCGTTAGTGAAACGTTGAACTGTTATTTTTAACTGTATATGAGTACAATTAGATTTGTCAAAATTGAGTAGAATTTCTATAAACTATACATTTTTCAAAGATACTTTTAAAATAGGTATTTTTACAGAAAAATATAAAAATATTATAGATTCAATTAGGATTCTTATATAAAAATAGCCGCATGTTTCATAAATAAACAAAAACGAAAAATCATGCGGTGCGTATTGATTTATTAACGCTTTCCAACTGTACATACTTGTTATATCCTATAACTTTTAATGTTCTTTGCCTACGTTATCACACAACGGACACACTAAAGGACTGAAAATCATACAGATAGTCTAATTGAATTTAAAACCACTCTTAGACACAGTTGGAAAGTGTTAAAAAGGCTTAACGCAAAAGATAATGTAGTTATTAGATTCTAACTGCAGCCCTTAATGTATCTGAATATTTTAGTGCAACCCTGTAAGTTTGTAGGTTAATTATAACTTATTCTAAACAACACATTGTTTTAGTATATTAACAATAAAATGCCATTTTTTATGAATTTTGCAGTAGAATATTATTTAAATGGGATTTATCTAAATGTCTGTCCTAAAACGCAATGCATTTGCATTTTCTGAATGTCCTTGTGCACAAACCAGTTATAAAGGATTTATTAATTTAAATCGGAAACATTCCATAGTGAACATGAGTAACATATATAATTTTTTTTTTTCTGAAAATATTTACGGACGATGATGGTGGGCAGATGGACAGATAGACAGATGAACAGTCGGTCAGACAGATGCACAAATTCAAATAATATTCACACTTAAAAATTGTTAGAAAGTGAAAAACGCTTAATTAAACGAAAATGCAATCCCAGCAAATTTCCAATAATAGCTCTTAATATAACTTAATATTTTTGTGTGACCCTGTAAATATTAATGCTAATCACACGATATTCTACAGAAAACATTCTTTTGTGCATATGAATAACATATTTTAATTTATTAAAATTTGTGCAAAGTAAAGTTATTAAAATTTGGATTATATAAATAAATACCTCTCCTAGAACGCAATACTTGGGAATGATTTTGGGTGTCCCTGTACACAAACCAGTGGTTATATTTACTCCATTTTGTATATAAAATATCAGATAGTGAACTTGAATAACATATTTCAATTTCATTAAGATTTGTGTAAAGTAAAGGTATGAAAATATGGTTTATAGAAATACCTCTCATAGAACACAATGCTTTGGAATACTTTCGGGTGTCCCTGTACATAAACCAGCAGAGTTATTCACTCCCTTTTCAATAGGAAACATCCGTTAGGGAACTTGAATAACTTCTATCAGTTTCAATACATGACATGAATATTTACGGGTGTTAGAGCGCGGACAGGCAGACAGACAACGATGACATTAATACTTTTCAACCTTGTTGGAGAGTGTTAAAAATAATAATAAATAATGTATGTATTACAAACATATATGTTTGTAATGCATACATGTCTATAATGTAGAACTTGAAATACAAAAAGAAAACTTAAAGCTAGTTAGCAAATTCGGTTCAAAGGTTTGGAAATTTTTAAGAAGGAAAGAAAAAAAAAATGTGAAAGGTAGGCGTAATATCATATGATCATTATATTGAAGACGAAAACGTAATATAATACCAAAAAGTTCCGAAGCAACCGTGGGCGAATCATGCAGGTATCCTGTGATCATTAATCTGATGACATTCTACTTCCAAGAAAATGAAATTTCAGAACAACACTGAAAGCTCGATTTATTTTCGCCGTAAAAGAGGCTTTTGATACAGCTGGAATTCGAATTTCTCTGCAATCCATCTCGGAACATCAAACACGCGTTCCGTACACACATATGCATGTGAAGATTTGGGAAAAAAGATTGCTTGAAAAATTCAATATGAATTTAAATCATTAATTTGGGATTTTATCACGGTATTAATGACAAAAAAAAATGATACATGGTAAAGACAGGGAATAAAAGTACTGTTACAACGGATCTCTGTCTCAATTGGACTGTTGCAGTATAAGTGGATTTACAGTCAATGTGAAAATAAATAACTTTTACATTTACTTACGATAAGTACCTCGGCGACAAATTTGGCAATTTGGCGACAGATTTTAGTTTGGGGTTCCCGAATTTGTGAGGTTCTACGTTAAACAGGAGCCGAGATCTGGAACTTCACATTGTATTCTAGCTCAGAACCATCGCCAAAATGTGTAAATAGGATTCGTTGATTTCTGTGAGTTAGTGTTGTTTAGAGAGCTATTCTGAGAGACTACACTTCTGAGACTGTGTTCCCAGCAATTTTTCATGGAGAATGAGCGAATTTCCTATTCTGTAGAATATTTGACGGTATTGGCTTTTCTTTTGTGGAACAAGTGACTGTTGTGTAGGACTGTCCCCCGAATATCTGTTGAATAGTAATTTTTGGGATACGAGCGATAGCTTTATTGGACCGTTTCGTAAATATATATTGGCAGAATACTGGACTGTTTCAAGAGTATTCGTTAAAAATCAAATTTTTGCTGTATTCGTTCCGAAAAGTTGCGCTAAATAAAGTGCCTTCATCAACCAGAACCTGCCATTTCTTTACGAACTACTTTCCTCAATACAAAAAAATGGGCATTTTTCTCAACAATACTTACCAAGAGCTGGAAATTACAAATCTTTGCAGACCATGTTTGTTCTTGCAAACAAAACAAATCAAGGGAGGTTTTATGGCGGCACAACTGTCTACTAATGCGAATTAGTAGATATTTTGGTAGATATATTTGTAAAGATTTTCCATTATGGTGGCAAAATGACCAAAAACCAGAAGACTTTTTAGGACGGAGGACTATTAGTCTCAATCTACGGATAAAACGTTGTCGCCAGTTTTAAGATGGTTGGACATTTGTCGAAAATATAATTGAATAATTTGAAAGCAATGTTATAATTTGAAAAAAAAAAAAAAAAAAAAAAAAAAAAAAACTAATAGTCCTCCGTACTAAACTAAATTCTGCTTTTGACAGAATTTCATTAAAATCTTTATATATATATATATATATATATATATATATATATATTTCTTTTTTTTTTTTTTTTTTTGAAAAATTAAAAGAAAAGAAAAGAAAATTATCAATTAATCAGTATCGAAACGGACGGTATGGAAAAAATTGAAGAAGCCCTTTTTTAGACAAAAATACATAATTTTATGATTATTAAAATTAATTTATCAATTATTTCTTTGATAGAGCATTAGCTTAGGAGCTTCTTGGCGGCTTTTAAATTTTTATTTTTATTTTTATTTATTTTATTAATATTTGATACGCCTGATGCCACTCTCTTACCTAAGTTTAAGTGAATATAAGTTTTATAAACGTTTCTGAGATGTTTAATTCGACTTTTTTTTAAATTATTATTATTATTATCATTATTATTATTAATTACATCGTTATAATAAAAATTAAACGTGATTTCGGATGGCGTAGAGGTATTATCCATATTGTCAAATTTTACGGATTAGCGCCGTTTCAAATTTGGTTATATTTTTATTTTTATTTAATTTAATTTAATTTTTTTTTTTTTTTTACATTTTTTTTATGTAAAGACAAATCATAGTATTTCTTCGACTGTTCATTTTTTATGTTCATATAGTAATTTTCTAAAAATTTAAGTGCCAATCATCACATATATTATATTTTACTTCATTCTTAAGAGTAAGAGGTAGGAGGTAGGTAAAGGTAGGAGAGGTAGAGGTAAGAGCACACTTTGGAATGATATTTTTTAGACAAAATAAAAATTATTACTATACTATATCTATAACATTCTGGTGTGACGCTCACACAAATATTTCTTTCCCTACATTTCAATATTTTAAACTAGATTTCAGATTGGGTAAAATAACAACTACTGTATATAAATCTACGTTAAAAAGAATTCAAACTTTGTTTAAGAGTAATTTTTTGTAATTAAAATGAAAGAAAAAAAATCAAAGACATAAAAGAAGAATAAGAAAAAAAAAAAAATCGCGTCTCGAAAGGCTTGAAATTCTTTTTTTCATTAAAAAAAAAAAAAAAAAAAAAAAAAAATCGCTACAACTCTGAAAATATGAACTAATAACATATACATTATTATCATTGTATAAATTACGATTAATTAGTAGTAAAATAGTGACAATACTTGCCTTTGATAGAAAAAGTAAAATTGAATTTTTTTTTTTAATGCGTCACATTTTCATATTCTGCGTGAATTTTTTAACAGTTTTTGGTATATTTCGATTTTAAATCTGTACTGATAAGTATAAAGGATTTAAGTCCATATTCTGGAATTTTCAGGAGATGAAAAATAAAGTTAAACTAACTAAAAACTAATCCGAATAATCGATTAGGAAAAAGGGATTAGGTTGATTTATACCCTTTATACAATTCAGTGATTGTCAATCTTCATTTAAAAAAGGGAACAAATTGAATTAAATATTTTATACTAAAGATTAATGCTAAATTTCTGACTTGAATATTTTTTTACCAATGGATTTTCTCAAAGACTAAATGACATGGATTAAAATCCTTTATACTAATCGATAGGGAATTTTTTTCTGAGTCTGACTATGTACTTAACTCAAAATCGACATTTTTGGACTTAAATCCTTTATACTTATCACTACAGAAATATTTCTGTGAATTAACAGTGGGATTGAATTATTTTTAATTAATTATTTTTCTCTTTCAGTTTCTTGGATGACTTAGATCGGCTCTGCAAGAAAGACTACATGCCTACGGAACAAGATATTTTACGAACACGTGTTAAAACAACCGGAATAGTAGAAGTTCATTTTTCATTTAAAAATCTTAATTTCAAGTAAAATATTATTATTATTATTATTATTATTCTCATTTTAGGTCTCATGATTGATATTTTGAATTTTTCACCTTTCAATTGTTGCTGGAACTATTATTATTGTTAAAGTTAGTTTTGTTGTAGTTGATATTGTTAGATTGTCGATTCTTTATGCATTATTGAAAATGTGTGTTTAAAAATGCAAATAACTAACAAGTGCGTACAAATAAGTGGTCCTCATGGAGTAAAAAGACAGGAGAAGAAGGTAACGCTGAAATTTTGTGATGTTGTTTTATAATGTTTACAGATGGCGCCAGCGTACAATACTTCCTTCTCTCCAGCTTCCGCAATGTTATTCAATGGGGGAAATGTCTCGTTTTAATTATTTTTTTTAAATAATATCAAGCTGAAAAAAGTTCGATTGAAAGCAAATTTCATTAAATAGAGTATTCTAACCAACATGTCTTTTTAAAGAGATATTTTATACTAATTTTACTTTGAAAGAGAGCTTTTAAAAAATGACGATCCTTATGAACCGAAGCTAGCTAAAACAGACAGTTGGGAGAAAGGAGAATGGATGAAATTTTGTAAAGAAAAAAAATAAACTTACATTATTTCTCTCCTGGGGCTATTTTTTTTTTCTTCTTACCACTATCATAGCCTGTATTTCAACTAGGAACGAAGCATTTATTTGAAACATCTGAATTATGCTGTTTTAAGAACTTACAAACAAATTAAATTGCTTAAAATAAAAAATTTAAAATGTATTCTAGCAAAATTCTATTGAAAACAACACTATATCAGCTCCGAGGTAGGGAGTAATGACAAATGGCGCCCTCAATATTTACCAAAAATTTACATCACAGTTTCGTAGCTTTCTCCCATTGGACCTTCAACTCCTATTAATATTACTCCGTGGTGGTCCTAATCTGATTATTTATTTACTTTTCTACTTTCTTCTATACTATTATTGTTGTTACAGTTAGTTTCGCTGTAGTTGGTATTGTTAGAATGTAGATTCTTTATCCATTATCGAAAATGTCTGTTTAAAAATGCAAATAGCTAACAAGCACGTACAAATAAATAGTCCTCAGGTGATTGTTTTTTACCTTTCCACTTTCTTCTTGTTGCAGTTAGTTTTGTTGTAGTTGATATTGTTAGAATGTCGATTCTTTATCCATTGTTGAAAATGTCTGTTCAAATAGCTGACAAGCACGTACAAATAAATAGTCCTAATGTGATTATTTACCTTTCTACTTTCTTCTATACTATTATTGTTGTTACAGTTAGTTTTGTTGTAATTGGTATTGTTAGAATGTCGATTCTTTATCCATTATTGAAAATGTCTATTTAAAAATGCAAATAGACAAATGTAATGCAAGCACGTACAAATAAATAGTCCTAATGTGATTATTTACTTTTCTACATTTTTCGATACTATTATCGTTGTTACAGTTAGTTCTGTTGTATTGATATTGTTAGAATGTCGATTCTTTATCCATTATTGAAAATATCTGTTCAAATAACTAACAAGCACGTGCAAATAAATAGTCCTCGTGTGATTATTTATTTACCTTTCTACTTTCTTCTATACTATTATTGTTGTTGCAGTTAGTTTTGCTGTAGTTGGTATTGTTAGAATGTCGATTCTTTATCCATTATCGAAAATGTCTGTTTAAAAATGCAAATAGCTAACAAGCACGTACAAATAAATAGTCCTCAGATGATTGTTTTTTACCTTCCCAGTTTCTTCTTGTTGCAGTTAGTTTTATTGTAGTTGATATTGTTAGAATGTCGATTCTTTATCCATTGTTGAAAATGTCTGTTCAAATAGCTGACAAGCACGTACAAATAAATAGTCCTCATGTGATTATTTACCTTTCGACTTTCTTCTATACTATTATTGTTGTTACAGTTAGTTTTGTTGTAATTGGTATTGTTAGAATGTCGATTCTTTATCCATTATTGAAAATGTCTATTTAAAAATGCAAATAGACAAATGTAATGCAAGCACGTGCAAATAAATAGTCCTCATGTGATTATTTATTTACCTTTCCACTTTCTTGTATACTATTATTGTTGTTGCATTTAGTTTTATTGTAGTTGATATTGTTAGAATGTCGATTCTTTATCTATTGTTGAAAATGTCTGTTCAAATAGCTAACAAGCACGTACAAATAAATAGTCCTCCTGTGATTATTTATTTACCTTTCCTCTTTCTTCTATGCTATTATTGTTGTTACAGTTAGTTTTGCTGTTGTTGATATTGTTAGAATGTCGATTCTTTATCCATTATTGAAAATGTCTGTTTAAAAATGCAAATTGCTAACAAGCACGCACAAATAGATAGACCTCATGTTTTTATTTATTTACCTTTCTTCTTTTTTCTATATTCAATAGAAGAAAGTATTGGTCTAGTAAAAATTTTCAACGGATTTACATGTTCTGAGAGGTGTAGAATACGCTTTGACCACTTTTAGAAAATGCCTCTTTGTCTGTGACAAAAATTTTGTGGCGACTATATCTCAAGAACTAATTCACAGAATTTCATACAAATTGATATGTAAACAGGAATAAACTACTACGTCAGAAACGCAATTTTGCAGTCTCCCTTCCTCCTCATGCGCGTTCATGTCACCCACCTAACCAAAAAATGGCTGCTTTCTATACTTTTGTAAACCGTGCCCTTAATATTTGTTCAAATCCTATTTTATTGAAATCTGAAATTAAATACCTGAAAGCCATCGCAATTGACAGAGGTTATGACCCTTCCATTATAGACAAAGCTATCCAAAAATTACAACTCCCTCGTATTTCGTCTACTAAATCAGTCACATCTAATATCAGTATTGTTTTACCCTATTTTTCTAAAACCAGTCAAACCATAGCTAAAATTCTCAAACAATATGATTTTAAAATAATATTTTCGCCTTCCAATAAACTCACCTTTTCTCAGTTAAAAGATCCTATTGATATGCATAATTCTTGGGGCATTTATAGTATTTCCTGTCAGTGTGGTTTATCATATATTGGCCAAACTAAACGCAGTCTTAAATTTCGTCTAAAAGAACATATGAATTACGTCCGCAAACAAGAAACCAATAAATCGGCTATTTCTAAACATTGCTGGGAGGAAAATCATAATTTTAAATTTAATTCAGCTAAAATAATTTGCAGACCTAAATCCATCCATGAACTCGATTTCTTTGAAGCTTTTCATATTTATAAAAATTTTAAAAACCTTGTAAATTGTGATTTCGCTGTTCCCTATTTGTCTGATTGTTGGAAATTTTACATTCAGTCCACATTTCCTTAATTTTTCTACTGTTTACACAGCTACACATTCCTTAATTCCTATTGGCCACACTCCCCACCTCTTCCGTATTCCTATTGGTTGAACTAAATCCGGTCCCTCTCCTATATATACGAGCACTTCTCAAGATTCAGAATTCTTTTTGCACTGATGACGGTACGCTTTAGGCTACCGAAACAGCTGTATGCACCTCAATAATTTTTCTTTGGCGTTTCTGACGTAGTAGTTTATTCCTGTTTAAATATCCCAACGCCAAGTCTCCTGCTATTAAATTGATATGTAGTTGCAGCTTGACATACAATAGTGCCTATCAACTTTTGGTTAAATTCATTCAACAGGTGGCGTTCCTATCCTGTTTTTTCTAAGCTTTTAACATGAAGGTACAAGACAAAATTTGCTATAACTGTGCAAAATGAGAATTGTATTTTTAGCGAATCATTATTAACTCATAAAGAATTATTTATGATAGTAATAGTCAACTAGGAAAAAGCTTTTGCAGAAGCAAAAGCAACGCTCCTCCCTTCCCTTCTCAACTGGGGCAAATTTTCAATATGGGTATCTTTCAAATGAACTCGCCAGTACTTCTTTAAAAGCAGTACATCTGCTCAAAAGTTTAACCAGATTTAAAAATGATCAGTTTTTCAAATTAAAAAATTTATCTCTAGATGAAATGTTTTCAAGCATTGCCCAGGTAGCACATAACGTTGTTATAGCGTTGCAAATAAGTCTGAAGAGTGAAAAATTAATTATAACAACGTTAAAACAATATTATGTGCTACCTGGGGTGGGTCTTTCACATGTTTTTCAGTGAAGCTTGGTTTAAGACAACATTTAGGGAGCCGGTAACAAATTAAACAAAATCAGTGTTTGTGATCACCCTGTATCATTAAGTGAATGAAATGATCTGTAACTTTAGGATATGTTAATATAGACCCAGTACAATCTGTGAATGAATTTGTGGGATGATAGCATGTTAAAGAACGGAGATTTAAGCATTAATTAAAAAAAAAAAGCATGTTTTTTATTTAAAATATACATAGTTTAAAACGAAATTTATTCCCACTTTCAGATACATTGAAAAAACACTTTTGCAACAATATACTGCAATCGGAATACAAATATCTTAAATAGTTCATGCAATAGGAGCATTTTTATAAAAAACATTTTCACAGCGCATGTGCGAAAGATAGAAAAATTTTTATTACATTGGTTAAAAGCTAGATATCTTGGGCAACTTTTGTCAAAAGTTCATTTAAATAGTAAAAATTAAGCAAATTGTCAGCAAATGTACGAGCTAGATTTTAGGTTATTTTCCAGAGTTGAAATTTTCATAAGGGGTTTTTCACATGCCGCATAATTAGTTTGAAGGTTCACTTATTTCAAGCACTTTGCGAAAGTTCTTTTTTGTGAAAAACCCCTTAGGATCTCACAAATCTTAGTAAATAAGCAAAAATATGTTAGAGTTACAAGCTTATAAGGGTTTTTTCACAAAAATGTACTTTTGAAACGGGGTTGAAATAATTGGATCTTCAAATTAATTTTGTGGCATGTGAAAAACCCTTTATAAAATTTCAACTCTGGAAAATAACCTAAAATCTAACTCGTTCTTTTGCCGATAATTTGTTTAATTTTTTACTCTATTCAAATGAACTTTTGAGAAAAATTGCCCAATGTGTGCAGCTTTTAACCATGTAATAAAAAATTTTCTGTCTTTTGCCTATGCGCAGTGAAAACGTTTTTCATAGAAAAGCTCATATTTCATGAGATATTTACGATATTTGTATTCCGATTGCAGTATATTGTTTCAAAAGTTTTTTTTTTTTTTCTTTTTTTCAATTTATCTGAAAGTGGGAATAATTTTCGTTTAAAACTCTGTATAATATAAATAAAAAACATGCTGCTTTTTTTTCCCCTAGTTTTGAAATAAATGCTTATATCTCCGTTATTTAACATGTTATCATCCGACAAATTCATTCACAGATTGTACTGGGTCTGTTTTAACATATCCTAAAGTTACAGATCATTTCTTTCACTTACTGATACAGGGTGATCACAAACTTTATTGATTTTAATCAATTTGTTATCGGCCCCTAAATGCTGTCTTAAACCAATCTTTACTGTAAAACACGAGGAAGATCTAGTTCTTTAAATACCCAATGTTGGAAAACATGTCATCGAGAGATAAGTTTTTAAATTAAAAAAAAAAAAAAAAAAAAAAAAAAGATCATTTGCAAATCTTGTTTAACTTTTGAGCATTAGTTTAGTTGAACCATTGATCTGTGAAAATTTAGAATGGAGTTATCAATTTTTTTCCTTTTTAACAATAAGAAAAACAATTTAGAGGGGAAAAATATGCATTTTTCCATATATTCTTAGTAAAGCATAAAAAAGGCTTTCTTTGGACATTTATATTTATATGAGGAAAAAATCGTCTGCATTCATCATGGAAAAAAATTTTAATGAATAATAATTTTAATAAATTATTTGTATTGAATGAATTTGTATACGTAAATATTAAAAAAAAAAAAAAAAGAACTTATGATGACCAAAATAATCTTATTTTAAATAGATATATTAAAAGAAGAAAAATAATATTTAAAAGGGTTAATATTTTTCAGAAGTTATACTACGAATAAATTTGTAACCCTCTTCACGAAGTCAAAAAAGTATTTCCATCAGTGCTTGAAAAAAATAAATAAATAAATACTTTTGTAAACTCGTTCAAAATATTTTTAAAATCATTTGTAAAAGTTTAAAACCAGTAGCCGACTTTCAGTATTTTAACACATTGCATCATTTGCGCAGATTATTGCATCATCTCATGTGCTGATTGCATTAGACGCATTCTACTGCTATAAATAAAGGTGCCCGGCACGTTTATCGCCAGTTGTTTATTGGATTTTGTTGTAGACAGTGCTGTTGTGTAATTATATTGTAATGGGTAAAAAACCTTCACTTATTGTTACAAAAAGGTCAGAAATATTGACCCTGCATAAAACTGGATTTTCTGAACGTGAAATGAGTTCACGAGTGAGCAAGACAGCTGTGCATCAAGCTATTAATAAATTTAAAATTTCGGAAAAATTTTTGGACCTTAAGAGAAGCGATCGCCCTAGAAAAACGAGTGCACGTGAGGATCATGTGATAAGAATGGTCGTACGAGATTCAAGAACTTTCTGTAATAAGATTGGACATTCTCTGGCTGCAAAAAGCAACAACGTGAATTTGAATGCATTTCAAAACGTTTGGCCAAAGATTTTGGTTTATCATCCCATAAACCTACAAGGAAACCTCGACTTACTCCACGGATGAAAAAGAAACGACTCTTAAGGTCCACAAATTTTCTCGAAATTTTAAATTTACTAATAGCTTGATGCACAGCTGTCTTGCTCACATTTACCCTCGAACTTATTTGACGTTCAGAAAAATCCAATTGTATGCAGGGTCAATATTTTTGACGTTTTTGTAATTGTAAGTGAAGGCTTTTTATCCATTACAATAATTACACAACAGCACTGTCTACGACAAAATCCAATAGACAACCGGCGATAAACGTACCGGGCAGTTTTATTTATAGCAGTAGAATGCGTCTGATGTAATCAACACATGAGATGATGCAATAATCTGCGCAAATGATGCAATGTGTTAAAATACTGAAATTCGGCTACTGGTCTTAAACTTTTGCATAAATAACTCTTTTAAATCTCTTTCTTAAATATGTAAAATTCTTCCGTTTTTGTGAGCTTTTCAACTTTTAATAAAATTTGTCATTGTTGTCTCTTCTATGTGAAAGTATTTGGTGTAGATAGACATTCCTATTTATTGTCAATCTGCTATTTTGAATCAGTTCTTTGTTAGAAAATACTGGTATTTATCGTTCATTATAAAATGAATATTGTGGATTATTTCATATATTTCTTTAAACTATTCCTGGATATCTCTATTTTGATTCTTATGGATTTGCTACAAGAACAAAAAATAGATTTATTTGGTAATATTATTTTTTTAAGATCTGAAAAAAATCCACACAGAGAACTCACGTGAAATTGTTCATAAAAACCTGTATTCACAGAAAAATAAATCGATAAACTTAGAATAGAAAATTTCAAATTGACAATAAATAAGCTTATATATCCATATCAAATTCATTAAGCAAAAAGGAATAACAAAAAATTTATTAAAAAATTCTTTTAAAAAAATCGTGTGTATAACAACCACACGTCTTCTATTACCCAGTATTGCATGTATTATAAGCACTTTTTGGAGATAACGTGGTAAGAAGACATAAAATTGATCTAACAAAGTAGACACTTAAAATTTTTTTCTTGTAAACTGATATGTGTGTAAAGACATATAAAATAAAGTTTACAAGGCAATTAAAAAAAAAAAAAAAAATCAGTAGAGCCGTTATTTCAAACACCCACTTCCGAGATCTATAACTAATCGTACCTAATCAGGATGCCTATCAATTTTTCTGTAATAATCACGTAATACATGCGATAAAATATCTAAAATAGGGTTATGAAGCAATTTTCAAGAAAATCCTTAGAGCCGTTTTTGATATACTCACTTTCACCAAATCTTAGCTTACTCAATTATTGATAGGGAAAAAAAAAAAAAAAAAAAAAAAAAAAAAGGATTTGAAAACAATTCGTACAGTCATTTTTTAAGGAACGCACTTGCGAGACCTCAAATTGACCTATTTATACAGGGCGCCTATCAATTTTCCTCTACAAACCAATTTGTACACACGAAAGGACATCTAAGGGGCTTTATATAGCAACTTTTATGGAAATCGTTAGAACCGTTTTTCAGATATGGACTCACGATCCCACTTCCGGTTTTCCAATTTTCACTAAAAGTTGAAAAATTCATTTGTACATCAGACCTGTCTAAATTCCGAAGTTTTCTCGTTCTATCTATTTTAGTTTCGGAGATATGATAGTCAGAATATTCTCCATTGATGATGATCAATGAAAAAAATTTGATGATAATGTTTAATCAAATTTCTTATTATTGTTCTTTCTATTGTATGTAATGCGAAATTATTTTATGTATTTTGTTTTACAATTATACATCTTATTATTCCATACAGCTGATATAACCAAATGACTCGAGTAAAGTATTTAATGATCTAATTGTAATATTGATTAATTATAGTATGTATATTTAACAACGTATCATTTTTAATACAACCGTAAATATTTCCCTAGATAACTGCTAAAAAAGCCTTTATAAAGTATAAAAAACCTATAAAAACATTCCCTATATATATAATAAACATTTTCAATTAGTTACAAATTCATCCTTAGCTTTCGACTCCTCTCGTTGAGACTTCTTCAGAGTTAAGTTATAATACGATTCCATTAAGATATATATGTATAAGTTTAAAGATACATATTAAAAAAATAAGTCCATTAATTTAAAATTCATAAGAGTCAAATTACTATAAAAAATACTATACTTATGGATTTTAAATTAATGGACTTTGAACTTATTTATATCTTAATGGAATCTTATTATAACTTAACTCTGAAGAAGACTCAACGAAAGGAATCGAAAGCTAAGGAGAAATTTGTAACTAATTGAAATGTTTTATTATATATATATAAGGGAATGTTTTTATAGGTTTTTTATACTTTATAAAGACTTCTTTAGCAGTTATATTGTGAAATATATGAATTGGTTGTATTAATAATATTATACTTTTTAAAAAATTAAAGAACACGCTTTTATTGAAATGCAAAAAAATCACAAAAGCATCATGCTAAAAAGCACAAAATATCTATCTTTTTAGTATTAAAATGCAGGGTAAGAAAAAATCGTGTGAGTGACGCACCATAATATTTTCATCTTTAATAAAAATAATTTAGAATTAAACAAAAACCATTTATAAAAAATCTCCCCTGTCTGGGCTCGAACGTTAGGTTCTTAGCTCGGAGCTTTACCTCACAGCCACAGCGCTCACGTAGGGAAAGTCTTTTTTTACAATATAGATTTTTTGTTTGCTCCCAGAGCGGTTACAAACATACATACAGGTGAAGCTAATAAAAGCGTGTTAAAAAAAAAACCTTCTTTTGGATTTAGAGGACTTTAAATCATGCAAACAAGGTGAAAAAACCATAAAGAAATTTCTGATCTAATATAAAATTCTATTACCTACGATAACCGGGTAATGGAGTAAAAATTACTGAAAAAAGAGCATTTCCTCAGATGTCGTTTATAAAGCACAAAATTGACAAAGGTGAAGCTAATAAAAGCGTGTTAAAAATGATACATTGTTAAGTATACATACTATAATTAAAATTAACTTATGCACAATGTAATTGAATCATAATTGATTAATCAATCAATCAATCATTACGTAATAATTTAAATTACTAATTTGTAGGTGTTGTGCTTAAATTTGAACCTTAAATAATTGAATGCTGCATGTACGAAAAGAATGCACATTTTTTTACTCATTTACGACAGTGATATTTTATCAATATAAATGTTAAGGTCATTCAGCCTGAGTTTAAGGGCAATCTGAAAAGGTTAAGAACCTCAGATTAAGAGCAACCTGAAAAGGTTAAGAGTCTTAGGTTAAGAGCAACCTGAAAAATTGTACATAAGCAAATAAAGACATCCCAATTGTTAAGTAATTTTGAATAACTTATTTGTATAGCATAAAACATTAATTATTGATTATACCAATTTTCATTACAAAGTAATTCTAAAATAGCTACAAAAAGAAAATAAAAAATGAAGAAAATTTTACCGAAATTGCGTTAGTAATAGACGAATAGACAAAAGGGAACAATAATTTTTATTATCATTTTTTTTTTTTTTTTTTTTTCTTTTAACTATTTGCATTAAATTTGAGATAGGGATTATGTTTTAGAACTTTTGCTATTATTATTATTATTATTATTAAATCAAAAAGGATATAATATTGTTTAAAATGAAATACGGACTCCCTCCTCCCCCCTCCCCCCCAAAAAAAAAAAAAGGCATAGTTCAAATAATACTATTATGTTCAGATTTCGGAAACTTTTGGTTATTAAGTGGACAAGTGTCATTCAGTAAACTTTCAAAATGTCAAAACTGAACTAAAAGTTCATTGTTTTAATTTGAGTAAAATATGAAACTACATAACAGTAATAATGTGTGGCAAAAGTAATTTTTTAACTCTCACCATTCTATGCTGAGTTATAAGCGTTTATATTTGCAAGCAAATGTTGAATTTTTTATAAAAGGAAAACTTTAAAGATAATTTTCTCAAAATTAATTTTTAAGTAGTTGCATGACGTTGTTCTTTCCTACTTACTTTTTTTTTTTTTTTTTTTTCACATCTTTATTAAACTTTGTTCATTGTTTTTTTATATATCTTATCAAAAAATTTAGTTACAATTTTCTACTTTTTGTTTTTTAGAATTTTAAAATTCAAAAAGAAAAATTAATGAATTATTATTGTTAAAAAAAAAAAAAAAATCTAACTTTTGTTAAAGTCATCTAAAGCTACCTGTAAGAGAAAGAAAAAAAAAGTCTATGCCAAAAATTATTTTATAAAATGCATTTTGAAATTTAACATTTAGTTACAATTTTAATTAATATTTTAATTAATTATAATGTCAATATCAATTTTAATATGATATTTCACTTTTACCAATAATGTTATATGACACTTTAAGTTTTTGAAGTAATACAATTTTAATTGTAGATTTCTTTTTAAGTCGATTATCCTTTTAAATTCTTAGAAACATAATCCTTTGAATGTTCGATTTTATGTAAATGTATATTTACTTATATTCTCATTATGACGGTAAACTAATGAGTGTTTTATTGCAGGTTGTTCGACGTAGGCGGCCAAAGGTCAGAGCGTAAAAAATGGATTCACTGTTTCGAAGACGTCACAGCTATTATCTTCTGCGTAGCCATGAGCGAGTATGACCAAGTGCTGCATGAGGACGAGACAACTGTGAGTATACATAGTTTACATTAATCAGTAATACTATTGGCAAAGCCCCGCTTTTAATTATCAGTTGATTCTTATTAGTTTTACAATGAAAATATCTTAACTGAATTATTATAAAAAAAAAAAAATTAAAAGTACTTTTTAAATGTTTAATTTCAACAAAAATTTTTTTAGAACTCTTTTCTGTTTCCAAATCTGGGTCATTAATATTTCAATAACAACTATTCTCCAAAGAAAATGCAACGTTGCTACAGGATGTTGGCAGTGTTATCCTAGTGCTCAGACTACTTTTAAAAATCGGTAAATCAAGAAATTTTCGATCAACTTTCAAAATTTAAAAAAATAAATAAATAAATAAAAATGAAAGCATGCACATTTTTTTGTGTGTGTGTGCGTGTGTGTCAACTAGTATCACATCACTCTATTAATTAAAAATATTATTTTGGTTTACTTTAAAACAGAAAATTTCTAAAGCATTATTTTATTGCAGATTGTTTTCAAGGGTGCTTTCTTACTGCGCGCAGGATATCTCAATTAAAACTTCCTTTATCCTTATAATTTTTACATTAAATGAAAGAAAACATTCAGTTTAAGAATCTGAACTAAAAGGTTTTAATTATTTTAATAATATGAAATTTAATTAATAGTTAAATATTAAATATTAAATTACCATTAAAATTTTTATAATTACACGACCATAATTGTTTTTTCTATTGAACAAAATTTCTTATTTTACCACGTTTTTATTAACTTCTATTCTTGTTTGTTTGTTTGTATGTATGTATGTTTGTTTGTTTGTTTTTGTTTGTTTGTTTGTTTGTCCGGTACAAATCTTGCAATCTATTTTTAATTAACTTCCCTAGTAGCTAGACATTTGAAACTTTCACAGTAGCTCAAAACCCGGTGACAACACAATATTTCGAAGTCCGATTTTTGAATTTTTTATTAGTTTTCTTATAATTAATTAAAATATGAAAATGATAACATCCTAATAGCGTTAAAATAGTAGCATAAGTATTAGCAATAATTTAATTGTTGCCAAAAAAAAAAAAAAAAAAAAAAAAAAAAAAACGAGTTCATTTTCTTTTGACATAAAAATAAATACATTTAATTAAACGTGAACGTTAAAAAATTATAAATTTGTTAAATTATGCATCTGACAAAAATTGCCGTGACGTCATTATCACTTTAAAAAATTTTATGCACATTTATAAGAGCTCTATGAATCATCAGAAAATTTAAAACATGGTATATAAAAAGATTTTTTTTTTTTTTATCTTATAATTATTTGATTCGTTTTATTCATTATGTCAAAATGCATGGTTCAAAAAATGTTTAAGTTCATATCTCAAATATTATTTGAAATACCATGCGCGCAGTGAGAAAGCATCCTTGAAAATAATCTCCAATAAAATAATGTTTTAAAAATTTTCTGTTTTAAAGTAAATCGAAATAATATTTTTAATCAATATAATAATGTCATTCTAGTTAACAAAAAAAAAAAAAAAAAAAAAAAAGTATGTTGTGGCCACCACTAGACTTTCTTCTATATTTTACTGTACAAATTCACTAACTGCAAATGATTTATTAAAACTATTATTTACTAAAATTCTCTAACATGATAAATGCAAATGATTTTCATCTTAGAAAAAACTAACACTAAATATTAAAAGACAGAGAGTTTTATTGTCCATAAATAATGTATTAAGTTGATAGGGACTAATTTATGTCAAAGTGCATTTACATATAAATTTATATTCAATTCTGTGCAATAGTTCCTGAGATATAGCCTTCCCTTAAACTGCGGAAATCGCTGTATTGCAGCGCCACCTGTTGTCCGATAAGCATTCAAATTGAATCAGCAAAATGTCTCATAATGGACTTCTCACATGTCAAGTTTGATTGATTATACGCAATGGAACCTGAGATATAGCCTCCCCTTAAACTGCGGAAATCGCTGTATAGCAGCACCACCTGTTGAATTTAG
Organism: Salticus scenicus; assembly: GCA_963930645.1. Classification (NCBI taxonomy): domain Eukaryota; kingdom Metazoa; phylum Arthropoda; class Arachnida; order Araneae; family Salticidae; genus Salticus; species Salticus scenicus. The sequence continues at coordinate 175,929,093 of OZ005658.1, forward strand.
GTGAAGGTACATCTACATATAAATTTATATTCAATTCTGAGCAGTAGCTACGGAGATACAGTTGCCACAAAATTTTTGTCACACGCACACACAGACAGATAGATAGACATTTTCTAAAAATTGTCAAATCGTGTTCTAGGCCTCTCAAAATGTGTAAATCCGTCGAAAACCAGAAGTCGAACATTTTTACGAATCCAATACTTTCTTACATTTTTACGAATCCAAAGTAAAAAATGTTTGTATATGCATTCTTCTTCTTCTTTTTTTTTTTTTTTTTTAATTCTGAAATTTGATCGAAAATTTCTTAATATTCCCATTTTTAAAAGTAGTCTGTTCCCTTAAAAGACATAAATTGAGTATAAAGTTTTGATAAACTACTACTAAATCAAAGTATTGACTTGAGTACTGTTTGTTCTAATTGTACTTAACAGTGAAAGATTTTAACTGTAAGGTAAAACTGTAATGTAAGTAAAATAACGTGATAAAAAATTTGAATTGAAAAATTTTCCAAAATCTTAAGTGTTTTTAATTTTAGTTTATTGATACACTACCTTTCCGTAAAAAAACTGGACACTTTCTATTTCAAACTTTATATCAAACGTCATTATTTTATTTTACGTCAAAAGAACTTGACGTATTATGTTGAAATTTCAGAATTGTAGAGAACGTGTATTTCATATATTTCAGAGAAAATTTTGACCCGAAACAAATAAATAAATAAATAAAAGATCAACAAAAAAAATTAAAGAAAAAACAAACTGTTTGGGATCACAATTGTTGTAAAATGAATGCATGAAATGCATTTTGGCTGTAATATATTATTATGAAGCTTGTTTTAATTATCTGTATTCACTTGTACCTAAATAGCACATACATTCACAGAGATATAAGGTTTCTTTAACCCTTTCATTCCCAATTTTTTCCCTCCATAAAACAATATATCTTATATTTAGTCATAAATTTATTTCAAAGGTAATATACATAAATATTTTTTTAAATAGGAGTAATAGCAGCGTACAAATTAATATATCTAACAAAGCAACTGAAAGGTGTTTATTTATGTTTACTATAACCACTGATGCCATTAAAAATCATAACTTTTCAATAAGTAAAAATATCAAAATTTTGGAAGAAATACATATTGTAATTAATTAAAATACAAATTATAAACATTAAAAAATAAAATAAAAAATATTTCAAGCAGTTAATTTACTTAACCTTTTATGCCCCAAATTACCTTATTTTTGAAAAAATAATTTGAAAATTTTTTTATTATATTTCTTTGATGCATGAGAAACATCTCATATTAAATTTAGCTTAAACTATAGCCTAACTATAGGGAAAGCTTAAACTATAGGGACTTTGAAATTCCAATGAAATCCTGTAGTAAATTTAGGCCATATTGAGGATTTTTTTTTTTTTTAATGGGACTTTAAAGTCCTGGTGGAATACAAAGGATTAAAAAACTGAAAAAAAAAAAAAAATCCCTCTCTTATTATAACATGCAGGGTAGTTAGCCCAATGCAAAGTCATCTTTAGGAAACACTACATTAGACACAACTTATTGCAATCGGAATACATCAAGTACAGTAAGACCCCGCTTAACTCTGTTTCATTTAGCGCTGTTTCGGTTTAGCGCTCTTTTATTTCCCTCGGGATTCCCCGAAATTGCTCGCAGCAGTACGGGGATTCCCTGAAATTGTGCACCCGCTGTTTCGCATTACGCTCTACTTTGATGGAACGTATCCCCCGCGTTAAGCGGGGTCTTACTGTACATACTGAGGGCAAAAATATACCTTGTTCATCTAGAACGAATAAGTGGTCATTTTCTAAATTTGGATCACCCTGTATAATAAAAAAGCTACAAGTGACTTGTAACTTTTACACATTGTGTCACATACTATGTACAATATTTATATGTTTTGTTATGGGAATTACGCAGTCATTTAGGCAGATATATATATATATATATATATATATATATTTTTTGCCAGGTTTTTTGCTTATTACTAGAACAGATTTCCATAAAACTTTACAAACTTGCAAAAAAATTAGCAAAACACTATTCTGAAACATAAAATTCGCACGTATAATATTTGTTGAGATATGAGCATTTATATTATTATTTTTATTTTTATTTATTTTTTTTTTTTTACTGCGTATGCGCGAAAAATGGAGAAAATTTTATTACAAACATTGAAAGCTAGGTATATTATACAACTTTTTTCAAGAGTTCTTTTGAATAGAGACGAAATTAAGCAAATTGACGGCAAAAGAATCAGCTAGATTTTAGGTATTTTATAGAATTGAAATTTCATAAGGGGTTTTTGGCATGTCGTGTATTGAATTTAAAGATTCAATTATTTCAACCACGTTGCAAAAGTTCTTTTTGGGGAAAAATCCTTAATGAACTGACAAATCTTAGTAAATAAATAAAAATATGTTAACCTTACAAGCCTATAAGGGATTTTTCACAAAAAAGAACTTTTGCAATGTGGTTGGAATAATTAGATCTTCAAATTATATATGCGTCATGTGAAAAACCCTTTATGAAATTTCAACTTTGGAAAATACCTAAAATCCAGCTCATTCTTTTGCCGACAATTTGCTTAATTTTTACTCTATTCAAATGAACTTTTGACAGAAGTTGCCCAATATATCTAGCTTTCAACCTACATAAAAAAAAAAAAAAAAAAAAAAATGTCTATCTGTCGCGCAAGTGCAATAAAAAAATATTTACTATAAATGCTCATATCTCAGTGATTATTGCGCATGTCAATTTTATGTTTCAGAAGGATATTTTTCTGATGTTTTGTCAAGTTTTCTGTAAGTTTTGTAAAGTTTTATTGAAATCTGTTCTAGTTATAAGCAAAAAACTTGGCAAAAAAAAAATAATAATAACTTTTGAAAAAAATATATATATGCCTAAATAATAGTGCAATTTCCACAACAAAACATATAAATATTATACATATTATGTGCAATAATGTGTTAAAGTTAAGTCGTTTGTAGCTGTTTAGGATACAGGGTGATCCAAAGTTGTTGCACTGTTCTTCAATTTGTGGTTGGTCCCCTAATTGTACTCTGGACTAAATCGATAGTGGAAAATGTGACTTTTTAAATATCCTTTGTATGAAGTTCCATGCTATTTCGTTCAGTATTTTTTCAAAAAATTGAAAAAAATGTAAAAATGAAAAAAATATATATAATAATTTGAGAGCGTACAATACTTGTTCTTGTGCACGGCGAAAGCCCATATTATTTCGGGATAAATATCCATATTCTATGGGAAAATTTGTTTATAGAATTAAATATTAGCTAATGTATGCTTTAAATTCCGTTTTTAACATTTTGAAAATTTACAACCGTTGAATTTGTTCTCGTTTTCCAAAAATTTAATTTTTTTTTTTTTTTTTAATATTTCACATTACCATTGAAAAATGCTGAAAATGCGCTTACAAAGGAAGGTTCCGGGATCGTTCAATGGGATTGCAATCAATCATGTTCTGTCTAGTAAAGAACGTATTATAACGAATTTAAATTTTTTAATAAGTGCATACATTTAATGTTCTACAAAACTGGAGTGGATGATACAAGACTTCTTTAAAATTATTCAAATTTCGAACGTTCCATTTCTATCATAAAAGAAAACTCTGTTCAACAATAACAAAACTTCGACCCAGTGATGCCAGATAGTCGAAAATTATTTCCCCAAACAGGTCTTCAAATTTCCCCAAATCAGGGGTTTTTTCCGAAAAAATCTCCAACTTGATTTCTACTAAAAAGGGAAAATAAAAATTATTTAAATATATATATATATATATATATATATATATATATATATATATATCAAGCAGATTTAAGCTCAGATTTTTCCCCAAATGCAGGCAATTTTTGAAAAAAAAATCTCCAAATAACAATAAAGCTAATGAAAGTCCTAGTCGTAGGGATAAATCATTACGTTGCCAACATTGACTGAAAGTTGAACTCCTCCTCAGATTTGTCCCCAAAAATTTTAGAATTCCCCAAAAAAGTCCCCACAAACATTTGGTCCCCAAAATTGTCCCCAGAAGCCTCAAAAATCCCCAATATGGGGACAAAATCCGCAATCTGGCATCACTGCTTCGACCGTTGCCAAATACAACCAATAAAATGCAGACGATAATCTTGATTACAAATGATTTATAAAAATAGAATACACAGCTGGGATAAATATATATATATATATATCAAATATTTACAAAACTGAATATTTTGCAAGCAATAAATTTTAAGGAACTAATATTACGGACAGAATAAGTTTAATATATACTTGATGCTATTATTGATCTTAAGTTTAAGCAAATGAACAATCTTATAACAACGAAATTGACGTGCTAGAAGAATGCAAATCATCCACAAACAGCATTTCCGATGAGCTAAGCATGGCAATTTCGGATTGTTATTGTGGCGGCCCCTATCAATTCACCGATGAAAGCCTATCATTACTCGTGGTTCTTTACAAGATAGGACATGAATGATTGTAATTCCAGTGAACGATCCCGAAACCTTCCCTTGTTAGTTAATTTTTCGAATTTTTAAACTCAAAATATTTAAAAAAAAATTTTTTAGAAAATGAGCACAAATTCAATGGTTGTGAATTTTCTAAATGGAAAAACAAAATTTCAAAAATGCATTAGCGATGAGTAATTCTATAAACAAATTTACCCATAGAATAACATGGGCTCTGCCGTAGGTGAGGATATGGCATCATACTATCTTAATTTTTAACGTAGAAAGTATTCGAGACCTAATATTCTTCAGAACTCATATTTGTGCACGTCTCTTAACATATAAGCATGTCGATGAATTTTCAAAAATTTGACTCCCAGTTTTTGAATTCATAAATCAAATGTTCGTTAAAATCAGTGAGTACTGATCAGTGAGGATCAGTGTCCACTCATGGGGCTAGTTTTCGATATCGTTAAACATGTGAAGCGTTATTGAGAGGCCATGCTGCATGGACAGAAACAAATGGAAATAGAAATGGGCGATGTATCGTGAATATAGCAGGCGTGGGAAGACATTTCATCATAGTCCTTTCAAGGTTTCCTTCACTCAGTTTGCAATATGTAATTCGGCACTGCATGAAGCAGAATGACTTTCCATGTCTCTGAGCATATTGCAGGCATTTATTTTTAATTGTGCTATTCAAATTAAGTAAATGTGTCTTATAGTGTTCATCATTTACCATTTGGCCATGATGCAGCAGCTCATGGTACACTACACCGACTTGATTGCATCAAATGCACAGCATAATCTTTTTGCCATATGTGTGGTTTTGATATTTATATCGATAGTTCTCCGGGACGCACCTATAGTTTCTGTGCTTCGGATTCTCGTGATGAATTCCCTTTTCATCGCCAGTTTACAATGAAATGCAAAAATGTTGCCATTTTTCACAAAGGATTAAGCGTTTCTTAATATCTCTTTCTGTTAATTCATCTAGTACCCAGTTTCCAAATTTCTGAATCTTCCTAGTTGCTTTTAAATGTTTATTAACAATTGACAAATCCACATTTAGTATTTCAGACAACTATATAAACCTCTGAAATGAGTCTTACGTCAGTAATGTTTCTAACTGTCGATTGTCAAACTTTTTCGATTGATAAGGAAGCATTTTGTTACTCATATTAAAACTGTTGTCTTTTAATTGTCGAAACCAATCTCTGCACGATGTTTCCGACAGATCATATTCTCCATATGCTTCCATTAGCAAACGATGCCTTTTCGCAGTAGATTTCTTGATATGAAAGCAAAAAAGTAACACTTCCCGCAAATGCTGTTTTTTAGGTATAACACTCGAGATGTTTAAGACACTAAATAGTTCTTTTCACTAGTTCTTTTCACTCTACTCGAAAGTCACACACAAATCAGAATTCCGAATGTTTCTACTGTTAAATACAGGGTAAGTCAAAATGAATATAACGATTACAAACGGCTATAACTATTTAATGGAAAAGAATTTATCGATAAGATTAACACATAATATAGATGGAACTTCAAAATTTTGTATACATACGTCATAGATGTTCTATGTGACTTCCCTTGGTCACACCGACAACATCTAGGCAGTAGTCCATTTCACGCCATACATTCTGAAACATTTGTTCAGTCACCGACGCAAGCGCATTACAAATGCGTACTTTGAGTTCTTCAATTGTTTTGGGCATGGGAAGAACATACACCCATAGATAAAAATCGCAGGGTCTCAAAGTACGCATTTGTAATGCGCTTGCGTCGGTGACTGCAGACATGCTTCAGAATGTATGGCGTGAAATGGACAACCGTCTAAATGTTGTCCGTGTGACCAAGGAAAGTCACATAGGACAACAAAATTTGGAGTTCCGTCTACATTCTGTGTTAATCTTATCGATAAATTCTTTCCCATTAAATAGTTATAGCCGTTTTTAATCGCTATATTCATTTTGACTTACCCTGTATTTCTTGTTCCACTGTCCACGATGCTGCACTAGCATAAATACTGCTTTCTCTTTGCCAAAAACGAGAATTCAAATAATATTAAAAATATCAGATAAGTTCAAATCGCCACTAAAAAAAAAACTGTTTTACAAAAATATTTCTAAAAACTGTTGTTAACCTTTAGTATTGCATACAATTCTTTTTTTATTTTAATTCCATTTTTAAATTTGCTTGGTTTTTAATAAAGTTCATTTTTTCTTAGGCGATCAGGTTTGCACTTGGAATGTCCTTAGCTTAATGGTTTTTATCTATCAAGGCTCCAATCCAGTATCTCGAATCAAAAAAGATATCATCATTGTCTTCTGGCCTATTTTTATTTTTAATATATAGAAAAATTTAAAATCTTTCTTTGAGAAATAAAAAAGACTATATGGAAAAAATTAAGACAAAGCCATGCCGATGATAAGAAAAACACTTTATCATCACGTTTTGAGCCATTTGTATCGTTCTCACTCCGCAAGATTGTTTTAAATTTCTATACAAGAGATACATTTGCCTTTCCGAAAAAAAAAATTAAATTCTATGTAAAGATAATTATCGAAAAAAAAAGGGAAATATATCGCAAGATCTTTCAGGGTCTTAGAGATGAAATCTTGCATAATGACGAATTTTGAATAACCGGCACGGTATACGGGGTATAACTTCAGAATTTAACATTTCTTTCTTTAAACTGTTGGGTTTCTTTAAACTGTTAAGTTCAACACATTATAGTTTATTGTGTACCTATACTACAGCGTCTAGAATAAACAGTGTGGCAATCGCCTACATCCGTGATGTTAAAATGAAGCTACAAAAATTAAGCTTACCCAAATGTTGCTGTGATCGAAGCTATTTCTCAAATCGAAGACCTGATTGGCTTTTCCCAGCTTCGTCAGTTTAATCACGTGATCTAAGCATATAATAAACCAATAGGGAGTCTCGGTTTTGTTGTCGTGACCCTAGCTTCGATTACAATGACATCTGGTGACAGGCTTAATTTTTTTAGTACAATTTTATTCGCCGCTTTTCACACTGTTTATTCTAGACGCTGTAGCGTAAGAACTTATCCCATTCTGAATTCATAAATTCTCACCCTTTCTAACTCCAATTTAACTCACATAACAAAAAGGGTTTTAAACTTAAAACTTCGTTGTTTACAGATTTTTTTTTTTTTTAAATATCACTCGCTGTGTAAACTGAGAGAGACTGGCTTATCAGTAACCTTAAATAACCTGTTTTCAGATATTCTTCCGTTTCTGAAACAGGGGATGTTTAAATTCCCCACACCTTTTCCCAAAAATATTCCATTTCAAAGAGGATGGGGAAAAAAAGGGATTTTCTGTAGTATTTCTATTTTTCTCTGATAATCATTTGGGGGTTCTAAATATTGTTACGAAAAAACTTGTCTACTTTCTTCAGTGAGAAAGTAGTTCGTAAACAATAAGTCAAGTTCTACTCGATGAATGCTCTGTATTGAACATAACTTCTAGGATCAGTATACCAAAATTGTGAATACAATGAATATTTTCGAAGCAGTCCTAGAGTACTGTTAATTCATCGCATATTTTGGCAGCAGTCCAATGCAAAACCGATTATTCGATGGATGTTCTGGAACAATCCAAGCAGCTTGTTCCACAGGGGTAAAGCAAATAACATCGAATACTCCAGAGCAGAAATTTGTGCTAGCTCACGAATAAAGTTCAGTCGTTTGGAGCATGAATGTTCTGGAACATAGTCTCCAAAGTGCAATCGCTCAGAGTAACTCTCTGAACAACTCTGAATCGCAGTGATTACACACTTTCTCCCATAAGTCAGCTGACTTCTATTTATGCCTTTTGGCGATTTTGTTCGGTGGTAGTTCTCTCCAGAATCCCATGAAAAATTCTAGAGCTCGGCTGCTATTCATTGTAGACTTTCGAAATTTCAGGAACACTAAACTACTATTTTTCGCCAAATTAGGTCGCCAAATCACCAAGCTTGTCGCTAAGGCTGACCTCACTGAAAGTGAATAAACTGTCTTTTTTTTTTTCCACTTTTACTGTAAGTATAAAAAACTGAAAATTGATAGATATAATGCTAGACATAGTTCAGAAAAAGTTGATAAAGAACGAAATTTTAACTTTAAGAAAGTTTTTTGTTGTGTGAGTTTAAAACTTATGGGCCAAATTCATAAAACCGATTGGTTCCTTTGCTAAGAAGTATAATGTATCTGAAAGTCTATTAGAATGCTGGAGAAAAAAGTTAGACGATGCTGAATCATGAATGTAAAATCCGTGTTCAGAGCAGTTTTATACGATGATTTTTAGCGGAATATTTCCCTACAACAGGTTGGCCTAAAGTCTCAAATACTTCTGGATTTTTTATGAGTTTAAGCAATGAAGAAGATAAGAAATTTCATACAAATCTGAAATCTTAAATATAATTCCGATCATATTTTATGATTAGTTTCAGAGCTGTTTATTATTTTTAAATAAGTTAATTTTAAATGTTGTCGTGAAAATAAAATTTACCAATTTGATTGGATTATATCCAGCAAACAAATAAGTATCAGAAACATTACGTTCTGGTTTCAGATGTGGCAGATATGTCGATTTTTGTGTAACATTTAAATATATTTTTCCTAAAAAGGCAGTTATGTCACATACACGTCTGTATGGTACCAAAAATTGATATTTCTATACGCAATTCACAGATTCATCAAATTGTTGTTACCATACATGTATCCAATATCTAATAGTGCAAAAATGTAGCACTAAAATGTATCGAATGCAAAGTTTTCTGATATTAGAGATATAATTTTTTTTAACATTAGATTTAAAGAACTTAAATGTTATCGATATTGTATTGTTATTATAGTTGGTTTTTGTTCACTGTATTCTATTACACCTAATCGTGCCATAATTTCTGGTACAATTACAAAATAATTTTTAAAAAATTGTAAACAAATTTAAAACTAAATGTACGTGGGACGTTTCAAAACTAAATGTTACGTATAAAATATCACATACGCGATGTTTGTACGGTACCAAAAATTGGTATTTTCATACGGAATTTACAGATTCATCAAATAGTTGTTATCATACATGTATCCGATATCTAACAGCGTAAAAATGTATCACTAATGTTATCGAATGTAAAGTTTTCTGATATTAGAGATATAATTTTTTTTAGCATCAGATTTAAAGAATTTAAATATTATCGATATTGCATTGTTATTATCGTTTGTTTTTATTCACTATATTCTATCACACTGTCACAAACACTATATATTTACACTTAATCGTGCCATAATTTCTGGTACAATTACAAAAGAATTTAAAAAAATGAATAAAATTTAAAACTAAATCTTCTTAAATTTTTATTTTACCTTTAAATTTAACATATTGCACCTTTTATTCAAAATAATCGGCTTCTGCTTGGGCCCGCTTCTCTTACCGTCATTGAAAGCCCAAGCCAATATTATTCTACGGGAAATTTTGTTTACTTATAACTCATTTACCAATACATGATTTTAAATTTTGTTTTCCCATTCAGAATATTTACAACTGTCAAATTGACGGACGTTTTTTAAAAATGAGTTTTTAAAATTTTAAATGTTTTATTTTGAAGCTGTAAAATACGAATTTTCAATGTGTGAAATTTTTCATTTTGCAGTTTCAAAATAAAATAGTAAAAATTTAAAAAATCCGTTTTTAAAAATCGTCCGTCAATTTAACAGCCGAGAATTTTCTGAATGTGAAAATAGAATGTTAAAATATGCATTAGTTAATGAATTATAAATAAACCAAATTTTCCATAGAATAACATTGGCTTGGGCTTCTGGCTTTGTTGCCAGATTTTGCGACTTTTTTATTCAATAGTCATCAATAATTTTGAGAAGTGATGTTTGATATAAGGAAAGCGCAGATGACGTCATGCACAGACAAACTTGTTTACTTTTTATTCTTCTCAGGGCAAAACATTGGTATTTCCACCAATGCAGGTAGTTCTTTTGCCCCTCGTGAATGGCAAAGATTGATTGACGGAACGTTAGTTTGTAAACACGCCCTTTCCTTATACATAATCATACTTGCCAACATCCTAATTAATATTCCGTAGTATCTTAACCACGCCTCCTTTTTTACACCAGTATTTTTTTAGAATATTTTTCTTCTTATTTAATTGTAATTGCGTTTGTAGAATATTACTCTAAAAATTTACTGGTGTGATAACAAGGGCGGGACTAAAAATACTACGGAATATTAATTAGGATGTTGTCAAGTATGTACATAATCGACGATTCTTTTATTCTTTTATTATGTATATAAAATATCACTTTTAAAAATTATTGGTGGCTATTGAATAAAAATGTCGCAAAATCTGGCAACACTGCTTCCGGTGGCGGTAAGTGAAGAGGGCCATTAACGGCCCTCTTCACTTACCGTCACCGGAAGCCCGAGCCAATGTTATTCTATAGGGAAATTTTCTATACAAATAACTTATTAACTAATACATATTTTTAAATTCTGTTTTCACATTCAGAAAATTCCCAACTGTTAAATTGACGGACCTTTTTTAAAAATGTAATTTTTTAATTTTTAATATTTTATTTTGAAATTGCAATATGAAAAAATTTCACATATTGAAAATTGGTATTTTGCAGCTTCAAAATAAAATATAAAAAATTAAAAAAATATTTTTTAAAAAAAGGTCCGTCAATTTAACAGCTGGGAATTTTCAGAATTTGAAAACAGAATTAGTTAATAAGTTATTTGTAAAGAAAAATTTCCCATAGAATAACATTAGCTTCGGCTTCAGGCGGCGGTGAGTGAAGAGGGCCCTTAAGTCTCTTTGGTCAATTATCTATCGAAGCACGTATTACTTCCATGGGAATTTCCATCGCTGTTTTCTTTAAAGAATATTTAAGTTTTTCAAAATAGGATGCCGTTTCTAGCATTATATTGTAGTTGTCTACACTTACTAGAACTGCAAGGGGATGAAAAAAAAATGTATATAAATGCATGAAAAAAAAAGCGCAAAAATTAAGAAAGTGGCACTAATAAAATTACGCAGCAAATTAAAATATAATATTATGTTTATCAGCAGTGTTACCAAATTTAAGGACTTTTTCATTCGCTAGTCACCAATGATTTTGAGGTTGTGATATTTGATATACATAAAAAACGATAAAACTTCGAAGTAACTAGGCAACTTTTACAATTCAAATTCAGTGGTAGATATTGAATAAAAAAAAGTCCCTGTTTATCAGGTAAGCAGTTATCTGAATGAAAGATCCAAAGAAATTTCAAGTAGTATTCTACACAAATTTTACTTTTATGTATATAAACAAGTTTTTCTTACATCAATAATTGTTTCGTATGCTTTGTTCTTTTTAGAACCGAATGCAAGAGAGTTTGAAGCTGTTCGATTCAATTTGCAACAACAAGTGGTTCACGGACACCTCCATCATTCTCTTCCTAAATAAGAAAGATCTGTTCGAAGAAAAGATTAAGAAGTCTCCCCTCACTATCTGCTTCCCAGAATACACCGGTCAGTACATAATCATTTTCTAAAATCTTGTACCTTCATTAACAACACTTAAGAGGGGACAATACCTAATCTCGCCGGCAGCCTTCGCCCATGTTATTCTATGGGAAAATTTGTTCACATAATTACTCATTACCTAATGAATATTTTTCAATTCTGTTTTCACATTTAGAAAATTCATAAGCGTTAAATGAGTACTTCTTTTCCAAAAATTGATTTTTTAAAATTTTAGTATTTCATTTTGCGACTAGAAAATGAGAAAAATGCATTTTGTGAAAAATCGCATTTTTGGACTCAAAATTAAAATGTAAAAATAAAAAAAAAATGAATTTTTCAAAAATGAGTACTCATTGAACGGTTATGAATTTTCTGACAGCGAAAACAGAATTTAAAAATATTCATTAGGTAATGTGTAATTGTCGCAACAAATTTTCCCATAGAATAACATGGGCGAAGGCTGCCAGCGAGATTAGGTATTGTCCCCTCTTAACCAAATGTGGGGTGAGCCACGGTAGCCCAGTCGGTAGAGCGCCGGTCTCGTAATTGGAAGATTGCGGGTTCAGTACTCGAGCCGGCCAAAGACCGTCGTGTACTCTAATGGTGGCTGGTGCACGTAAAATCTGTCGTGGCCGCAATGTCCTCCATGTTCCCATTAAAAATTATACCTCTGGGGGTCACCGAAGCGGGAGAGCCATCCCTTCCGTGGAGGATCAAAATTGTGATGGCATGTCTCCGGACCACCTTTAGGGGTGTGTCCCAGACCGTCGCTAATTGCCCATCAGCGCAGCACTAGTGCGACGTAAAACCCAACCCAACCATTCAACAACACTTTTCTATGTAATTTATTAAATATTTGAATTTATGCGATTATAGATTTTTAACACAATTTTTAAATATTAGCATAATGGCTAATGCTTCCAAGATTTATCGTCATATAAGTGGAAACTGCGCTCGATTTTTACACATGTATTTCCAAATTTATTTCGCTCTCATAGTTCACATTAAGAAACATTACTTTATATAATATTTAAAGCAAATGTATTCTTACATTATGATATTTATATGTTTTGAAGCCTAAACGCCTCCAAGAAATTAAAAATTGACATAATATTCTTTTATTCAAATTTTATAACCACATATTTATTTATTTATACTATTAATTTTTATGAAATAGGTGAATTCTGTAAATTTAATTTACTATTATAAAGAGAAGTATGTGTATGTGTATCTGTGCGTCTGTGTTTCTGCACTCTGGTGCATACACTACTGTCCACAGTGCTAAAAAAATTTGTAGATGCTGGGTAGCTAGAACCATGCAGGTGTGCACTTCTTCGATAATTTTTAATTTCGAATATCGCTTTTTTTTTTTTTTTTTTTTTTTATCCATTGATTTTTCTGTTTCGTTTTCTAAAATGTGTTCATTCATTTCAATCGTCTGCATATCTTAGCAACGACTCTTACACTAATTATTTTTTATTTATTTAATTCATTCATAAAAAGGCGAATTTTATTATTATTTTTTTTATTATTTATTACATTTATTAAAATTAAATGGTTAAACAGTGAAAAAGGTTATATACATTAAATTAAAAAAAAAAAAAAAAAAAAAAAAACGATTTTGAGCACTTATGTTTAAGCATGAATTTTACAATATAACAATTTTTTACTTTCATTTATTTAATTAACTCCCTTAACAGGAACTTTTTTTTTTTCTGAAAAGTTTATCACATTTATCGGAAAAAAAAATAATATAGTACAAATTAAACTTATTAAAATTTATTTATTTATTGTTTATTTAATTCCTTTAAAAGGAAAAATCTACTTTTTCTTTTATTTATTATATTGGTTGGACACATGTGGTAATCAATTGTAAAGAACGAGGGCTATAACATACATGATTCAAAAACTAAAATATTTAATAGATGTTGATATACAGTCATCTTTAAAATCTTGTACTTCTTGAATAATAGCAGCTCAATCTGTCGCCAATAAATATCCATTTTGACGTAAATGCTCGAGAAAGACTTTTCTGCAGGCAGTAGGAAACTGGACCCGATGCAGTGCGGGCGGGAAAAGAGCTGCCGTAGGCAACAGGTACCCGCAGCGAAGTTTAGAGTGATTTAAATGTAATTTCTTTTTAGTTTTTATTTATAAAGTGATATAAAAAATAGTGCTTCAATTGTTTTGAAAATTCATTTAAATATAGTGACCAGCGAAGCGGGCGTAGCCTACTAGTCTTATATATAAAAATTTACATTCCTTTGGTTGTACTTATTTCTCGGATCAGCATGATATTGCTGAGTGAATAATGTGTGAATTTTGTGTAATTTATGTATGAATAGTAAAGATTTACACACATGTTACATACGATTATATTGATAAGAAAGTTTTGTTTTGTTTTGTTCTTTTCCTTTAAAGGGAGTTGCCCCCCCCCCCCTAGTGATTTCACATGAAAGCTTATATTTCCATTTAATATTTATAAATTGAATTATATTAAATTTGTTCAATAAAATATACATTCAGGCAACAATTTTTATGGGTTTTGGCAAATTTGTTACTGATTAGAAATCTTTATATTGCGTTTTCTCAGTTTCTTATTTTTTTAAGAATTCATGATCTTCAAAATGATAAAAGTTCTAGAGGTATTTTAAAAAAGACTTAATATATATATATAGAGAGAGAGAGAGAAACAGTACGCTCAGTAGTAATATAATATTATCAGTGCAAACATTTGAAATTTAAAGATGATTTAATTTCAGTATTCAAACAATTATTCTGATCAAAAACGAAGACTACCCAAAACAAACCAAAAAAGAAATATAGTAAAATCTAAATGAATTATAGCAAATTGGAATGAGAAAAAAGCATTATTTGCATTCTAACGTTATCAAGGGCCTGATAGAATGCAAATATGCTAAAAAATGGATGTTTTTCTGTCTCAAAGAAAGCAAAAGCTAAGATATATATATGTTTAATAGAACTTACTTTAAAAAATATAATTGGTGGATTTTAAAATATCTTTAAAAGGAAAAATTATTAAAAATTAAAATATATAAAATTTTTTTGTCAAAGTTTTACGTAGACATGCATTTTTAATTTTTTTTTTTCTGAAAAACTAATTAATAAATTTAAAAATTCGTCCCTAATTCTTCTAAATAGGTTCCATTAAACATTAAAATAAATAAATAAATAAATAAATAAATAAATGAAATAGTATTATAAAAATTTTTTAATTAAAGAATTTTTCGATCAGCTTGATTCGCACTAACAAGTATGAAAAGTTTAAAATGAAGTATTGCCACCTAAATTTCATACTTTAGTTAATTTTTTTAAAAAACTAATTGTCGTGTCGTAAAACTGTTTGCACCCCTGGATTCAGAAAAATTGCACCTTTCATTTAGTACCCAATTTGTAACAATGGAACTGATATTTCTAATTTATTTTCCCTTTTTTCCGCTTTTAACCCGGATTCGACAGAAGGTTTATGACAAAGAATGTAAGCTAAAAACAATTCTTTAAAAAAAAAAATATCTTAAATATCTGTAGATGTTTTAGTAGTTTGAAGATCATCAATACATGAAAAAATGCAAACTGAGAAATCGTAATTTAAAGATTTCAAGTTTGTAGAAAATATATTAAAAACTAGAAGAATTGTTGCTTGAATCTATATTTTATTGAATAAACCGAATATAGTTCAACTTATAATTACACAAGCCTGCGAAATTGAAGTTTTTGTAAAATACAAGAGAAGTTTTCGCTGATTTTTATGTTATATGGTGTGCTGATTTCCAAAATGACCTCCATTTTTTTCCATCACGTCAGGATTTTTAGTACGATTTTTTTTTTCTTAGAATCATATTGCATGTATTGTCTGACAAAAGTGATTTTTATCCATGTAAATTCATGTAAAATGATCGATTCTTGGTGTAGCAAATTGATTTTTTAGCAATCGATTTATTTTTTATAGGTTTAAATGGATGAAAACCACTGTTGCTAGATCGCACGAGCCACCTCTGGTCGAGAGAAAAACGAAAAGTTCCCTTGAGTACTTTTTACATCAAATTACGGTGAAGTTTCTAGAAGAAAATTCACCAACATACTATTTCATTTGTTTTTATTGGGGTAATTTACAAGGAAACATTCAAAAGTTGTCGTCTTCAAAAAATATTGAAAAAAAATATATGTGATTCTACTCTTCATAAAACACCAGAAAACGAAAAAATTATCGGCTGAAATGAATTACAGCGACCACAAAAAATTATCAAAATTAAGCATTTTTGGCGATTTAGCGCTGTTAGGCGATAAGTTTGCTAGCACCGAGATTGCCGTGTACGAACAGAACCGTGTTTTGCTTCTCCGCCAAGCACTCAAAATCCATCGCCTAACAATGTGAAATCGCCAAATATGCTTAATATTGATAATTTTTTGTGGCCGCTGTAATTCATTTCAGCCTATAATTTTTCACTTTCTGGTGTGGTGTTTTATGAAGAGTAGAATCACATATATTTTTTTCAGTATTTTTTGAAGACGACGCCTTTTGAATGTTTCCTTGTTAGATAAAATAAACGATTAACCAAGAGAAGCAAATATTATGTATGTGTTAAAAATCGAAATAAAATTGAATTTTTTAAGACGAGATAGAAATTGTTCGTTACATTTTTTGAAATTAGCACTAAAAAATACATAAACTTCAACTATCAATTACCTTTTTTTTTTTTTTTTTTTTTTGTCACAGGCCTGTGTTATTAATCGGAAATATAACCTTTTATATGTAAACTTCACTGCCGCTTAGTCAAAAGTGCCAAGTCCCTTAATTGTTCTTCCATTACAATGAAAATGTTATACACTATGACAGTTTTATACAGAAATAGATCTCCAAATTCTTAAAGCTTCTTGAGGGGATTCTCTACTTATGGTCGATGGAAGACAAAAATAATATTATTCTATAAGAAAATTATCCTTGTTGTAAACTCATTAACTCGTTAGCGCCCAGTGTCCTCATTTGAGGACAGCTAATAAAATAGCACGTATATTTTTTGTGGTTTCTTGGAATGATTTCTGCTTTTTAGTGACAGTTTTTAGCGTCACTCTAAATGATCCCTGAAAGTTTTATGTGCCTACTATTAATTATTATTCATAATTTGGATAGTCATTTTATGATTTTTCATTCGTCGCACATATATTTGCTTTTTGGGCAGATATACTAACTTAAATCAAGTTAAATAATAATACACATTATAATACTTTATTTTCGAGGTCTTTGTCAACATATTATAGGAAATTAGTCTGTTACCTCAAAGTTTTTCTATCTCGAAGTTTTCTCGCTAGAACACTAAACGTCAATAAATGAGGATAGGCTTTAAATTTAAAACTATCAGAAGAATTGTTTAAGTTAATCTATTTTACTGTCAGTTGTCTATATTCATTTAGAAGTGAAATAATCAGCTAATAATATTTTGCAAAATTAATTCGGGCGTTAACAGGTTAATTGATACATATTGTTAAATTCCGTTTTCACATTCAGAAAAGTGTTACATAAGTAATCTATTTTTTTTTTTTTTTTTTAAAGTTGTAAAATACAAATTTTTACTTAGTGAAATTTTGCGTTTTACGGATTTAAAATAAATTTGAAAAAAAAAAAAAAAAAAGCGGAGGTGGGGGGGGGTTACCAATTTAACAGTTGTGAGTTTTTTTAATATGAATACGGAATTTAAAAATGTATTATTTAATGAGTTATAATGGAATTATTTTCCCATAGAATAACATTGGCTTTCACTTCCATCGACGATAAATAGAGAGTCCCCTTAATTATCCCAAATGTACTATTATACAATGTAAAGTGAATTTGAAAGAAATCTCTTAATTTGCATTTAATTTTATTAAAGTAAATGCTGATTACTTTTTAATTAAAACAGATGTACTCATATTTTATTTATTTATTTATTGCAGGTGCTCAGGAGTACGGTGAGGCAGCTGCCTATATCCAGGCTCAGTTCGAAGCAAAGAACAAATCCACTACAAAGGAAATATACTGCCATATGACCTGCGCTACGGACACGACCAACATCCAGTTTGTGTTCGATGCAGTCACTGATGTCATTATTGCCAACAACCTAAGAGGGTGCGGCCTCTATTGAACACACAACCCTTCTCATATTTCCAATACAACCCGAACCCTCGTCCCTCAAGAACGAAATTATTATTTGATACGGCATTTAAGTCTATGCTCTCATTTATTGTTGTTAACCCACTTTAAACCCAAGAGTCAGTCGTATGTTTATATAAGTGAGATTTTTCCCCTTTCTGATCCTTAGCTTTGTAAAGTGATTTATTAAGTTTTTAAAAAAAGTAATTGATTATTTATGAACATTTGCCTTTTTGGTGTATTCAGTTGCTGGCACAACGTAAGTTCAAACATTCTGATTACGTTCCTTCTAAATGAAAGATGTATTTAATTATTATTTTATACTTCTGTAACCCAGCCATTCGTTTCTCCTTTACCTTTTGAAAATGCTTGCTGCACAAAGTTCATATTCCGAGAAGTTTTAAACGGCGGTCGATAGGAATCGATTCAATGCGATTCCATATCGACGTGAAATTTGGAACAAAATTGTGATAACTTTGCGATCCTGCGATGATTCAAAGTTCTTGTCGGGGACGCAGATGCAGTTTTTGAAACTGCAACGCTGAATCCTTTTCATTACACGTTAATTCTTGAATATATCGTATTTGTTGCACAGTCAAATTGTTGCCCAAGATCAGTTTGAATGATTTAACTTCTTTATCAACGCCAAGCAAGAGTTGCGCATGACAAATTCATTTTTGTTGCATTTACTTTTTTATTTTACAACTTTTTTTAAAGAAAAATCTTATTTTCATTTACATTTTGTTATTCCGTTTTTAATTCAAACTGCATTTACCGTCGGCTTTTTTTTTATATAACATCCGACGCATAGGCCAAAATATGCCGCAAGACCGAGAGCACAAACTGGATGAAAGTCGATTTAGAAAGAGATTTTTACAAAAAGACTCTGTCACAGGTTTTGAGCCCCAAATCTGTGGTGTGACTTTTTGTGGACCGAGAAAGATATTGTTTACAGGCCTGAAGGTTTAAAAAAAAAAAAAAAATCACTATCTTGTACGTTCATCCAATTATTTATTGTATTCAGCATTGATGACCTTTCGTGTAGTAATCAATGCATCTTTGAAATGCATTGCCCGATGATATTATTTGTTTACGATGTTTCATTTTTTTTGTGGCCATTGTGTATCTTATATACATGTATTTATCATGATAACAAATAAACAAGAGAAACAACACTAGCTGTTTTAGAAGCCATTCCAATATGTTCATCTGAAAGGAATACAGCCAAGATAGTTCTTCAGAATTCCTGCAAGATATTTTTCTGGCTGGTACTTACTTTGGTCTATGATTTTTAAGAAGCGAGGTGAAATAAGAAACAAAAACACACACACACAAAAGCCCATAGGACTTCTTTGAGACCAAACCAGCGGCCTAGCGGGTATTAATGAAACCGCAAATAAAAAGATATTGATTTAACGCCAACAGTTTTTTCTCAACAATGTGGCTAAGAACTCTATCATTACCCATTCACCCAAATATGCTTCAGAACTCTACTAGAACATTAAATTAAAGAAGTAAGCAGATTAAAAATTGGATGATGTTGTTGTATTAACGTAATTATGTGTATTGTCCTTTTGAATGGTCAACTGGATTCTTGTTTGTGTAACAGAAGACACCTTCTGAAGCAACAGTTGGATATCTTTAGCATTTCTGTTCATCTTATAACTTTCCCAATTATTTATTTTCTTTTCTTTAGGTTCCGCCCAGTTCGTTCTGGTTTTAATAACAATGGAACTTTGTTGGATTGAATAAAATCCAATAATTGTGTCAAGCCGTTTTAATGGCTGTCGTTATGCGCTGAAATCCCCTGCGTATGATACGTACTTTTATTTACTTTACACTTGACAACATTAAAGCTTTGATCCCTTGCAAAAAAATAAAAAAGAAAAAAAAAGTTTCACGCACTTTATCCAATCTCTCAAACCTCAATTACTATTCCACAGAAAATATTGAATTAACGCATTTTTTGTGCCTCGTGAATCGAAGGAACACGAGGTCTTTTTTGCATTGTCATTTCATCGAAGCATTTAGTAGAATATAGTAGTATTTCTATTGAGTTAGTAAAACACGTTGAATTTTATCTCAAGTTGATACTTATAATAAAAGTTTATGTAAAAAAAAAAAGAGAATAATAAGTGAAAATTTGAAAAAGAAAATTATAATTTTTTCCATGATATTGCAAATGTATTTTTTCATCCCCATCGAAAAAATTTCATCGGTAAACCTAAAGTGCTAACTTTGTGATTCCACTACCAATTTCAGTGCATGAAGCTAGATTCGCATCCGATGACTTGAAGATCAGCTGCCCATACAAAGCATACCTTAGAAATAGTAAATAAGGCAGATCTGATTAGCAATAGCATCGGTATACGACTTTAGCTTTGATAATTTATGTTTTTCTCGTATGCAGTATCTGCAATTTTAACCTAAAAAAAGTGAGGAAGGTAAAAATGGCGTCGATCTTGACGCTGGAACGACCAAGCTTTTTTCTAAATCAAATAAAGAAAAAGAAATACTTTAATATAAATTTAAAAAGAGGAGAAGATAAGGTGGATTTTTTTACCCAAAATTTTGATCCTGTAATAAAAAATCAGTCAGGTTTAGAAAAATAAAATAGAAAAAAAATAAAATAAATTAAAAAAAAAAAAAAAGACGAAACCTGAACAGATTATTACTGGATCGCCACATTATACAGTGTAAATATGAAACATTGTAGAAGGTTCCGTTTCCTATTTATATAATTGCTAACATTTGTGATTTCAATTTTACTTTTCTTCGAATTTTTCACGACTGCCTAATGCTCAATGTTATCTAGTGTTTAGATAAATCGATAAAAACAAAATTAATGATAAATAAGAATCAATCGCGAGAAAAAATGGTTTTGTTTTCTGAGGCTCTCAGGTTCTTAGGGGGTTTAAATAAACTTCCATGCAAACTCTCATTGTTGCACTGCATTTTCTTCTGAGGGAACGTTGGAAGTTTAGCCCCTACCCCTAAGAACAGACAGACAAGCCGATACCAACCGTAAAGCAAATATAACAAACACAAAGAATATCTATTGGAATGATACATTCACAGTTTCAAAACGCTATCACCTGTTGCATCGTTTCCCATTTGCAATGAAGTTGCTAACGAATGATTGATTTAAACTGCTAATTCATTTTGATGTACATGCAAGCCTATAGTTTTGTGCAATAACGTACCAGCTGAATTATCGGTGTCATTGTGAATAGAGGTTAAAACAGCTGTATTCATAAGGCAAAGCGGGAACAGGGATTTGTTGCATCTGCTTTGCCTTATTTTATCTGTACTGTCAATTAAAAGAATTTCTAATCACAAACCGAGAGTTGTTTCGTTTCTTTCTGCTCTCCATTTTTCAAATTTAGTAGTGTGTAGTCTTAACTATGCATGCTGTTCCTCTATAAATAAATATTTTAATGCTAATGACTTTGCAGGTGTAAGAAATTAGACTTGGAGGCATAAATATATGATACAATGAATCTTGCTGCTTGCATAATGGACCAGTAAAAATAATAAGTTATCATATAAATAAACTTTAAAACCAAGTTTTACAAATTAATAACATTATACTTACTTGGATGTAAAACCAAATTCGATATGGTTTTACAGTCACCAACACAGATGGGAATTCAAAGGAAATAAAAATAATAATAGTAAATCGAAAAATATAGATTACACAGGTCTGCCAAATCGTGCTTTTGATTTTTTTTTTTTTTTTTTTCACTGATTTGGGTGTTTCTAATGTTTTTTGATACACTAAATTCAGAAATGCTTTTCTTTTCTTCCTATCATGAAAGGGTTTTTCACAAAGTAAAGATGAAGAGCTGAAGAATTGATACAGAGGCTTATAACAGAATCGAAACTCTTTATGTATAAAATACATTAAAATATGCTATTATTTATATATTATCTTTTAACTGTCTCTGTTTCTTTGCGTCAAAGCTCCTTTTAAAATTTCTTCGCTTGTGGACGGTTTGAGCAGCTATGTATGCAGTAAACTCTCTATGCAGCATCCAATAATAATCTGCTAACATGTTCACATTCCATTCACCTTGATACCTGCTTTCTATTTCTTTGGTGTCTTGATAAAATCACTCTGCTTGTTCTTCACTTACATCGCCTAGATTTTTCAGGAAATAATTAAGACCGGAGTTGAAAAAATGGAGTTTTGAGCTCAGTTCGTTCAAATATTCCCACTTTTCTGTCAAAATTGTACGTAATGGTAACTTTTGAATATTTTTTCATCAATGGGCTCTTCCCACCTGACGTCAGAGGTCACATGATAGAGGAAAAACAAATAGCAGACGAAGTCTTGTTTATCTATAGCGATTGATGAAATAACATATTTTCTATTCTTATTTTTGATCAATCGTATTTAATCTGTGTTATTTTTTTATACATCATCATTTTTAATCCATTTTATATCATTATTCATCATCTTTTGTTTGCTGTATACATATACAATCATCATTTAGTTTATATTTGTTATTGATGTTCATGAAGAACATGTTAAATACTCTGATTTTTTGGTACTTAAATCAGTGACAGTGCAATATCGTACTGCATTTAGACAGTAACTAAGTTAATTAACTTGTTGTAACACCTTTATGCAATTAAATTAAATGAAAACATTTTAAAATTTCAAATTATAATCCACAAACATTTCACAAGAACAAGCTATTATTTATTGCTAGATTAGTTAATGTTATAGTTACCCTACAACATATACAAAAATCGATTCTTACAGGTAAAAATAAATAAACACATAAAGTGTATTTTAAAAATTATTAAATTTACAAATACAACTATTCTACTGTTTACAAATGCACAATATTACTTTTATTTTATTTTATATTAAATATTAACATTTTTGTTCTTAAGAACAATATTTAATTGAATTCGATTCTCCGAATTCGATTATTCGTTTTCCTCTATCACATGACTGAGCAGACGAAACTGGGAAGAGTCCATTAGTATCCAAAAATATATTAGAAAAAACACACTATTTTGAATAAAAAAATTTCATCGCAGACCTGTGTAATTACACAATGCATCAATTTGAATGTAAATAAATAATAATAATAATAAACATGCAATAAACATATTTATATAACGAAAAATTTTACAGCCTGAATATTTGCATCATCTTCCACCAACAAATGAACCTTATCTTATTTCGCAAATTTCTACAAGGGTGCAGAACAGTTCACAATGTAGATAAAACTGAAATATTCAATTTGATGCATAACAGTTTCAGAGCAGAATGACTATCAGTTGAATTAAAATACCTCTCACACTCGATAACTCAGCACAGTATTGAAAAAATATATATATATGGCGCTGTTACATGCATCGTTTAAAGGCAAATATATTATTACACCAGCCAAAGTCTATGAGTATTGTGACAATTTTTGGTACAGGATTATTTGAAATCATAGGTAATAGCATAGATATAGAAATATATATAGATCTATCATTCCCATGTTACCGTGCAAAAAAATTTGATGCCGAAAAAAAGTTCTAAGATCAGCCATTAGAGAGTATTGAAAAAAGAAAAAAAAGAAAAATGAATTTGAAACTGTATCTGGAGTTTTTCATTCACTTTTAGTAAATAAATTATTCATAAATTTTATTTACTAAATTATCCGTGTGTATTCCTGTGAGTGATTTACTCGGGAAAAGGCAGCCATTAGAGTGACTTTTCCCGAAAAAAAAGTTATCACTTTTTCCCTCTCGCTGACCAATCTATATCTTATTACTATATCTATGGGTAATAGACACAGAAGTTGATAAATGGCTATGTTGTAAAAAGCTATTTATTATTCCATGCCAAAAAATTATATTTATAAACTCTTCATTACTGTTCTATGTCGTTCTTCATCTAACATCTGTCAAATTGAACATTGTGAACTTATCTACGTTGCCAACTGTACTGCACTATTGAATACAACGAAAAACTACGTAAGCCCAAGGACTATCGAGGCAAAATTATGGCAATAAAATATTTCCCTATTAATATATATATGTGTGTGTGTGTGTTATGTCCGTGTGTCTTTTCTATGAAAACAACACAGTTCTACAGTCGGTAACAAAAGTGTCCGAACACTAGCAAAAATTCCTATGTAAAAAAAGTACACTTCATACGGTTTTGTTCAATAAATCCTTGTCGAATCCTGTTCTTAGTCAGCGTAAGAACATGATTCGATAAGTATTTATTTAACAAAACCGTATGAAGTGTACTTTTTTTACATAGGAATTTTTGCTAGTGTTCGGACACTTTTCTTACCGACTGTACTATCATACTTTTGTAATTACTGAAGCTATACTTTTTACTTTCTTCTATATGTAATATAGAGAAAGTATTGGATTCGCGAAAATTTTCGACCTCCGTTTTCTGACGGATCTACACGTTTTGGGGTGTCCTGAACACGAATTGATAGTTTTTAGAAAATGTCTGTCTGTGTGTCTGTCTGTCTGTGGTTTAGTGTTTTCACCGTAACTCACGAACCAATGAATGAAATTCAACCAAACTTGGTATATAGTTGGACCCTGGCGGGGCATTGTGCTGATTAGATTTTGGGATCAATAGCCCATCAGGTGGCGCTGTGATCGCATTTTATGTAAATTTTTAACATGGCAGTATAGGACAAATTTTCGTATTTTTCACCGTATCTCACGAACTAATGAATGAAATTCAACCAAACTTGTTATATAGTTAGAACCTGACGGGGCATGGTGCTGATTAGATTTGGGGATCAATCGTCCAGCAGGTGGCGCTGTGATCGCAAAATTTCGTATGTCACACCGTATCTCGCGAACCGATGAATGAAATTGAACCAAACTTGGTGTATAGTTGGACCCTGACATGGAAAGGGTCTGATTAGATTTTGGGATCAATCGCCAGGCAGATGGCGCTGTGATCGCATTTTATGTAAACTTTTAACATGGCAGCATAGGACAAAATTTCGTATAAATGTACATAATGAGCGTTATTTTAAACTTGTGATTGTAAAATTAATATGAATTATTGATAATAGTAGTAGTTAACTACGAAAAAAAATTTGTGCATGTGGGAGCACCGGTTCCCCCCTGGGGGGGAAGTACCCCCCCGGGGGGGGTAAATTTTCAAGATGGGTATCTTTCGAAAGATCTCGTCAATACCTTTAAAACGAATGGTTGAACTATAAATCTGTGACAATTTGAAACAAAGTTATCGATTTTTTGACTTTTAACAAAAAAAAAAAAATCGTATTTTTTTTTTTTTTTTTTTTTTTTTTTTAACGAAACTTAACCAAACTTGGTATTTAGTTGGTCCCCGACATAAACTGGTCCTGATTACATTTAGGGATCAATAGCTCAACAGGTGGCGCTGTGATCGCATTTTTTCTAAATTTTTAACATGGCAATATAGGACAAAATTTCGTATAAATGTACATAATGAGCGTTATTTTAAACTTGTGATTGTAAAATTAATATCAATTATTGATAAAAGTAGTAGTTAACTATAAATCTGTGATAATTTAAAACAAAGTTATCGATTTTTTTTACTTTTAACAAAAAAAAAAAAAAAACTTAGAAAAAAAATCGTATTTTTTTTTAAAATATTGTTACTGGTTGAATATGTATTACTTTTAACAAAAAAAAAAAAAAAAAAAGAAAAAAATCGTAATTTTTTTTTTTTTTTTTTAATATTGTTACTGATTGAATATGTATATAGGAAAATATAGAAGAAAGTCTTGTGGTGGCCACTTACGTACCCATATCAAACACAGGATCTGAATTCATCATTTATTTCATCGCATACCAAGTAAAAGAAAGAAAATGTGAGGTAATAGTAATGTAAAAGACGATTTTTTTTTTTCTAAGATATAAAATTTTAGAAACAGAAATACATTTGCAGGTCTACAAAAAAAAAAAAAAAAAAAAAGAAATGTAATTTAGGAGAGCACAAATACATATACAATATAATTACAATTTAAACCAGAAAAAATCTTCAACGTTTTGAAAGCTAAAGAGAAAATTTGAACAGCACACAGCTGTTTTGGTAGCTTTTATCGAACTGTCTTCAGTGCATAAAGAAATCGAAGAGAAGTACTCTTATCTATAGGAAAGGAATCAGATTCTGATTAACCAATAGAATAATGTGGAATAGGAAGGGGGGAGGAGGGGAGATTTCCAATAGGAAATTGAAAAAATGTAGTAGTTGTAAAAAATGTAGAGGAAATTAAAAAAATGTGGATTGACAATGTTGATTGAATTTCCAACAACCCAGACAAATGGGGTACAGAGAAATCAAAATTAACAATATTTTTAAGATTCATATAGATGTAAAAAGCTTCAAAGAAATCGAGTTCTTGAGTGGATTTGAGCCTGCAAATTATTTTAGCTAAATCGAATTTAAAATTACATTTTTTTTTTTTTTTCTAGCAATGCTTAAGAAATGGCCGATTTGTTTGTCTCTTGTTAATAAACAGACATAAATAATATGTTCTTTTAGACGGAATTGCTGTTCAAAAATTACAACTTTCTCATATTTCGTCTACTAAATCGGTCTCTTCTAATATCAATATTGTTTGGCATTTTCCACAATTAAGTCATTCCACAGCTAAAGTCCTCGAACAATATGACTTTAAAATATTTTTTTCGTTTTCCAATAAACTCACCTTTTCTCAGTTAAAAGATCCTATAGATATTCTTGGGGCATTTATAGCATTTCCTGTCAGTGTGATTTATCATACACTGATGATACTAACCACAGTCTTAAACTCTGTATAAAATAACATGTTAGTTACATCTGTAAACATGAGGCAAACAAATCTAACACTTCTAAGCATTGCGGGAGCAAAATCATAATTTTAAATTTGATTGAGCTAAAATAATTTGACCCAAACCTACTCATAAACTTGGATTTCTTTGAAGCTTTTAACCTGTAAAAAAAATCTTTAAAATATTGTTAATTGCGATTTCGCCGTATCCTATTTATCTGATTGTTGGAAATTTTATATTCAGTTCATATTATCTTAATTTCTTCCATGATTTTCATAATTACCGTTTATCAATTTTCTACTGGCCATTGCCCCACATTCCGCATAATGAGGAATTTGCACACATGGGGGATTTGAACAAAATCCTATTTTTCTGATAGTTTTAGGCCCATAAATTTCAAAAAGTTTATTATAAATGCAAAAAAAGTTCTCATTAATTTAAAAAATAACCTTAAAATTAACCAAAAATCACGTGATTTCAAAACGCTGCCTGACGTCACACTTTATGATGCTTCAATGTTTACATTTTGTTAGCCTGGTATGCAGCAATTCGTTTTAACTTTCGTAATTACCAATTGTTCACATGATTTCTGAGCATTTCTTTTTCATCTTATAAGCATTTAATAGCATTATCACCATTTTCCATTATCATCATTTTCAATTGTTTTCTTTTCATGGTGGTTGTCCAATGTTTTCGTTTAGTAGGGTCCTGTGGAACGCTAAATAATAACTTTTGAGAAGCTTTAGCAGTTGTATTAGTGCAAAATGGTACAATACAATATTTATACTACGATTTTTTAATATCCGTCATTATTATATCATACAAAATCTATTTCACTGATTCAAAAAGCAAAGCAAAGCACGAAATCGAATGTAAACAACAGTTACTTCCGTTTGTTGTCATAAAGAGTGACGTCACGATATATTATACTGCGTTTTCTCGATAGAGTAAATAGTGCGATGTTAAAATTATTATAAATCAGTAACTAGATTTCAAATAAAGAAAATGTATGTATTTATTTTCTTACCTTTTCATTTCCTATTATATAAGAATAAAATCAGAAAACGTGCAAATTGTCTATTCTACTGGTTGATCAGAATTAGATTCCGTTCCCATATATATGAGCACTTCTCTCTCATTTCTTTATGCACTGAAGATGGTACGCTAAATGCTACCAAAACAACTGTCTGCTTTTCAGTTTTTCTTTTTGGGGTTCAAGAAGTTGAGGATTTTCCTTGATTTTAGTTATCTAGTGGCAAGTCTCCTTTTAATAATCTTAATTTATCGATGTTTTATTCAGACACATTAATTAAAATAAAATAAACTTCTAACAGCAGGTAGTTTGTCATTTTAAAACCGAAAAGGTACCCCTATTCCAATATTAAAAAAAAAAAAAAAAAAGAAAGATAAAGGGAAAGAAAAAATAATCTGGTGTGTCATTCAGACGACTTTCTCTTACCCTCCATTTCAATACTATAAAGACAGATTGCATATTAAGTCTTAAGATCAATAGCGCAAGATAATAAAGTTCAATGTACCTTTAAAATAATCTTATATATATTATAAATGTGAATGTCTGTGAATTTATTTGACTGAGTTTCACGCCAAAACTGCTTGACGGATTTCGATGACATTTATAATGGAGATAGCTTATACCCTAACTTACAAAGTTGGCTACCTTTTATTCCGAAAAAAAAAAAAAACTTTATTTTTGTTATTTTTATGCATAAAATAGCAATTTTGTAAGCTAATAATAGCAAAAAATTAGCCATTTAAATTTTATCCATAATTTAATTGTTGCCAAAAAAAATACGAGTTTATTTTTTTTTTTTTTTTTCCAACAGGAAAATAAATACATTTATCTAAACGTGAACAATAAAAAAAAAAAAAAAAATTATGCACTTCACAAAAATTGACGTCATTTTTAATTTAAAATTTCTTTTACACATTGATAAAGTGCTAATATAGTTTACGATGCTAATATATGTTGTACTAAAATCAGTTTTATTTATAGATCCTCCTGGGTGATTTTTTAAATTGTTCCGTTGAAGTACACCGAACATTTTTCGCCAAGAGGTTTAATTTAGCAACAGCGATTTTAATCTAGGTAGTTCAAGAAAAATGTAAAATTTATAAAATATTACAAAACGAAAAAAATAAACTGAAATAGTAGTCACATAAATGATCTATTTTTATCTGAGTAGATAATTTTATAGAAAAAAAAGTGCAGTTTTAAAAATAGAAAATTTATTTCATCAAGCACCATTTTAAACTTAAAAACCATTAATAAAATAAACAGAATATGAAGCGTTCTTATATGTTAACGAAAAAGTGTCCGATAAAATGCTTTCTATTTTTATGCAAGAAATTATACAAAAAAAAAAAAAAAAAAAAAAAAAAAAAAAAATCGCTAATATAGCGACAAAAATTCAAAAGCCGCCAAGGGAGAGATATAATAAAGTTGTGTAGTACAATAATGTTTAGTTATTTATTTATTTTTTTATATACCAATCACTACGCTAATTTAACATACAAATAAATGAGCTGCTGTGTGTGACTGCACTTGCACGCTGTCGGGCAGAAATATTTGATTAATTCAAATTAATATTTAAATAACTAAATAAAGATATGTTTAATAGAAAGCATAGTCTTGGAGACAAACTTGGCGAGTGGGCGACCAAATTTGGTAAAAAATGGTAGTTTAGGGTTCCCGATGTTTCGAAGCTCTCCGACACACGGGAACATAGACCTTGAGCTTACCAAGGGATTCTCGATGGAGTCATCTCCAAGCCCCATCGCCAAAAGTTATAAGTAGGTGTGAGTTGATTTTTGCGAAAGAGTATGTAGTCACTGCGATCCAGTTATTCAGAGACCTATTCTGAGTCATTGCACTTTAGGGATTGAGCTCTAAGCGATTGGACATTTTTCGTGAGTGAGCGAAAATTTTGCTCTGGTGTAGTTGATGTTATTTGCTTTACTCCTGTGGAACAAGTGACTATTTTTTGGACTGCCCCAGAACATTCATCGAATAATGACTTATACTGTACGAGTAACAGCTTCAACTGTTTCCAGAATATTCGAAGAATTAACACCAGCTATTGGACTGTTTTCGAAAACATTTGCTTTAATAATAGTTTTGTTGTACAGATTCGAGAAGTTCAAAAAATGTTTGATATTGCGAAGGAGGTCCCATACTAAAGCTGTGACGAAAATAGTCGCCAATCGAAATATATTCAGCTACAAAAAAATCATTAAAATATAGTGTCCAGCGAAGCGGGCAAAGCCTGCTAGTCTTAAATAAGTTTAGAAATAGTTTCATTTAATATGTAATTCTATGTGAGGGGGGGGGGGGGGCTACCGCACCCCTCAACTCCCCATTCAGTTATAGCGCATGCAATTATTAAAAAAAAATAAAAAATCAAAGTTGTTATTAATTTGCTTTCAAACTTGCCAATCTCGATCAAATTTTTAAGTGGCAACCTAATATGGATTTTAAAATACCAAATTTGAATTTCATGCAGTTATTTGTTTTTAACTTATGCTGATAATAGATAAACATACAGACTGACCGCTAAAAATTGGACTTTCGTAATCAAAGCACCTCAAAACGAGATACTATACAAAAAAATCTGGAGTGACTCCACTCGATATTCCGAACATTGAGTAATTAACAGTTTTGTAGATAAAGTAAAGAAAGAAGAGTTGTTAAACAAACAAAAGAGAGAAAACCATAATAGAGTGTTTGAGTATTTTTCTCCATATATTACACAATGTTTTATTTAATGCTACTGAACTTTGAGCCCATAGATCATAATGATAAAGAATTTTTCGTTGTGTCCCTGTAAAAACCTATAAATGCTAGATTCACCAAAATGCTTATAGTTAGTGCAACAGTGATTTATAATATACATATAAATTTTCAGCTCAATTGAATAAGGCATTTAGATGCTATCGCACTTTTAAAAATTTGGTCCCATAGGCCATAATGATAAAGAATATTTCTTTGTGTTCCAGTAAAAAAACTGTAAGTGCTGAATTCACCAAAATCTATACAGTTGATGCAACTGTGACCTATAACATGTGTACAAATTTTTTGCTCAGATTAATAAGGCATTTAGACACTATCACACCTTTAAAGATTTGGACCTATAGGCCATAATGATAAAGAATTTTTCTTTCTGCCCCTGTAAAAAAACTATAAGTGCTAGATTCACCAAAATCAATAGGGTTTGTACTATGGTGACTTACAATATACGTACCAACTTTCAGCTTATTCGAAAAAAGCGTTTAGACGCTAGCATGTTCACTCACAGACATACACACATACATACATCGTAAAAATAGTGAAAACGGAGTCAGGGGACCTCGAAACGTATAGAACCATCAAAATCTCAAATTCGGATTTTTGACAGGATTACAATACTTTCCTCTCTATAGTGTTCGGAAAGTAAAAAACAGAGCTGAAAATTTAAAAAATACTTTGTTTACAGTATGTGCATAAAATTTAATTTTGCTTCCTGAGCAGTGTTCGTCGACATAGTAAAATTTAGCAAAGCACTTCCATCAATTACATTCAATAGAAAAGAATGTTTAGCTTAATTTTGGGTAGCCCTTTATGTTGTCTATAATCAATATGCACTATAAACAATATTGTGTACTTAAATTTAGTCTTACTTGAAAAACATCCAACACAAAAGGAATTGCAATTGCAGTAATTTCCAATTATAGCCACAATAAATCCAAATACTTTGGGTAGTCATTTACTCTGTAAATGAATGATTTCCATACAACAATCTACACAAAACTTGCTTTTATGCATATAATAAATTTCGTTCACTCCGTTTTGTTTAAGTCAGTCTATAGATGTTACACTGTACTTACCAGAAATTTCCCCTATGGATGTAATGTATTTGAATTATCTTGGATGTCCCTGTGCACAAACCATTTGCTAGAACTCAACGAAAAGTTTAGTGTAGCATCCCTATATGATACACATTTAGAATACCGAGTTTGGACTTTCTGCTACTAATTGTTCTTGAGATATGCTGATAACAGACAGACACATGCACCGACCAACCGTTAAAAACCTTTTTTTTTTATTATTTGAGGCACCTCAAAACGTGTAACTATTAAAAAAAAAACTCACTTTCGAAAATTTGACCGAAAAGCAATACTTTCGCTACCATATATATGGGTAAGAGAAAGTAACAATGTTAAAAGAGCATAAATAAAGGGAAATTGCTGATAATATGATATACATGCCAACTATACATAAAGTAATGAATTTAATAACGTTATGAAATTTAGCAATTAATAGATACATGATAATACCAACAACACACACATAAAAGTTATTGCAATTCAATTTAAAAGTTAGCACATATTTTTTTATATGATTCATTTACAGTATCAATTACTAGATAATTTCATAAAAAAAAAAAAAAAAAAAAAAATTAATTAAAAATTACTTTTACTAATGTTAGCATTTAGGACCATAACACTAAGACCAACAAGGTGTGATTTTTATGCGAAATTCAAGAAAGTTATCAAACGTCAATCAATAAATAAAAAATAATAATAACTGGAAATGAGAATTAGAATAGGAAATGCTCAAAAATAGCTCAATAATTCACCCTTCAGGGAACAACTAAGAGCAGAGAGATCTCAAGATTTCGGAAAACTGTAGAGCTAATTCAAGCCAAAAATACAGTTCATATTCCTATCTTGTGACAAAACCCAAATTTAAAAAGGAAGTAATTAAATTTCAACAAATCATTAACACAACCCAACAATGAATCAAGATAAAAAATATAATATTTATCCACATGTCATGTGGACTCCAAACTCAGAGAGTAACACATAACAAATTGCCAACAGAACTATTCTAATAAAAAAAAATTAATATCGAGACCAATCCCGATTAATCGGTAAAGGTTCTACAAATGAATAAATTCATTAATAATTAAATTCACTATTTTAATGTATTTTTAATTTAATAATTCTTAAATCTTTAAGACTTTCAAGAATTGGAGTTTAAAAAAATATATATGCATATATCTATACATAAACAATTATAAAATGATCAGGTTACACTGAAATAAAATTCTGTGACTGACATTAAGAAATTAAATTGTGGCTCTAATAAAAATAGTTTTATGTCATCCTTATAAATTCTAGTAATTCATTTTGCTAGCTACTTCTAAAAATCTGTATTGAAATTCTACAGTGTTTTCTTTTTTTATCGTGGTCAAACTTATTTAAAAATCTCTGAAAATAAATGCGAATACAAGAGGCAAGCTTTAATAACTATAATTTTGGTTTACGACACAATTCTAGGAATTCAAGCAGGAATTTTGAGCAAAACGAAGAATTCACAATGTTCAAAATATTGTTTCACCATCTAGAAAAATATAGACTAGAAATTCTCGATTATTCTGTCTATTCAGCTTATTTGTTCACCTTATTCGCATAACTCAGGAATCTATTTTTCTAGTTAAAAGATTCAGAAAATGACTTATTCGATCTAGATGAAGATAGTATATTAGTTCCCCATCATACTATAGGTATGGGGCACTTAGGTAATCGTGAAAATTTTCGACCTCGGTTTTTTGACTTTTTTACACGTTTTCAGGTGTGAGGAATCCGAAAATGACAAAATTTGTATGGTGTCTGTCTGTAGGGTGTCTGTTAATCTGTTAGTGTGTTAGTCCCTTAGTCCGTTAGTTTGTTAGTCTGTGTACACGATATCTCAAGAACAAATTGTCGCAGAGAAGTCAGATCAGTTTTAAAATATTACTTTCGACACTGGCAAGAACCCTATTCATTTGCAACATTCGATTTTAAAAACTTCGTAAGTTATTAGAAATTTACGATTTTCTTAACATGGGAGAATAGGACAAAAATTCACTTAAACGTGCATTAAATGGAAACTTTTTACTGTAAAAATGTCAGACCAGTTTTAAAATATCCGTTTTGATGCCGGAATGAACATCAGTAACTATAAATATGCTACTTTGAAAATTTCACAAGTTATTGGAAATTTACGAATTTCTTAACATGGCAGTATAGGGCAAAATTTCACATAAACGTCAATTTTGAGCGATATTTTCATCGTAAAGATGTCAGACTACTTTTGAAATATTATTTAGGACACTGGCATGAATATTAATGACTATGAATTTTCAAATATAAAAATTTCGTAAGTTATTGGAAATTTACGATTTACTTCACATGTCAGAATAAGGCAAAATTGAGCATAAACTTCCATTTTGAGGATCATAAATACATTAGACAACTTCAAAATTACATTTATGATATTTTTTTGAACATGATTGAATACAAATATTCTAATAGGAAAATTTCGTAAATCATTCGTAATTTACGATTTTATCAACATAGCGAAATTGTAATTTTTTCATATAAATATGAATTTTGAGGATTATTGCATTGGAAATAGTAGCATGAAACATAAACAACGGAATTGACCCTGATAAAATAAATTAATAGATTAGAATAAGATAAATATATCGAAGTGAACGATGGATAGCCTATTAGGCGGGGATTTCTTTCTGTCACTGTATCAAGCTTTGGTCAAATTCATTTTTTTTTACATGATTATAATATGTCTCGCACTAGAAATTTATGAGACCATAAATATGGTGGGGAACTGAGCAGAGTCCACCTATGCCAACTAGTTTTTACTTTCACTTACCCATACATAACCCATACATATAGTAGAGAAAATATTGTTTTGGGGTCAAATTTTCGAAATTAAGTTTTGACAAGGCCGTAGCCAGGATTTTTTTTCGGGGGGGGGCCCATCACATTTCTAATACAAGGTCATCGAATATGATATAATAATACGCATACCCAACGAAAAAAACGTACGCACATACAAACAAGGGCCTGATTAACACAGGGGCACATGGTGCCCCAGGCCCTGAGTAGCGAAGAGCCCTAAAACTGGCCCTGAAAATGCCCTTTTACCTCTAAAAATGACAAAAATGGTATTATAAAATGCAAATTTTTTTTATTTTAGTTTCATATACAGGTATATGTATGTACTTTTGCTGATTCCTGCACAGTACGAATGGTGGGGGTAGAGCCCACAAAAGTGTGTTTACCCCAGGCCTCAGACGAAGTTAATCAGACCCTACACAAAAAGACCCTGATAAACTTCATGCGAGATCCGGGGTACACATAGTTTCGTGAGCCAACCTCCTCCTCGCACTGAGCACCAATAAACCCAGGTACATATATACCAGTTTATGGGAGTAATATATCAGAATTTGCACTATATGATACCATTTTTAGGGCATAAAAGGCTAAATGGCATTTTCAGGGTGAGTTATATGGCCCCCGCTATTCAGGTCATATGTCTTACATGCCCCTGCTTTAATCAGGCCTTGCACACAAATCTTTCGTCTTTATTTTTCTATACAAATTCACTCAATACCAATCATTTTATTAAAACTTTTACTTATTAAAATTAATTTCCATGATGAATGCAGATGATTTGTTTCTAATAGAAATGTAACACTTAATGTCCAATGAAAGTCAGTTTTATGTTCACTAACAATATCTTTAAAAATGTTTTTTGCCCTTTTTTGTTTTGTTAAAAATGAGGGAAAAAAAAGGAAAACTTAGATTCAAATTATCATACATTAATAGTTCAACTGTTAGTGTTAAAAATACTCACGAGTTCTTTTAAAAGATACCCATATCGAATAACTGTCCCCCTCCGGGGGGCGTATCTCCGAAATGTTGGCGCATACAGGTCAACCTGGCGAATTTTTGTAGCTCGCGCCAAAACCCTCTCTGTCGCAAAGCAACCCTTCTTTCCACTTCATTCATGATTCGTTAAGGATTCGAGCAATCTTTTTTTTTTTTTTCCCAAGAGAATAAACTATTAAAAATGTGTCAGTGGAGTTTTAGTATCGTAATTCTTAAATAATATATTTAATGCAAAAATTTATTAGAAATCCTCCACCCTTTAAATTTAATTTAGCAAGATTAATGAAGAAATAAAATTGTAATATTCTAATTTTAAAGCTTTTAAAATTGTTCTTGAAATACATTTATTTATTTATTTATTTATTTTACTTTCTCTTACCAACATATATGGTAGAGAAAGTATTGTTTTGGGGTCAAATTTTCGAAATTGAATTTTTGTTATATATACACGTTTTGAGGCTCCCTGAATCATAATTGTTAAAAATGTGTCAATGGAGTCTTTGTATCGTTATTTTTAGATAATATAATTTAATGCCAAAATTTATTAGAAAACCCTTTAAATTTATTTTATCAAGATTAATGAAGAAGTATATTTGTAATATTATGATTTTAAAGCTTTTAAAATTATCCTTGAAATACATTTATTTTATTTTATTTTATTCTGTTTTATTATTATTTTTATTATTATTATTATTTACTTTCTCTTCGTCAAATAAAATTGTTTCTAAACCTATTTTAGATTATTTGAAAAGTACATTAAACTTTACATTCTTACGCTATTGATCTTAAGCTTTAATGTGCAATCTGTCATTATAATATTGAAATGCAGGGTGAAAAAGAAAGTCGTGTGAGTGACACACCAGATTGTCATTATTACGCATCATTATTTAGTTTATTTTACCCATATATTGTAAGAAAAGTTTTATTTTTGGTTCAGATTTTCGAAATTGAGTTTTTGCTACATTTGCTTAAATATCATGAAACAAAAAATTAAGTTTTTAGCGGTTGCCTGAATGTGTGTGTCTGTGTGTTTGTTATCACCATACCTCAAGAATAGATATTGGGACTCGGATGAAATATTAAGTAATTCGTGTGCAGTGACTAAGAAAAGAATTCAAATTCATTAAGTCTATGTGTGAATTTTCTGGTAAATACAATTTAATATTTTTGGATGAAACAAAAAAAAAAAAAAAAAAAAAAAAAAATTGAACATTTATTTTATGTGCATGAAAGAATGTTTCGTATACAATGTAGAACGTATATCCTTTATTAGAAGTTTACACAGAGCCCCACAAAAGAATTCAGATATATTCATACAATGGAATTGCTGAAAGGTCATTTCATGTCGTGCTATGTGTTTTAAATTCTGTGCTAAATTAGTACACTATATTGTGTTTGTAAAATATATAGTAAATATACAGGTCTACCCCAAATTAAATAAAAGCATTTCTTTTTATAAATAAAAATCAATGTAATAAATGCAATTAAAGTTTAATTAATTTAAAATTATTCTCTTATTCTAATTTACTTTTATCTTATCCGTAAAAGGTCGCGAAAGTATTGTTTTCGGATCACGTTTTCGAAATTGAATTTTTGTTACATTTATATGTTTTGAGGTCTCCTGAATCCAAAAATTATGTTTTTAGTGGTTGGTTTATGTGACTTGTCTGTGTGTATTACAGATATTGAGTTTGTAAAATGGATGCATCAGTTTTTAAATATCACTTATGTCATTGATAAGGACAATATTGCTTTGGAACAATGTAAGTTGTAAACTTCACATGTTATTCAAAATTTACGTTTTCTTTTTAACATGGCAAAATAGAGCAAAATTTCGTTTAAACGTCCATTATGCCAATATTTTGTCGTAAACATGTCAGACTAATATTTTAAAATATATTTTTTAATACACTTCATTAAATATGAACATTTTAATTTGAAACTTTAGTAATTAAATATTGTGTTTCCTTCATTTGACAAATTAGGCCAATACTTTCCACGAACTTGCAATATGGGGATCAGTTGTGTTGGAAATTAATGTACGAAAACAATCCTAATAAAATTAGTCATTTAATTACGATAAATCAAATTTATCGAATCGGATAGAGGGTAGCCTATGAGGTGCGGCATTTCAGTCTGCGACTGTGTTGAGTGTTCTATCATACTCATTCCTTTTAATATGAATACATTTCGCTCTCAATAGAAATTAGTAACAATAAATATAGGATGAAAATGGTTATGCGCATCATTATTACTTTGATTTGTATAACATATTAAGTTAGATTGTTTATGATTACTGAAAAACAAATAGAATAGCATTAATAAAATGTTTAACGTTTAATTTTATAACTTTGTATGTTGGGGTTGGGGGGGGGGGGTAAAGAATGAGAAATGGACATGTCCGAGGAGGAAATTATACTTAGAAAATTTTATGAATTTCAACCATAAAATTTAACACGAAATATCTATTTTATTATGATTAAGATGCTCTTTAAAAATACATAATAGATATATATAAGGTGATAATTTATGAAAATTCAAGCACTGCATCGTAAGAGAGATATTTTATAAAGTCATACATTTTAAAAATTTAAATACAAAATGACAATAAAAATAGTTGAAATGTAAAATGGCGTACTACTGATTTGGACTTATGAACATTTTTCATGCATTTTACTAAGAATTTGTAATTTGTTTGAACAATTTTTACAAACTTTTTGGCCTTATACATGAAATCGGATCTCAATGCTAATATATTACCATTATTATTATCTACTTCTCTATTCGGATAACTATTTCTTAATTTCAAGATATGTTTCGTTTTGCGATTTAAATCCTACATTAATAATCAGAAGAAAAAAAATTAATAACAAAAAAAGAAAGAAAGAAAAACGCCGGATGTTTATTTATACAGGTTAAGCGGCGTGAAGTTTCTCTTTGCACTTCCAGATTTGGCGAAAATCGCATTCTCTGGCGAAAAATTGTGAATTTGTTCTGCGTGCGCCAACAGTTCGGAGATACGCCTCCGGGGGGGGGGGGGGGGGGACTTCACTCACAGGGAGAAGAGTTGCTCCTATGTGTCCAAAATTTTTTGCTTACTTGATTATTACTATGATGAATAATTCTTATTGTGTGCATTTATAAGAAATTTTGTACTATACCGCCAAGTTAAAAACTGAGAAAAATTCAGACGGCAACGCCACCTGTTGGACGATTTCACCAAAAAGTGTTAGGCACTAATTTATGTCATGGTGCAGCTGCATATAATGTATATGTAATTCTGTGCAGTGCAGTAGTTCCTGAGATACAATTGGAACAAAATATTTGTCATACACAGACATTTTCTAAAAATGGTCAAATCGTGTTCTGGTTCCCTCAAAACATGTAAATCCATCGAAAACCGGAAATAAATTTTTTTTTTCGAATCCAATACTTTCTTCTGTTGAATACAGAAGAAAGTAAAAAGATTGAATTCATGACGTAGGACAGTCCATTATAGCTTTGACAAAAAGGTGGATGAAATTAAGCGAAGAAATGAGAGGTTGAATTAAGGTTGAATGGGTTTTACGGCGCTCTAGAGCTTAAATATGGAGAAGAAAGAACGTAATGCGAAATTTAATTAAATTAATAGGTTTTATTAAATTATTTTTAAATACTTTTTTTTTTTTCCAAGATAGCAATGTTTGCCTGATACATACTACACAAAATCAGTCTTTCATCATTTATTTCGGGGGGGGCTTGGGCCCGTCGGGCCCCCCCCCTTGGCTACGGCCTTGAGTTTTGATTATATTTACTCATTTTGGGGTCTCCTGAATCCGAAAATTATGTTTTTAGTGGATGGTCTGTATGTTTGTCTGTTATCAGCATATCTCAAGAATAAATAGTAGAAATATGTTCAAACTCGACATTCTAAATCTGCATCAAATGTGATGCTACACTAGACTTTTCGTTGAGATCAAGCATATTGTTCATGTACAGAGACATCCAACACCACGGGGAAAATTTCTGTTAAGTACAATGTAAAATCTTTAGATTGCCCTAAAGAACATGGAATGAACTTTTTTTTTTCTTTTTTTCTTATATATATATATATATATATGTTTTGTGCAGTTTGTAGTATGGAAATCACTCAACATTCATTTGCATTACCCAAATATTTGGATATATTGGAGCTATATTTGGAAATTGCTGGAAGTGTATTTCATTTTGTGTTGGGTGTTTTTCATACAAAACTAAATTTCAGTATATAGTGTGATGTGCATATAGTTTATAAAAAATATACACAGCTGCCCAAAATTAAGCTAAACATTCTTTTATACAGAATTAATTGATGGAAGAGCTTTACTGTATCTTACAATGTCGCCCAACAATGCTTAGGAATGAAAATTAATTACTTTCTGTTACCCGTGTAAATGGTAGAGAAAGTACTGTTTTTGGGTCAAATTTTCAAAATCGACTTTTTGTTATATTTACATGTTTTGAGGTCCCCTGAATCCAAAAATCATGTTTTTAGCAGTTTATCTCTGTGTCTGTGTGTGTGTGTCTGTCTGTTATCAGCCTATCTCAAGAACAAATAATAACAGAATGTCCAAACTTGGTATTCTAAATGTGTATCACATAGGGATGCTACACTAAACTTTTTGTTGAGATCAAGCAAATGGTTCGTGTATAGGGACACCCGAGAGAATTCAAATACATTACGTCTATGGAGGAAATTTCAGGTAAGTAGAGTTTAAAATCTGTAGACTGCACTAAACCAAATGAAATGAATATATATTTTTTATATGCATAAAAACATGTTTCATGCAGAATATGGTGTGGAAATCATTCACTGTTTATTTACAGGGATACACAAAAGAACTAGGTTATAGGGCAACAATACTTGGAAATTCATGGAAGTGTATTTCAGGTTATGCCGTGTGTTATTAATATAGGATTATATTTATGTACACCATGTGGTGTGTACATAATATTCAGAAGATACACACGGCTGCCAATATTTAAGCCATAACATTCTTTTTATTGTTAGTGGAAGTGCTTTACTATAATATTTTACCATGCCCAGGAAAGCTGCTCAGGAATTGAAATTAATTCTTCATGGCCAAATTGTTAATAATATATTTTTTTAAGCTAAATATTCATTGCTTGGTTTTTCGTATATTTACAAGTTTTGAGGTTTTCTGAATACCAAAGTTAAGTTTTTAATGCTTGATCTTTTTCTGTGTCACTTAGAGTAAATTAAAAACAAATAACTTTAGGCAACCCAAATGTTGTATTTTGAAGTTAATACGTTTGTTACTAGAAAAGTTTGATCAAGATTGATAAATTTCATGGAATGTTGCTTGTGAAAGTTGCGTGAATAATTTTAAATGGACTTTTGAATTTAATAACAGATTTGAATTCTATATAATGTGGGTTCAATAATGAAATGAGGGATTGAGAGGGGAAGTAGCCCCCCGCACATAGAATTATTTGTCAAAAAATCTGTTCTAAAGCCTAATTTCAATTGCTTTAACATATGTTTACATAGCAGTACTAGTTATCTTATTGATTAATCTTCAATCTGCATTTATAATATTAAATTTGAGGATATAAGAAAGTCATGTGAGTGGTACACAAGATTATTTTTCATACACATACTGTAAAAAAAGATTTTTTGAAATTCTACTTTAAACTTTGGTTCTTTGAAGTTCCTGAATATGGAAGTCCAATTTTTAGTGCTTGATTTATATGTGTGTTTGTTATCAGTATAACTTAAAGCAAATAACTACAAGAAATTCAAATTTGGTATTTTGAAGTCCGTATCAGTTGCCATGTGAAAAATTTGATCAAGATTGGCAAGTTTGCGGGCATTTAAATAACAGCCTTGATCATTATTATTTATTTATTATTATTATTATTTTATAAGTGTAGGCATTATAATTGAACGGAAGTTTGAGGAGGGCAGTAGCACCCCCCCCCCCCGCCCCAATCACACAGAATTATATGTCAAATAAAATTGTTCCTAAACATATTTTACATAATTTTCAAACTAGATTAAACTTTATTATCTTACCGTTACCTTATTGACCTTACGACTTAATCTGTGATTTGTCCTTATAGTAGTGGAATGCGGGGTACGAGAAAGGCGTGTGTGTAACTCACTACATTATTTTCTCAATGTACACAGATAACACAGAAAAGACAAAAAGAAAAATAATTAATTGTGTGATTTTTTTTTTTTTTTTTTCTTTTTGTAAGCTTTATTTTTTCAAATGTTGAATCCAAAAATGACATTTATTTCTACCCATCATGTGCTATTTTTAACACTTTCCAACAAGGTGTAAAAGTGTTGATTACTTCGGTTTGTCTGTCCACACTCTAACTCCAGTAAATATTCATAGAATTTCTTGAAACTGATATATGTTATTCAAGTTCACTATCAGATGTTCCCTATTGAAAATGGAGGGAATACCTCTATCGGTTTGTGTACAGGGACACCTGAAGGGTATTCCAAAGCATTGTGTTCCATGAGAGATATTTCTATAAAATATATTTTAATACCTTCACTTTAAACAATTCTTAATGAAATTTAAATATGTTATTCATATGCACAAAATAATACTTTCTATAAAATATAGTCCGATTAGCATTAGATTTACAGGACCACACAAAAATATTCAGTTACATTAATGGCTATTATTGGAAATTTGCTGGAATTGCATTTTTGTTTAAATTAAATGTTTTAACACTTTAGAACAATTTTTAACTGTGAGTATGATTTCAATTTGTGTATCTGACTTTCTGACTGTCCAACTTTTTTTCTGTCCTTCTGCCTGCCCCCAGCATTCCTAAATATTTTCAGAAATTTTAAAAACTGATATATGTCATTCAAGTTCCCTATGGAATGTTTCCTATTTAAAATGGCATTAATAAGTTCGCTACAACTGGTTTGTATTCAGAGACATCCAAAAACATTCCAATGCATTGTGTTTTAGGACAGATATTTTTATAAATCACATTTAAATAACTTTCTATTGTAAAAATCATGAAGAAACTAACATTTATTGTTAATAGGCTAAAATAATGTTTTGTATAGAATATGATATGAAATGTCAATATTAACACAATGTTAAAAACGCCAATGTAAAAAATTTTTAAGTTCAGACTGCAGTTTCAATAACGCAAAGCATACCGTCATCAGTGCAGAATGATGAAGTGGATTATTGCTCATATATATAGGTAGGGAAGAAGATTAAAGAGTCAGAGTAGCAACCAATAGGAATTTAGAAGATTGGAGCTGTTTGCCAATAAGAATTTGGGATGAAGAAAGCTATGTAAAAAATAAGAATATATGGATTTTATGTGATTTTTCCAACAATCCGAGCGAGGGGGTGCAGGAAAATCACAATTAATGATATTTTTATAGATATGGAAACTTCTAGAAAATCTAGTTCATGTAAGTGTTTAGGCTGACGGATTATTTTAGCTGAATTAAAGTTGAAATTATGGCTATTTTCCCAACAATGCTTAGCAATGGCCGTTTTTTTAGTTTCTTGTTTTTGAATATAACTCATGTGTTCTTTAAGGCAAAACTTAAGTTTACGTTTTGTTTGACCAATATGTGATTGTCCACATTGACAAGGAATACTATATGTACCCCAAGAGATGTGTGTATCAATAGGATCTTTTAATCTAGAAAGGGCTAATTTATTTATAGGTGAGAAAATTATTTTAAAGTTATATTGTTTAAGAACTTTAGCAATGCAAAACTAGATTTAGGAAAAAAGGCAAAACAATACTGATGTTGGAAGAAGACTTAGCCATAGAAGTACGAGAAATATGGGGATTTTATAATTTAAAAAGAGCTTTATCAATAATGGAATGGTTGTAATCTCTGTCAATAGCAACTGCTCTAAAATATTTGATTTCAGAATGGAGGGATTCAGGATCCAAACAAATGTTAAGGGTACAATTGACAAAAGTATAAAATACAGCCATTTTCTGGGTAGGAGGATGACATGAACAAGCATGAGGAGGTAATGAGACAGTAAAATGTTTATGATAAACAGTAGTGCAAAAACCTTTTTCAGTGTAAGAGGCCAGTTTATCATTCCGAACACTATAGTGAGGAAAGTGTTGTAATCATGTCAAAAATCCGAATTTGAGATTTTGATGTTTCTATACGTTTCAAGGTCCCCTGAATCCATTTTCATTATTTTTACGATGATTGTATGTGTGTGTGTGTATGTCTGTGAGTGAACACGCTAGCGTCTAAACGCTATGTTCGAATAAGCTGAAAGTTGGTACGTATATTGTAAGTCGCCATAGTACGAACCCTATTGATTTTGGTGAATCTAGCACTTAAAGTTTTTTTACAGGGACACCAGGAAAAATTCTTTA
This sequence comes from Salticus scenicus, assembly GCA_963930645.1. Lineage (NCBI taxonomy): Eukaryota > Metazoa > Arthropoda > Arachnida > Araneae > Salticidae > Salticus > Salticus scenicus. The sequence goes on from OZ005658.1 coordinate 175,973,167, forward strand.
TCATTATGGCCTATGGGGCCAAATTTTTAAAAGTGCGATAGCATCTAAATGCTTTATTAATCTGAGCAAAAAATTTTTACACATGTTATTGGTCACAGTTGCACGAACTGTATAGATTTTGGTGAATTTAGCACTTACAGTTTTTTTACAGAGACACAAAGAAAAATTCTTTATCATTATGGCCTAGGGGACCAAATTTTTAAATGTGCAATAGCATCTAAACGCCTTATTCAATTGAGCTGAAAATTTATATGAATATTATAAATCACTGTTGCACTAAGTATAAGCATTTTGGTGAATCTAGCATTTATAGGTTTTTACAGGGACACAACGAAAAATTCTTTATCATTATGATCTATGGGCTCAAAGTTCAGTAGCATTAAATAAAACATAGTGTAATATAGGGAGAAAAATACTCAAACACTCTATTATGGTTTTCTCTCTTTTGTTTGTTTAACAACTCCTCTTTCTTTATTTTATCTACAAAACTGTTAATTACTCAATGTTCAGAAAGTCAAGTGGAGTCACTCCAGATTTTTTCATATATATATTGGATATTATTTTAAGTGAATTTATGATCTGTAATACATTATCAATATTGGGCTGAGAAGTGTCGATCAGAGTGAAAGTATCATCTACATAACGGGTCCAAAATGGAAAAGATAATTTTTCAAAATAATGCATGTAAATATCAGCGAGAACTGGTGAAAGAGCCCATGGCTAAACCTTCACATTGTTGGTGAAATTTGCCTTGAAAAGGTGACACCTTTTCACAATTCCTTCGAACATGCTTTCGCTTTTACCTTTTCCTGTGACCCCTCCAATCCTTCTATTTTCCCTTTTGTATTATTCTTGTTTTCGATTCATTCTTATAAATACTGTTTAAAACTAAGAAATAATTGTTAAAAATAGTTTTTACAACCAACAGTAGGGTACCAGATTTCACATTTTCATGCAAAATGAAACAAAAAATTTGGAGTGGCTCCACTCGACTTTACCAACATCAAGAAATTAACAACTTAAATTAAAGTAAGAGAAGCCGTTAAATACACAAAAGAGAAAATTATAATAGGGTGTTTGAGTATTTTTTTCCATATAGTATGTTGCTTAACTTTACTTTATTCCACTTCAAATAACACTGAACTGCAAAAAAAAAAAAAAAAAAAAAATTCGACCCCCGATACCACTCTTACTGATTCTTATGTAAAATGACCTCCTGAATCCGAATATGACAACCATTTTGTCCAGTCACCCACCGTTTTCTTGGAACACCACCCCCTCCCCCCATTTTTATCACTGTTTGGAAATTTTACAGCCATGAATTTGATGTGGAGAATGAAAAAGAATTAATTTAACACTTAAATATATATATATAATGTTTAATAAATAACATTAATAACAGATTAAAAAAATATAAGAAATGTAATACATAATTTCAGTGGCAAATCCCCCCGCCCCTAAATTTTTCCCTTGCCCCAAATGTTAATGTTTTAGAATTTTCCAACTCTGTAGCCCCTCAGAAGATATTTAACAGTTAAAATAATCCTCCCCCACTCCCTAAAAATCAAATTTACAGTCATAAAATTACCAAAAAGTGATAAATATAGGGAGCTTAAAAAACGGTGGGTGATAGGGCAAAATGCCTGTCATCTTCGGATTCAGAAAGTCATTTTACATAAGAATTTGCCAAAATGGTGTTGGGAGCAATTTTCAAGCTGAGCAGTGTAATTTGCGTCCATAGATCATAATGATAAAGAACTTTTCGTTGTGTCCCTGTAAAAACCTAAGATTAGCAGTGAAAACCTAAGATTTGTTAGATTCAGCAAAATCCATACAGTTCGTGCGACGGTGACCTATAAAATGTATATAAATTTACAGCTCAATCAGATAAGGTATTTAGACACTATCGTACTTTAAATAACTTGAGCTCATAGGCTATAATGAGGAAGAATTTTTCTTTCTGTCCCTGTAAAAAAATTTATAAATGCTAGATTCACCAAAATTGATACAATTCATATGAAGGTGAAGTGTAACATGTATATAAATTTCCAGATCCATCGAGTAAGGCATTTAGACACCTATCGCACTTTAAGTAATTTGGGCGTATGGGCCATAATGATAAAGAATATTTCTTTGTGTCCCTGTAAAAAAACTATAAGTGCTAGATTCAGCAAAATCAATAGAGTTTGTGCTACGATAACCTGTACATACTCAATCGATCACAGCGTTTAGACACTTTCAAATTTACTCACATACATCACCGTAAAAATAGCAAAAATGAATACAGGGGCATTATATAAATAAAGTTAAATATTTCGTTTAGAGATCCAAACTTAGAGTCTTAAATTTACTTATCAAAATAAAATATTTAATTTTTTTTTTTTTCAAAAAATTGCTCACTACGCTAAAAGGTAACATATTAAAAAAACATCATTTGAAAAACATCATTTTTGAATGAGATATCTTTATAAAAAGAAACAACAAAAAGTCTGTAGAATAACGTAGGAAGAAAGGAAGAGGGAATCTAACTGACATACAGCTTTAAGCGCATAATTTTCGTAAAACATCATGTGCATAGATATATTCTCATAGATATATATAGTTTACAAGATTACACAAAAGAACGTCGATAGGTTTTTATCTCATACAAAATGATTGCAATAAAAAACTAGCAATAGTGGCTACAGGTCAAAATAATGGTGTGGCCCTTCATCCGGCAAAAAAAATAGTCAGGAGTGCAAAGCAGCAGGATGCACTTGCACTTACTAAGAAATTTAAAGTGACTTCTACATTTCGGTTCCCCAAAAATGTTCATTTGTTAAATTTCGGAGAATGCTACTATCTAACGAACAGAAAAAAGCAAAAGTTTCAAAATCAATTTAAAAAAAATATTTGAAAATTTTTCATAAAAATGTGTTAATTTTTTTTTTTTTTTTTTTTTTTTTTTTTTTTTGCAAAACTAATGATTATTAAAGGGTTGAAAAAAATGCCATTCTATAGACCATAATTTTACAAAATCATTTTGTGTGTCCTTGTTCACAAATCACAAATACCACATACTCTAAAACCCATACAACTAATTCTATGTAATACTTATATATTTTTACTAGATTTGAAGTCCATCATATGAGTACACAACATATTGGAATTTTTTTTTTGTATAGCTCCATACATTAATACCTATGCACATCATTTTATACAAAAATCATGCTTTTAAGCATTTTAATAATATACAATAATATGTTAAATGTGGTCAACCATGTTAAAATACATTAAAAAGAAATGGTGTCTATGATGCAAGTTTGTGTGTGTGTGTATTCATGTACATGAATCATAAGCACAACTGCAATGCTAAATCAATGTAACTCATAAATATTTATAACAAATTTGAAATCAGTTGGATGACAACCATCACAACTATCAAAATAATTTTGTATAGCCTTGTAGATTAATTATTAAGTTTATGCACACCATATTCAACAGAAAAGATGCTGTTTTTAAGGATTTTAATAATACATGGTAATAGTATTATATTGAATGCAGTGTAACTGTGTTAAAATGCATTTAAGAGAAATTCTGTCCATAAGGCCATAATGGACCGTAAACCATAATGTTATGAAATAATTTCTTTTGCCCTTGTACTCCAGCTACAAAAAATATAGACACGAAAAACTATGCAGGTAATTCCATATAAATTATAAATATTTGTACAAAATTTCAAACCAATAGGGTGATTTTTGTGGCAGGCAATAACAATGCAGACACACAGATAGACAAAAATCAAAATTTTTTCAGTCTGTCTATCTGTGTTTGTCAATGAGGCCTTAATTGACTCTTTGGCGTTTTCCACATATTAACCATACAATGTATTCAATATTCTTTGAGTGGTCATGTAAAAGGCACATGCTTTATTCTTTAATATACATTACTTCTATTTTATTTCCAACTTTGAATGTAATGTATAAGAAATATTTGGTATGGTCCTGTAAATTTATAATAATACACTCATGATATTCAGTTGCAAAAATGCTGCTACGATACAGAAAGTATTATATATTAATAAATTGCCAACTTTTAGTCCATTTTGTAGTTTTTGAAAAATAATCACTAATATTTTCTAATAGTATTTTCCAATAAAATTAACTGGAGATAATTATTAAACAAAGAACAAAAAATGCACACATTATTAACACTTTCCAACTGTACATACTCGTTTAAAAAAGTTTTAAAAAGGATTGAGTTCAATATACTTATTAAATTAAAAATACCTTATTAAAATCCTTATGAAATTTGAGCCTTTTATATATGTCGGCGCCCAGACGAGGCCATCATCAGAGCTCGAAATGACAAGAAAATCACTGCTGGGCGGTTTGTTTACTCTTTTCTTCTTCATCCTCCTCCTCTTCACTTTGCTTTGTTTGCTGATATAGGGGTTGCCACTCAGGTGGAATAATACTATGCTCGACGTCATTCAGTGAATTGTTAGAGGTTAATATTTCAAGAAGAGTAAACAAACCGCCCAGCAGTGATAATTGAAGGAAAAATTTAAAATATATACAATTTTTATTTATTTATTTTTGTTTTTGAGAATGGCTTCTTTTGGCAAGCTCTTTAGAGCAGGGTAATAGGGCCTCCAAATAGCAACAGTGCCCCCGGATCTTCAAAAAGAAAAGCATAGTCGGGCCCTGTTAATATAGAATGCAATGCACTGGCATTGTTTTGGGGGATCCCTATACCTAAACTAACAGTTTTACTTATATAATTTTTAATAGGGAATATTCCACAGTGAACCTGAATAATATAAGTTTGAAGAAATTCTGGAAATTTTATTGATGCTAGAGTGCAGACAAATAGGCAGACAAGTAGACTAACTGAACTCATAATCATTCTTAAACATTATTAGAAAGTGTTAAAATTCTTAATAACAATGAAAATGTAATTCCAAAAATTTCCAAATATAGTTCTTAACGTATCTGAATATTTTCATCTGGCCCAGTAAATCTTATTGCTAATCCTTTTTGTTCTATAGATTTTTTTTTTTTTTTTTTTTTTTCTTGTTCATATGAATAGTAAATTCTCATTTCATCATGATATGTGCAAAACAGTATTGAAATATAGTTAATAATAGAATTTACCTCTCACAGAACGCAATGCTTTGCAATTCTTTAGTGTGTCCCTGTACACAAACCAGTGGTACAATTTACCCCATTTTCAATAGGGAACATCATATAGCAAACAATAGCATATATCAGTTTCAGGGAATTCCAAAATATTTAATGTGTGGACAGACAGACAAACAAAAGTCATAAACACTTTTTAACTTCGTTGGAAAGTATTAAAAAATGTAATTGAAAATTGCTATGAAAAATTTAGGGCATTAAATATTCCAAAAAAAAAAAAAAAAAAAACTGAAAAAGTTGGCTGTGATAAATACAACTCTAAATATTTAATTGTGTTTAATTCAATCATGATTAATTTAGTCATCACTAATTTAATCATAATTAAAGGTTAATAATTTGCTGCAACTAAATTATCATTCACAAATAATTTAATCATGATTAACAATTAGTCACCTGCTTCATTAATAATTTAATCATTACTGAATTTTGAGTTGCAGCAAATAATTAACCATTAGCTGTGGTATTAAATTTTTAGTCAACTACTTAATTGATTAAAAATTTAATTAATTGATGCACAACACTGCTGTACAGTACATGTACAGCATTAGCAAAATTTATTTTGGATAACTTTTAGCAAAAGGCATAGAGTTACTTAAAAAAAAAAAAAGCAAATATTATGAAAATTTAAAAAGTTACCATCTATAAAATGGTTTGGATATCAGTTTCTTAAAAAAAGAAAGAAAAACATTTAAAAGAGTTTTACACATTTTTTTGTTTCTTTTTTTATTCTATCAATGGTTAATATAATGTGTATTTATCATAAATAAATATGGATAAACTACCATTGTTTAATTTTTAGTCCTCTATGGGAGTACTTGTTGATAGTTAATTATTTTTTCAATGATATATTTCAAGACGTATGACCAATATTGATAAAATTCTTATCATTTAAAAGATATTATGAGTCTCTTAATACTGTTCCATTAAAAGCAACCAAATCCTAAACCCCTTATCACAAAAATGCTTTCACAAATTTTTTCAAGGTACTTAAAAACTAAATATTTCTACAAGTTTTCTATTTGCTCATCATATATTTAAAACAAAAGAAAATTATATCATGATTTAACAGACCTAAAAATGTCATTTTAAACAATATCAAAATCAATATGTTATTGACTGAAACACAACTTTGATTAAAATGCTAGATTGCATAAATCCAACCTAGCAGGTTATTCCAACCTATCACACATTTTTAGTCCTCTTGCTGCTTTCAAGAGTAGAATATTATGGGATTTTGCTTTTCCTTTTTGATTTGGGGTATAGGATCTATTAATTTAGAATATTTTTGGAGTTCAACAGGTGATGGGCAGCTTTATTCCTCTTATGAAATAAATGTGACTTTTTATCTGAAGCAGTAGCAGCACTAGAAAATTGGAAGGCCCTCTCCCTTGGAAGACCCCTCTGTTCGCAAAATGTTTGAAAAGACCATTTTCAGAAAATAATACCTGGCATTAAGTAATATAAAAGAAAATTTTTTAAAGTCAATTCCTACTTACACTATCGAAAAAGTTTTTTAAAAATAATTTTGAATTAGGAAATAAGAAGCGCGAGTGCAAAGTGAAATAAAAATAATTATAAGATAAAAAAAAACATTTTATATACCATGTTTTAAATTTTCTGATGAATAATAGAGCTCTTATCAATGTGCATAAAATTTTTAAAGTGATAATGATGTCAATTTTTGTGAGATGCATAATTTAACTTTTTATAATTTTTTAATGTTCACGTTTAATTAAAAATGTATTTTTTTTTATGTTGAAAGAAAATGAACTCGTAAATTTTTTTTGTCAACAATTAAATTATAACTAATATTTTAATGGCTATTTTAATGCTATTGGATGTTATTATTTTCATATTTTAATTAATTATAAGAAAACTAATCAAAAATTCAAAAATCGGACTTCGAAGTATTGTGTTGTCACCAAGTTCTGAGCAATCCTGAAAGTTTCAAATTTCTAGCTAATCACGAAGTTAGTTAAAAATCGATTGCAAGATTTGTGCAAGATATATATATATAGGGAGAGTGTGAACTAATAGTAGGAATGAATAAGAACAGCATGCTTCAAGTAGCACAGACCTTTCAGTCGGAAGCCGAAACTTTATCATTGCTTTCACAATCTCCAACTGGCTTGGAAAGTGATTCCATTGTTGTTGCTTTCGGACAAAGGCAGCGTCAAAAACTCAATTTTAAGTAAGAAAATCTATTTATTAATCAATTACACACATATAAATTCAAATAAACATTTTTTCTTGATTTCAAAATCATTAATCTATCAGAATCGTATTGTTATTAAGTCTGATTTGGAGTCTAAAAAGTGGAAAATATTAAATATTAACTTTAAAAAATCTATATTAAGTCATATTGTGATTATTGGTAAAAATCTTCACACTTATTTATAATCAAAATTGTAATTGGATAGGTCAATTCCAAATGTTATCTTTTAGAGCTGCATTTCTGATCCACCACACAATATGACCAGTCCAAGGTACACTACTTGTAGGTTCAAGGTACACTATTCTGTTACTAAAAACGATATTGCTAATCATGATGTTCAGGTTTTGCTTAACTTACAAGCATATGGAGTTATAGCTACAGGGTTGTCACTCAAATAGCAGAATGAAATTCCTTGACTTTTCCAGGTTTTCCAGACGCGTTCTCAGAAAATTCCAGTCTAGTCATATATTGCGCATTGGTTGTAGTGAGGGCAAAATAATTATGGTACCACTTGAAAACACAAAAGTTACATATTACTTTGGCCTAAGGACAGATTGCCCTCCATGAGGAGTCCTTCTAAGAGATCTTGTTTTTAAAAAATGGCGGAAGCTAAAAAAAAAAAAAAAAGAAAGAAAATGACTCAAAGTTGGAGAAAAAAAAATTTGCTTTTTTTTTGACAATCATTGTACGAAATTCCCTGACTTTTTCAGATTATGGCTAAAAAATACAAATTCCCTGACTTTCATGGTCAATTTTCAAATTCCCTGACTATTTCATGTTCTCCAGGTTTTCCACGTAGCGTGGCAACCCTGTAGCTAGGAAGCTACTTCATGATGCATAACACTCATTTCTGAATATACAATGTATGTGTGGGTATAGAAATACATAAAAGTATCTGAAAAAAAATTACTTTTGAAAGGGGAATTTACTTTTTAAGAATTCTTCAAAAAGTTGAGCTTCCAAGCAAACCATTACTTCATTAAGACCCCTAACAGTAAATGTTTTAACTGCATGTGAAATTGTTTATATATCTAAATAAATAGAGCTAGAAATGGCATAGGTCTGACGTACACCACTTTCCCCTACATATATCTATAACAGTAAAAAGGCATTTTTTTTTTTTATTGGACCTTGTAAGAATGTGAAGATTCTTTTGTCTTTATTGTTTCATATTTTCTACAAAGAAAGATTAGTTTTAAAAAGAGAAATATTTCACTTCTATCACTGAGTGCTTCCCAGATAGAAGTGATGCTTTGGGCCAGAAAAATAATTCTCAGATAAACTATGTGTGAATTGGCAACAAAATACATTTAATAGTGTGAACAAGCAAAACATGTTCTTTGGATTATTCTACAATTCTCTAACAGCACAAAATGTTCCCGAAACGTAACAATCGCATAAAATCGAGAAATTGTAAATATTTCAGAAATATTTTGAAATGTTCAATTTGCTTCATACTAGTTTACAAAACATAGAAATGTCCATGATCATAACCAAAAATTGGATATGTAACCAAAAAGGTTCAATCACTTAAAAGATAGAATATTAAAAAGGATAAATGTTTCAGAAAGGTATCAGAGAACATGCTGAAATGTGTTACAATAATGGAAGATTTATGCTATTTGCTACATAACTGAAACATTCTGTGCTGTATGGGTTGGCCTCTATGTCTTGTATTCCAGGACACCATCTCATTCATAGATAGATAATAAACAGACACACAAAATGAACAACAGTGGCAGTCACTTTTTTTAGAATAGGGAGAAAGAAACAACAATATAATGAAGCATATTCTTTAATGAAATCAAAAGCATAATACAATTATGTAACAATTAGCACACATTGCATTAATTAATGCTTCTTATGAGAGAGAAAAACTTTATATAAATTTTTTTTGGTGAGTTCCCAGCACTCATCCAATGTCCACATATTTTCAAATAACATAACATAATAAAAATGTACAGGAATGTCAAAATGTTTATATACAAAAAGTATAAATGTATCAAGAATATAAATACAGTTTAAATTGTTAAGTTAAATCACCCAAAATACAGTGTTCATAAAAAACTTTATTTGTCTTCATAGTCTAAATCACCATTTGTTGAGAATTACACTGTAATAACCAAAATATTATAAATAAGATAAGTTTGTGTAACAACAATTTTACATAAACAAAATAACATTTGTAAAATTTATAAAGTTATCTTTTCATAAGGTCTGCCTCTTTCTGTAGTTGTTATTGGCTACATCACTCACGGTCAAATACAAAAAACATTAGTTGCTACAACAAGACAAATTATAGACATCTAATATAAAAAACAAAAACTATTTTTATCGAAAATTTAGAGTAACAGATATACACTACTGCAAAATATTTACACTAGTCAATAACAAATATTAGAACATATGTTTACGCATGTTCAAAATTTCTTTTTGTCAAAATAACAGATTTATTATTAATAATGTTAATAAACATAAATTATCATTCTTGCTTCCTTCAGATAAAAAAATAATGAGAATCATTTTCTAAAATGAACCTACACTGATACGTAAAATTTATATTCTATCATACACACCTTCCTAAATATACAAGCTCTCTAGCCCAAAGTAATCTGGTTCTTCACTCTATTTGGCTTAATGGATACATGGAGTTGGTCTCCTCCATAAAAGGCTTCACTATTAAGACATCATTGGGCAATAGAAGCCAAAATTCTTGCAGTTAAAACAAAATGTCTACACTAAGAAGAGATACAATAATGCTTTGTTCCTTTGCATAGAAAAAGCTGGAAAATAGTCAAAAGTTATGGTAATATGTTGGCAATCTTTAAGCGGGTGCATCACAGATCGTCAAGGTCATCGAAAGCCCACATTATTCTATGGCAAAATTTGTTTATAGAATTAGACATTATCTAATTGTTATTTTCAAATTCTGTTTCCATATTCTGAAAATACGCAACCGTTCAATAAGTACTTATTTTCCCAAAATTTATTTAAAAACATTTTTAATTTGAATTTTGAGTTTAAAAATGCCAATTTACATTCAATGCATTTTTCTCATTTTTGAGCTGTAAAATGAAATATTAAAATTCAAAAAATTCAGTTTTTGGAAAATGGGTACTCATTTAACAGTTGTGAATTTTCTGAATGTAAAAACAGAATTTTAAAATACCAATTAGGTAATGAATAATTTTATAAAAAAAATTTTGCTATAGACTTACATGGGATTTGGCGACTAGAGACGGGGAAATTGTAAGAGGGAGTGAGCAGCCTTAACAAACCTTCATGAAACTGAATTTCTCAATTATTTCATTTGATTACAAAGTCCCTGCATCATACTGCAAGGGACATTAAGACATGTCGCACTCTCAGCTTGTGACAGGCCATCTGTTCCTCTCCATCTAATGACTTCCATGTTAATAAATTGGTTAAAAATATGCCATTTGACATACCAATACTATATTGAAGCCAAAAGTTTGAGATTAAAAAGAACGTACTTTGCAAAAACCTTCGAAATTTTGAAAAATATTTTTTAAGGAAACTTATATGTAATTACAAAAAAAAAGGTTGGGGTGGGGGTAGAGAGCGAGAGAGAGAGAGAGAGATGTTGATCTATGCAAAAATTGGAGCTTTAAAGCTGCCCTTTCATAAAATTCCATTTCATAAAAAATGGTGTGTTGGGGTGCCACTCTAGGGTCATTTTTTGTTCATTAGATTCCGACTTAATGAGGATTCTGACACAACAAACATTCATGCTTTAACCACGCAACACCAGATGTTATTGAGTTTAACAGTTAACTAAAGAAGATATTTTATATTAAGTATTGTTTTTAAGTAAGGAAAGGATAGATGTTTATTTTATTATAAAAAAAAAAATTGATCTGAAAAAAAAATTTATATTTAAAAATAAATTTCAAACTTGAAGCACTAATCAATCGAAAACTTTTGAAAATCTTCATATTTGAATAAGTTTACATAACTTGTAAAAAAAAGTTTCATAATAAAATAATTACTTTTGAAGTCACCTGTAGTTTTTGCTGTTTTATGCTCCCTCAAGGAAATTTCCATGAACATTTATTTGTATTCATTCTATACTCTTATTCCACTGAAGTTGTACAAATACAACACCCTGTATTTAGTAAGATAAGACTAATTTTAATAATTTTATTTTAAATTATTGTTATATATGATCGAAATAATGAGTATTACTGTTTGTATTTAGAAAAAAATCATTATTTCTATTTAAATCAAATTTGAGTGTAAAGGTTGATATTTTTTTTTTATTACCAACTATGTGAAAAATACCAGAGCCGGGAATTGAACCCGGGCACCTCCACTTAACGCACGGATGCTCTACCACTGAGCTACCCTGGCTGACAACCAGCAAGGCACTTCTCGCATAATATTCGTTGGCAAAGTCACCGAGTCTGCAAACGCAGATAGGTGACTAGAAATTTCTAAATCATTATTTCTAGTTTTGGCATTTAATGGGTTAAAAGAAGCAGGGAATGAAGCCATTGAATTTCTTAAAGAACTATTCAACAAATGTATAACATTATGTGATGTTCCAAAGGACTGGAAAAATGCCATCATACTCTTACTCTTTAAAAAAGGTGAAAAAGAAGATATTAGAAATTATTGTCCAATCAGCCTACTCTTGATTTTGTATAAAATTCTGATGAAAGTTCTGATAAACTGCTTACAGAAACAATAAAATGCAGCACAACCTGAAAAACAAGCAAGATTTGAAAGTGGTTTTAGTACCAAGGACTATATTCATACAATTAGAGAAATTACTGAAAGAAGTAATGAATACGAACTCCCTCTGTGTGTGGCTTTTGTGGACTATGAAAAAACTTTTGACTCTGAATCATTACTAGCAGTTATGGATGCATTAGGGAATACTAATATTGATTCAGGATATATTCACCTTATTGGAAACATTTATAAAGAAGCAACAGCCAAATTAAAACTTTACACAACAAATAATGCATTCAAAATTAGAAAGGGTATAAAACAATGGGACACAATTTCACCCAAACTCTTCAATACGTCAAGAAGTTTAAAAATAAATGAATTGGGAACAGAAAGACATAAAAATTGATGGACAGTTTATAAATCACTAGAGATTTGCAAATGATGTTGTACAGCTTGCCTCTTCATTTGAGGATTTGCAAGAAATGCTTCAGAAATTAAACAAAGAAAGCAAGCTTGTTGGACTGAAAATGAACCTCAGCAAGACAAAAGCTATGTCAAATTCCTTTGTTTCTCCACTGACGATCACTGTTGATATGGATGAATTAAAAACGGTATGCAGTTATACTTATCTGGGACAAGTCCTTACCATGAATGGGAACATCAAGGAAGAAATTAACAACAGAGTTAATTTTGCATGGAGAGCATTCTGAAAAAATAGCGCTATATTCAAAAGCGACTTTCCAATCTGTTTGAAAAGAAAATGATCTGTGCATTTTGCCTGTTTTAACTTATGCTTCAGAAACTTGGACATTAACATGTAAAGTTATACAAAAACTTCAAACAACTCAGAGATGCATGTTAGGATTCACCCAAAGAGACAGAAAGTGAAACGCTTGGATTAGGAAACAAACCAAAGTTACTGATGTTATTTCTAGAGTCAAGAAGTTGAAATGGAGCTGGGCTGGGCACTTTACACAAAGAAATGATGATAGATGGACCACCAAAGTTTTATTTTGGATACCAAAGAGATAAGAAAAGACCAAAGAAAAGACCACTGTGTCGTTGGAGAGATGAAACTGTGAAGTTTGGAAGAGCAGAATGGAGAAGAATTGCAAAAAACAGGGCAGTTTGGAATCACCTAGGAGAGGCTTTCATCCTGCAATGGATTGATAAAGGCTGAAATTGGTGGTGATGATATGTATCTGGTGAAGTTCACATACTATTATTTTAACCTGAAACATTCCCTGCAGTTCCACTTTAAGTCATAGGTTCCTATAGAAAAACCTTTAATGCACAAAAGTAACAGTAGAGCATCAAAAACATAAACAAAACAAAACTCATTTATGGAAAGTTTGACAAAAGTAGGGTAAACGGGATTAAAGCCCCTTGTTCTCATCTTGGGTTGGCTTCTGAATCAATCTTAAAACTTACTTCAATGTCTTTTTATTGTAATAAATTTAAGTGAAGAAGTGCAAAGAGGCCTCAATATAGAAGGGACTCCAATCGGGAAGCCCCAGTGAGATTTTCACCCTGGGTCTCTAGATCTGTAATCTAGCCTCTGATTATACTGCAATGAGATTTGTCTAATTTAATGCAGCTTTAATTTAATAAACATAGCTTGAGCATTAAACATGGATTAGACGTAGGACCACAAAAAGTTAACTTTATAATTTTTACAAAGATCAATATCATTGGATAAAAATGTTAATAACATAAATATCTGCTTTATATGAAAAATCTTTATGATTAAAAGTACATACTTACAACCAATAACTAAGACAAAATAAGTCAGTTATAGAATTTTATGAACACAAAGTATAGTTTATTTTTTAATTGTGCTGAAAGTATTATAAAAATAATTGCTCAACAATTTATAAGAAAAAATGGAATTATTTGTAACTTTTATAGTAAGCCACATTTTTCTTCATTTCATACAACATTTTATATCACTTAAAATATATTTTAGCAAAAATTTCAAATGTTTTATATATATGTATAAATATATTCAAACACACTGTAATATATTAAATAAAGAAATATATAGAAACAACAACTGGGAAGCTTTCATATCAACATAATTTATGTAGCATTATTTTATGAGAAGTAAATCACTGAAAGAAGGAAAATGGTTTTTAAGAAGAATAAAGAAGATTAAAAGAAAAAAACATAAAAGAAATCAGAAAAATTAAAAAGAATAAAACATGAAGAAAGAAAAAAATGATCTAGATTTTGATAATTATAAAATGATACATACAAAATCAAAAAAAATAATTTTATTTTATTTTATTTTTCCAACTAATGTGAAAATAAAATAAATCCGTACCTTGTATGTAACTCAATAAATAGAGCTGACTGTTTAAGGATTTCTTTTCATTTACATACATACCAAAAAACATAAATAAACAAAGCTGGAGAATTTTTTTTCACTTATTATTAAATTACAGTTGATTGTGACTCTGTTTTTGAGATTCTGAAATTATAAGAGAAGCCAGGGTATGATTAAAATGTTTTAGGATCATAACTCATAAAATACAGTAAACTTCCGATTATTCATGGGCTCGAAAAAAAGAACAGAATAAAAAAAAAAAAAAAAAAAAAAGTTTTTTTTTTTTTTTTTTTTTTTTCTCAAGAAACAAAAACAAATGATTCAGTTTCATAATAAAATAGAATAAACTCCCAATTCATCTCAGGCTTGGGAAAAGGAGCAGAATCAAGAAAAAGTGGTTTTATTTATTTATTAATTTTTTAATCAAGAAGAAACAAAATCAAATGACTGAGTTTCAAAACTAATAAAAAAAAAAAGTAAACTCTCAATTAATCACAGCTTTGGTAAAAGGCGCAAAATCAAGAATCCCCCCCCCCCCCCCTCAAGAAGAAACAGAAACAAATGATTGAGATTTTCTTTCTTTAAGTAAATATAAAGAACCATGTTGTTTTTATTTTATTTTTTTGTGCAGTACAGTACGGCTCAGTTTGCTTTAATTTAGTGCATAAATTGGCTTACACAGTTTGTATCTTTGCTTCATCATAAGTGCACTTTTATGTTTATTATTTACACATCCTTTAGTACATAAAATACAAATACTTTTACAGTTTGCATATCTTTATATACAATAAAATAATACCTTTATATATATTTATATACAATAAAATCAAATTTTTAAGCTAGAATATTTTTTTAAATCTCATTCGTCCACATTTGAAGCTCATTTTTGATTTATTCGCTATCTGCATTATCTTTAGAACCCATTCCATTCAATTCTGCAGAAAATTAGGAATTTACTGCACATATAAAGTTTAAATATAGAAAAATAGTACTCAATTACAAGAGATATTTCTAAATTTGAAATATAAAAGCAGTTTACTCGTAATAGTCACTGAGAAATAATTTTAAAAAAATCCTGAAGTGAGAATATATTAAGCAAGAATTCCTGAAATCAGGAAAAATAAATCACCTTTGATAAATGTCGTATGTAAAATTTTCAAAACTCAAACATCAAAAATCTCTATAACACTGCTCTGCAAAAAAAAAATTTTTTTTTTTTTAGAGATCTGATATCATTCTTGCTGATTCTTAAGCAAAATGACCTCCTGAATCCAAATATGACTCCCATTTTGCCCAGTCACCCACCGTTTTCTAGATACACCACCTCCTCCTTCAATTTCTTTCCCTGTTCGATAATTTTATGACCATGAATTTGACTTGAAGAAAAAAAAAATAATTAATTTAACACCTAAAAACAAAAAAATAAGTTTAAAAAATAACATTAAAAACAGATTAAAAAGATATAAGATATGTAATGCATAATTTCAGTGGCAAATCCTCCCCAAAATTTTTCCTTCGTCACAAATGTCCAAGTTTTAGAATTTTCCAAATCTGTAGCCCCTCGGAAGATATTTAAGGGTTAAAGTAATCCTGCCCCCTCCTAACAATCAAATTTATAGCCACAAAATCACCAAAAAATGATAAAAATAGGGGGCCATTCCTAAAAATCGGTGGGTGATAGGGCAAAATGAGCATCATATTCGGATTCAGGAGGTCATTTTACATAAGAATATGCTGAAATGGTGTCAGAGGCAATTTTCATGCCGAGCAGTGTAATCATAAATTAAAACTTTGCAATTAAATACCCTAAAATGAAATATATATCTATGTAACCACAGTTTCAAGTTGAAATGAAACAGCATTATCCTTTCACAGGTTAGGAAAAAGAAAAAGTAAGCATAGATTATTATAACATAAAAACAATTTCTGAAATTCATAGCATTTGTTTACAAAGTATATATTCATCAATGCCACTATCTTGATGCATTTTGCTGCAACATCATGACATTTTTCAGTGATTATAAGAAGTAATGGACATGATTTACTACAAAATCATGAAACTTCTCATGAAAATTCATTAAGTTGCAGAAATTTTTCAGATGTGGGACCAACAATTCCCTTGTGCCTTGAACTTGATACATAAAAAAATATCTTTTTTTTGTTTTTTTAATTTGCTAATTACGAGAATTACACATATGCTATAAACAGAGAAACAGTTAAAATTTTAGCCAACAAGCATTGCTATAACTATGCCAAGTCCGAGCAAAATATGGATGATAAATGGCACTAAATTCTCCGTCTGAAGTCAATAATGAAAGCAAATATCAAGTTTAAGCCACAAGAGGATCCCAAAGCGTAGAGGAAGGTTGGGGCCCCAACTGAAAAGCTTCTGCAACTTCAAGAAGTATAATCATCATTATTATTATTATTAATATTATTATTTTAATATTTGTTTACAAATAGCTGTACAGTTGTAATTAAACTTATTAAATTCAATAAGAAAATTAGTCATTATTTTTTATATGATTATACTTGTAGATAATTAAAAAATGTTAAATAATAATAATATTTTTTAATAATAAAAGCCCAAGTTTACTGAAATTAACACTGAAA
Source organism: Salticus scenicus (assembly GCA_963930645.1). Classification (NCBI taxonomy): domain Eukaryota; kingdom Metazoa; phylum Arthropoda; class Arachnida; order Araneae; family Salticidae; genus Salticus; species Salticus scenicus. Next base: position 175,990,196 of record OZ005658.1, read on the forward strand.
ATGACGTCATAATTAAAAAGGATAATTTAGCGGAAAATCTTACATCACAATCAGAACAATGCATCGATTATGACTGTGATGTAAGCTTACAAAATTTTATCTATGCTTTGCAAAGTTTTGGAAAATTCATTCATTGATTCTCAATAAATAAAACAAGACAGTTTCTAAACCCTTTTCACTTCTATGCAGAATTTTAATACATCAGGGGAAAATAATAATAAATTAAATGTGTTAAATATAATAAACAAAATGAGAAATTTATAATATAAATAAATAAATAGAGAGGTGGTTTTAAAATTTGATTTAAAAGATTACAATGATAATAAAATTGTCAGAACCCCCACCACCAATTATTCTTATTTATATTTATTTTTTGACAGAGGATATACAGTTATTATTGACATAGAAAATTGCGACAAAACAAATAAATTCATAATCAAAATTCATCAAAATTTTAATTTAGTAAATCATAGTTCATTTCATCTGCTGTAAATTCATTTAAATTGTAATTATTTATAAAACCAAATATCTTCTTTTTTTTTAAAAAAAATCTATTCATTATTCTAACATTACTTTAAATGAGTAAATACTGAAAATCTAATCATTCAACTCTTCACGATTTTATATTTTATCACAAATATTGCATTTTTTTTCTTTTTTTTTAATATTTTAGTGTTTTGAAAGAAATAAGGGAATATTAAAAAAATATAGTACATATAAGAAAAATATTTTAAACTAAACTCTGCAGTTTTGCAAAAAGTTTATTACAATGAGACAGTGTAAAATATGATAGAAGTAAAAATGTTAAAAAATGCACATTATGTACACAATTCACAAAACATTTATGTACAAATACCAAATCAATTGTTTCCATATTTTCTAATCATAAATATAAATCAAACTTTAACATGATTTATTCTCTATTACCTTCCATTCAGTTTTTTTAAAGCCCATACAGTAGAGTGTTGATGATTCGAGCAGGATGGGATTAGGCCTATCTCAAATAATTGAAAAACTTAAACTCACAAACTTATAATGGAAAACTGAAATAAAACAATATTTGGCAATAATAATGTTGTGTTTTATTATGAACTGAATTGGAAATGTTTCAACATGCAGAAAGTAAAATTAAACAAAAAGATAACACATAATTGTTTGTAAAAGCTTAAATGTCAATAATTTTTAAAAAAATTGTTTGCCGCCTTTTTCATGTAGCAATGTCATCCACCAGTGTCTAAAAAGCAGAATATTAGCTGCTGCCATCTTGTGTTGCTGTTCATGTAATGTATTGATGCTTCTTGTGAAGCTATTATACTATTTCGACAAGCATATATCTGTACTGATAAGTATAAAGGATTTAAATCCAAAAATGTTAATTTTGAGTTAAGCGCATAGTCAGACTGAGAAAAAAATTCTCTATCGATTGGTATAAACGATTTAAATCTATGTCATTTGGTCTTTGAGAAAATCCATTGGTAAAAAAAGATTCAAGTCAGAAATTTAGCATTAATCTTTGGTATAAAATATTTAATTCAATTTTTTCCCTTTATAAAATGAAGGCTGACAACCATTGAATCATATAAAGGGTATAAATCAACATAATCCCTTTTTCCTAATCGATTCTTCTGTTTAGTTTTTAGATAGTTTAACTTTATTTTTCGTCTCCTGAAAAATCAAGAATATGGACTTAAATCCTTTATACTTATCAGTACAGATACACAGAATGATTGGAAAATGCTGGTAAAAATTTAAAGGGGTCAGGGGGGACAAATATAAAAAGATTTGCAGCATAATGTGTGTCCAGAAACTCCACGTTAAGGTGATAGAGGGTGCAGAGTGTAGGGCAGTCAAAACAATCCAGCAATGCAGGAATTTTTTTTATATGTCTGATAGATATCTGTTAGTTCCCATTCGTGAAACACTGCATGCTGTAGGAATTACAGCAGGGAATGACAGCTTACCACATTGCCAACTTGTTTAGACTGCTTTTCACAATGCCATCTACCACCTTCATGTGACATTTTCATACACACATTGCACTGTGAATCCTTTTATATTCATCCCCTCTAACTCCCCTTAAAATTTTTTGCTAGATACTCTTTGATCACCCTGTATATATCCCAGGTAGCACAAGATATTGGCTAATATACTACCAAAATTGACCAATATCTTGCACATCACTCAATGTAAAACACTGAATTTACATAAATGAACTCCAGTTCAGAGTTGCATTAAAAATGAGCTGAATTTACAATATTTTTTAATACTAACAAATATAATTCAAAAGTAATGTTAAAAAGAAAACATTTAACAGAGTGAGTTTTTTTTTTAAGAAACATAATTTGTCCTTGCATTATTTTAATATCTGGTTTACATAGGCCATTATTACAAAAATTATATTATTTATATTTGTAAAAGAAATGTTTTCCAGATATCTAGTGATATCTCTCAATATTCGTAAAAACAATATAATTTTTATAATACCTAGAGACATTCCTCAATATTCATAAAAACAATATCAATTTTTGAACATCTGGAAATTATCTATAGACATATTATCTATAGACATGGTACTTTGAAGTACCATTAGTTTAAAACATAGATATAGTAATAAGACATAGATTGATCATTGGAGGGGGGGGGGGGATGATTCCTTTTTATCGGAGAAAAGTCCACAATATGGCCGTCTTTCTCTGAGTGAATACACACAGATAATTTAGAAAATAAAATTTACAAATAATTTATGTACTAAAGGTGAATGAAAAACTGCAGATACAATTTCAAATTCATTTTTTTTTTTTTTTACTATATTTATTAATTTAGTTAATATTTAAACTCTTTTTATATACTAAAACTAACCTTCTTTACCTAAGCCACTGCTAACTGTATTTAAAAGAATTTTGAAAATTCAATGTTACTTACTAATATCTTTAAAAATATCAAACTTTAAAAAACGTATTCCATTAAAAATCAAAACAGTTTTTATTTCATAATAATAACAAAGCAACTGATTATAAAAAATATATTTTTCATAATTTAGTCAAATATAATTTACTTTTATGATAACTTATCCCATTTCTTTTCATAAATTTATTAGAAGAATTAAAAGACGCAATATTTTGACATTTTGAAAATTCATTGAACATTCTATTCTATTACAATTGCCGAGTTTCAATGGTTTCAATACCACTATATGGCTGATGCAAAAAAAAAAAAAAAATTCTGCATCAAAAATTTTTGCATGATAACAATGGGATGATAGGTCTATATAAATTACTATATCTATGGTTTAAAAAGCATATTAAATGAAATTTATGGAAGAAATGTCAAAGGTATTTATAAAAATAAAATGTATGTACCTCACTTCAACTCACTACAAGGGACTAGATGCTACATGTAACCATTTTTGTTCCAGAACGAATTTTATAGAGTGCTATTCAGTGATGCCAGATTGGAGATTTTGTCCCCATTTTGGGGATTTTTGAGGCTTCTGGGGACAATTTTGGGGACCAAATGTTTGTGGGGACTTTTTTGGGGAATTCTTCAACTTTCTGTCAATCTGGCAACATTATTGGCAACTTATCCTACGACTAGAGACTTTCAATAGCTTTTTATTGTTATTTGGGGATTTTTTTCAAAAATTGCCTTCATTTGGGGAAAAATCTGAGCTTAAATCATAGAAAAATCTGCTTAATATTTTTTTTTTTTTTTTTTTTTTTTTGAAAAAAATTTTATTTTCCCTTTTTAGTAGAAATCAAGTTGGGGATTTTTTCAAAAAAGAACCCTGATTTGGGGAAATTTGAAGACCTGTTTGGGGAAATAATTTTCGACCATCTGGCATCACTGGTGCTATTACTGCTTTTGCTTGCGACTTTACATGATCTTCACGAATGTTATGATCAATTCCTACATTACATCAAGAGTCCCCACCAAAGTACCGCCTCACAAAATTCCCATTAATTACTATTATGATATGACATGCATAATTTTTATTGCAGATATTTTTCAGAAATACTCTTAAGTAATTGAAAAAATATTTTACAAAAACATTTTTTGACTGTTTTATTGTGGTACATAAAGGGTTAAAAAATGAAATGAAATGGCCATTTTTTTTAAAAAAGTATTTACATGTTTGTATCTATCAGACATGTAATCAAATATACGACTCAGATAAAAAAAAAAAAAAGGAGAAATTGTCAAGATTTAAAATTGATTCATTGATTATGTTATACAAGAAGATCAGAAAAGATATTCACAGAAGTTCAAAAATATTGACCAATATTATCAAAAGTCAAAATTAATTAATTACACACGTCGACATGTAAAATTTTGATTTTATAATTTTGACTGATCTTTATGTTTTCTGGTGTGCTGAAACCAAAAATGAAGTCAGTTTTTCTCTATCACGTATAGATTTTTGTCAATACAGGGTGCCTACCTATATAATTTCTTCTATTACTCTTCCACCAATATAATTATATGGTAAGTTTTATAGTATGTTTTCATGATTAATTAATCATGGATACCTATTGTTGCAATAGCGCAGCACTAGTCAGGGTTCCCACTCAATTTAAAAAATAAAATTCTCTGACTTTTCCAGGTTTTCCAGGTCTATTTTTAGAAAATTCCAGTCACAAAATTAGGTTTGCAACATTAAAAATAGTTCACAGTATAAAACAGAACACAGCTCACAACATAAAAGACAACATAGTAATGTGACTTGCGATATAAACTGAATGCTCAAAAAGCATTTTCTAGGTTTATATCATCATTTTTCCGGTTTTTGAACAATATTTACAATTTTCCTTGATATTTCCCTGACTTTTTTCAGTAATTTAAAATTCCCTGACTTTTCCAGGTTTTCCCTGACCTGTGGGAACCTTGACTAGTGCAACGTAAAACTATACCAACCAACCAATTGTTATGATGGCATATGTAAGAAATTGTGTCGGTAAGCACCCTGTATTGACAAAAATCTGTACGTTATAGAGAAAAATGGGCTGCATTTTCAGTTTCAGCATATCAAAAAACATAAAGTTCAGCTAAAATCATCAAATCAAATTTTGTCAACTTCAATTTTGTAGGCCTGTGTTATCTATGAATATCTTTTAAGGCAGAAGGGATCATGTAATATTAGCTGATATTACATTTTGATGTACCAATATTCAATGTTTCTGATATACCAAAGATCAATATGATCAAAAATGCATACTATAATGAGCTACAGAAGTAAGTGGAGAAAACATTTAGCATGAATGGGTACAGACCTCATACCAAAGGCAGCCCTGAAATATAAGCCAAGGGAGAGTAGAGACAGAGAAAGACCATATAAAAGATGGACATGAGGTCGGAATAGGCTTGTAGCCTTCAGTCATGTTGAAGATTATGATAATGATGATTATTACTTTTTGATAATTGGCCAATATTGTTTTGATACATAGGATACTGCTGTCTAAAGAATCGTGACAGACATTTATTTTTTTACAAGCTTAAATTTAGGGGAAACTCAAACTATTGACACTCGAATTGTCAAAACTCTACTGTATTTTATATATCAATGAAAATCATAAGCTAAAATGATTATGATCAATTAAAAAATGAGCTATGTAAAAGACTGTGATTTTTTTCCCCAAAAAATTATTTGTTATTCACAATGATATAAATATATACAATATCACTTAATTGGAAAAATATATCAACAAACAAACTTAGTATTTTATTCACATGTTAATAAAGAAAAATTTCTATCTGGAGTTTACCAGATCAGTTTGAATGATAAACATGCATTTAATAAACAAAGTTAAAAATGTACATAAATAGACAAAATTTCACAAAATGTATGTAAAAATTAGTAACTTGAATTCACTGTAGGATTACTCATAACTTCCAGGCGATGAATATGACATTCTTGACATAATAAATGCCTGTCTAGAGGATAACACCTTTTATCAGGTTCATCTGTTAACTGTAATCCACAATCCTGAAATAATAATAATAATAATTGATATACATAATGATAATTATAATTTAAGGGTGATTGTGATTCAAAAGTAAAAACTCTGAAAATTTGATTATTAAAAAAATAAAAAAGAATTGTCAAGAAAATTCAGTTACTTAGACTAGAAAACCTTAATCGTTTTTGTATCTTGTATCAGCCAATTAATAGAAATATACAATTCTGTCATATATAATTTTGATAACAAATGAACAATTAATGAAAACAAAAGGTAACTCCATTGGAAATATGAAAATACAAATTGATTAGATTAAAATCCTTAAATTAAGATAGTCCTTGGACAGAATCTCCCTTGACAATTATATTTATTGAAAGGCGATATTATAATAATTAACATAATTAAATATACTTTTACTTAATTTACTTAAAGGGACTCTCTACCTATCGTCTCCGAAAGCCGAAGCCAATGTTATTCTATGGGAAATTTTGCCCCATTATAATTCATTAACTAATACATATTTTTAAATTACGTCTTCACTTTCTGAAAATTCACAACTATTAAACAACTTTTAAAACCCAAATAAACTACTACATCAGAAACGCCAAAAAATAAATAAATAAATAAAATAAAATATTGCAAATGCATACAGTTGTTTCGGTAGCCTAAAGCGTACCGTCTTCAGTGCAAAAAGGAAGGTTCCTTTTTGCACTGAAGACTGTACGCTTTAGGCTACCGAAACAGCTGTATGCATTTGCAATATATATATATATATATATTTTTTTTTTTTTTTTTGGCATTTCGGACGTAGCAGTTTATGGTTTTAATATTTCAACACCAAGTCTCCTGTTATTATTTATTAAACAACTTATCGCTTTTTAAAAATTGATTTTTTTTATTTTTAAGATTTCATTTTTAAGCTCAAAAATGAAAAATTTCACACTGTGAAAATTCACATTTTACAACCTCAAAATAAAATATTAAAAATTTTTAAAAATAATTTTTAGAAAGCGATAAATTGTTTAATAGTTGTGAAGTTTCAGAATGTGAAAACAGAATTTAAAAATATATATTAGTTAATAAGTTATAAGGGGGCGAAATTCTCCATAGAATAACATTGGCTCTGGCTTCTGGGGACGATAGGTGGAGAGGCCTCTTAATATCTTTAAAAATATTTGACAACAGCAAAATGTTCTTGCAGCCAGCAAAAGAAAAAGTCTTTTGATTGTACATTATAAGCTTTAAAAAATTGGTTTGTTAAAATATGTGAATTAAATATGAACTTGAATTTACATTAAAAGCAAGTAAAGACTAACGTGGAAATCTATATATTAATACACAAACATGAAATTTGCCATATGCTTTTTACCTATTTTTATTAAAATGAGAGGTGTAAAGGAAGTATCATTCAAGAAGTATGGTTAATATGGTTTGCAGAAAAAGATTATTCACATATGTTCCAAGAAGGCAAACAAAAATAATTTTCTTGGGACAACAGAATTATTGCTTTCAAACAAAATAGAATACTTGAAAAAGTCCCCCCCCCCCCAAGTTACAAAAAAAAAGTAATTAAATAATTAACTAATTAAATGAAGATTGAGATAATACTTCCAAAATAAATTTAAGAAATGAATACAGTAACTGACGCTAGAGAACACAACTTTATATTTTAAAGTAAAAAATCAGTTATTTCATTTTTCAATGAATTTAGTAATTGTCGGTAAGGAATGCAACACAGTTATCGTATGGCTATCTAATCCAAACAGATTAAGCAAATAACGTAGCCCTTAAAAAACTTTCTTTTGTGTTTTCCTAGACAAATTCATATAATTTAGTCCAAAACATAGTCATCCAGCGTTATGCATTCACTCTGGGTTCAATTCTTAAGAGAGGTCAATACCTAACTCACCGACAGCCATGGCCCATGTTATTCTATGGGAAAATTTGTTTCTATAATTACACATTATGTAATATATATATATATTTTAATTCTGTTTTCATAATCACAAAATTCACAACCCTTAAAATAATACTCATTTTAAAAAAAATTGATTTTTCACAATTTTAATATCGTATTTTTGAGTTAAAATATAACTAAGTGCATTTTGCACTTTTTTTTTTTTTTTGGCCACAAAATAAAATATTAAAAATGTGAAAAACCAATTCTTCAAAAATGAGTGCTAATTTCATCAATATATGAATTTTCTGGATGAGAAAACGGAATTTAAAAATAATAATACATTGGGTTATGAGTAACTAGCTGACCCGTCCGGCTTCGCACTGATGAACAAATTTTAGTTAAAGATGGATTGATATGTAAAAAATCAAGAAATATATCAGTTTATATGTTATAGTCAGGCAATATTATTAACTGGAAAGTCAAAATATAATTTTACAATTATTTTTTTTAATTAGTTGTTAAATGTTGGCAATTTTTACTTAATGCTATTTATTTATTTATTTATTTATTTCATAAAAAGAAACATTTCTTTACTCATGAATAAAAAATATTGAAAAATAAACCTATGACATGAAAATGTTTTTGATAAAATTGACGTCATAATAGCTTTAATTATTATTTATTTTTTCATTTCGCAAATACATTTAATTTTTTCCATAATTGATTATTATTTTAATAATGTATATTAAAGGAGAAATCAATAATATGAAACAATATATACTATTACAGAATCTGGTGTGAAACAACCACACGACTTCCATTACCCACTATTACACGTAATATATACAATTTTTTGGAGATATTACTTGCATTTTTTGAGATTTTCGAGTAAGAGAAACTTGATACACGTATAAAGACACATACAACAGAGTTTGCATAGCGAGTTAAAAAATAAGGGGGAAAAAATAGATAGTTATTTTTTTTAAACACGAATTTCCGAGATCTAAAACTGAACTACCTAATCAGGATGACCGTTAATATTCCTGTAATAAGCACGTAATACTTGAGAAAGGTTATCTAAATTGGATTAAAGAAAAAATTTTCAAGAATACGTTAGAGCCGTTTTTGAGATACCAACTTTTACCAAAACTTAACATACTCAATTATTGACCTAAAAACAATAATTACATACAAAAGGATATTTAATAGGAAGTTAACATGGCGAGTTTGAAAAAAATCCGTACAGGCGTTTTTAAAGGAACGCACTTGCGAAGTCTGAAATTGAGCTGTTTATAGACTACGCCTATCAATTTTCCTGAACTAAGCAACTTTTCAATCGAAAGGGCATCTAATATATTATTTATATAGCAACTTTGAAGAAAATCATTAGAGGTGTTTTTGAATATGGGCTTAGGGTCCCATTTCTGGTTTTCGATGACCCAATTCCGGTTTTTCAATTTTCACGAAAATTTGGAAAATTTATCTGTACACCAGACCTGAATCACTTGTGAAGTTTAGTAGTTCTATTTTTATTAGTTTTGGAGATATGACAGCCAGAAGATTACACACACACGTGCACATATACAAACACACTGACCAATTGCCAAAACCTATACAATACTTCCACTACCTACGGTAGTAGGGTAATTGAAGTAAACACATACATCTCGTATTTACTACGATAATATACAGATTTTCGTATTACGTTTTCGATCGCCAAATACAAAAATCGCCAATGACGATAGATATCAAATCTATGCTTTGTTTTCAATTAAAATATTGAAAATTTTAATTAAAAATTTATTTTACCAAAATTTATTATAGCTTCTAGCACTTAGAGAGAGACAGTGTAACTTTTGATTATTGAAAGAAAAAAAAAAAAAAAAAAGCAATCGGCTTTTTAGTTCTAGCGATCGTTCTCTACATATGCATATAAACCTTTCTTTTTTTTTTATATTAGTATAGCTATAGAGCATAGGTATATTAAATAGGTTTCCAGTCAACATAATGTAACTCAAATAATTAAATGCTATTTACATTTCAGTAATGGCTGTATGCGCTATGTATATTGAGCTACTTGCCATAACTGTTAGTTGCTAAAAATAGTCGTCAAATAAATTTAAACATCTCAATACGCAAGCGAAGTATGACATCACTGACCGCCCGTGGATGCAAGAAAAAGATTTTCCATGTTAATCGCTCATTGGATTTTTTTTTTTTTTTTTTTTTTAAATTCTAGAAGAATTATTTCCCGATTTTAATCCTCATATTTGGGTATAGATATGTATTAGTTATTGTATGCATGCGTTAGATTGAGTTACTTTGCTGTCAAATTGACAAAATTTTAATTTTAAATTTCAAAACTGTCACCCTTGGCGTTTTTTGTATTTGGCGATCAAAAACGTAATACGAAAATATACATGCCAGATGTATATTTTCGTAATATGTATTGTACGAAATATTGTTTCATATTATTCGTTACACTCTTAATGTAAGTTTTTAAAATAACCATGATTTTTGAAAGGAATTAAATTATATTCGCCAGATAATTTGGCGATATTTTTTTTTTCTGCCAAGGATGACGGATATCAAATCTATTCCGCTGCAACATATTAGTATATTATATCAGATACTTTATTTAGACATTTGAAAACAAATTTGACTTCAAATTATGATAGAATATTTATCCTTTCCCTTTTAATTAGTTTATTAGTTGGATGTTTATTGTGTAAATATCATCCTTTGAAATGAAATGTTTATGTTTTCAATCGAATATGGAAATTTGCCATTTTTTTTTTCTAGAGTTTTGAAATTTAAAATTCCAATTTTATCAATTTTACAACAAAAACAATTTAATCTAACGGATGCACATGATAACTAATACATATCTATATCCAAATATGGGGATTAAAATGGGGAAATAATTTTCCTCGATCTTTATTATTTTTTTACAAAAAATCCAGTTCACTTTTTATATTATTGTTCGCGTGAAAATATATTTTATTATATGTCTAAAAATAAATTAATTCGTAAATCTTTTTGGCAACAATTATAAATTAAAATAAATAATATTATAAAATAGAATTTCTTATTTTATTTTATTTTATTTATTTATTAGGTAGATTCCTTATAGGAGATCTACCTATTGCAATGGTTCTCATGACACGACTTCTGGAAAATTTCTTCATATCTTCACCGATCATGACCCCTAGAACCCAAAACCACCCTCCGTTCAAAAGTTTATATATATATATATATATATATATATATATATATATATATATATAATAAAGATGATCTATTAAGCATAGTAGAAGCCAAGCAACAGACACAAGATCACTGAAACACCAATGACCAATAAGATAAAAAAAAAAAAAAAAAAAATCAGTGGATGAAATACACTAATGTAAAGAAACCAGATCTATTAGTTAACAGTCTGCAAAACAAACGAATCAATAAAGTAAAACAACAAATCTTAACTTTAAAACCATAAACTTATCAAAATTAATGAAAAAACAACCCAAGAAACACAAGATAGGAAGAAGGAGGCAGGCGGCAAGACTTGTGACTTGCCTGTGGGGTTACACTAGTTTTACGCCGGCAACACTCCCCCAGCCTGCCACAACCAGAACAGGAACCATATGGATTTAAAAATGCAAAATTTCAAAGCAGATGAACAACAATGAAACCACGAAGCCACAATGAAATTCACCAATTGATCACATTGTGTTTAACAGTATAATTAGAACATTAAATATAGTTGACAACTCAAAAAGGAAAAATCTGAAATTTTAGTGGAAAATGAAAGTTTGCATAGTAATACAAAGCAAATGCAACAAGCCTTCTACTTTTTTTTTTTTTTTTTTTTTTTTTATAATTTAATTTCACAAACCCACCCAACCATCCAACCTTACAACAACACCCCACCTCCGTAATCAAACATCTGCCCACCCAACCGCCACCTTTTTTATTGTCTTTTATTATTTTATAATTTTTTGTTGATATACACAAAAGTGTACACAGCTTTTTTTTTTTTTTTTTTTTTTTTTGTACTGACAGAGACATGGTTAAGGATATAAAATAGAAAATACAAAGTTTTTAGGAAAACCCATTTTAGCAGTGGCTTTGATCAGTTTATTAATATTCTTGTTTTTAAACTTTGCAGAGCATAAATTATTAATTCGAAATAAATGGTTAATGATGATGTTTCTAAATACCGAAAGATGCAGACATGAATTAAAATGTGTAAATAAGTTGACATTAAAACAAAAATCTTGCCGTTTGTCATAGATATCTGTGTAAAGTTTATTACCATCGATGATTATTTTGAGATCTAAAAAGTTAATTGATTGATTAGTCAGAGTATTTTGAGTTAGCTTTAAATTAGGTGGATAATTGAAGGAAAAGCCATTTTGTGAGTTCTTGTTGAGATAAAATACAATAATATCATCGATGTAACGATAAAATCGAACATCATCATTGCAAATTTGCTTTTCATAATAATAAAGATAGAGATCTGCCAAAAAACTGGAGCTACAACCTCCTTGTGGGATGCCTAATTGTTTATATATATATATATATATATATAGGTATATATATATATATATGTATAACGCTTTTTCCCATGTTAAGTTGTGAACACGATAACTGAAGTAATTTTTATTTAAATTTAACCAGCTCGGGATATGTTGTCAGGACAGTAAAAATCTCGGTCGAGTTCGTAGATGGGGTATCCTGCTCAAAGGGGGTGGAAATGGTGGGCGGTAGAAATTTTCATTTGCCCATAATTTCTTTAATATTGAAAGTAGGAAAATACTTCAAATCAGGCGAATTACCCGCCTTACCCTAAAGAACAACTTTTGTATTTAAACTTTTTCGATAACTTCAATTGCTTAAAAGTTACAAGTTAAAAAGTGATTTTTCTTGTGATGAAGCCGACATTTTTTATAGCTTTCATTGCAAAAATTTATAATCTGATGCTTATGTCACGTGCGAATGATAATAAAAAAGATCACTGAAAAGATAATAAAATTTTAATCATGTTTTTTAACAATATAATAATCTGACTGAGAAAAAAAAATAAAAGTTTAATTTAACAGAAAATATGACGTCACAATTACAACAATGTCATGAGAAAAATTAAATTAAATTTTATCCATGATTTTAAACAAATAAAATGAAAGTTAATAAAAAAATAAGTAAATAAACTCAACATATCTTAGGGCTAAGCAGATTTAGACTTAGCTTTATGACATTGATGCTATCCGCGTTTGTAATGATCGATAGATGGCGCTTTTTCAGCTCTTGTTGTTAGTAAATATTACAGCCACGTGTATCTATTTTTGTTCTTTTACTTAATATTCGTACTATAATTTCTCCGCCATTACATCATGGAAAATTGATTGCTTTTGGAAAAAAATATTTCAGTTTATTCAAAGTTCGATCGGAAGTAGGTTTTTAACTGAAGTTGAACAAATATTAGTTTCAAATCACCTGATTAATTCTTTACTTCCATTACCCGAAGCAACTGAAATTTTAAATTTGTCATTTGGAAATAAATGGAAGCTTAATTCTAGATTTCTTGGTCCTTTGGAGTTACACTGGAGCACACAACAGTATGTGTTATCTTTTTTACCGGATTTATTCATTTTTATTCAATAAATATATGTGAAACTAAACATCGGCTAGCAATGGCGGCTTGATGGAATTCGAATTAAAGCATGTTAATTGTAATTTCCCCTTAGCCCACCAGAGAGCGAGCATTTCATTACAATCGCGGATAATGTAAAAGATAAATGTCATCGTTAACAAAAAAAAAAAAAAAAAAAAAAAAAAAATCTTGCAAATCAATGCTAAACGAATTAAACTGGCATGGTAGAAAAGGTAATAAATTTGGGGACATTTAGGTATCCCTTTAACAAATGAACTAGGGACGATTTTAATGAATTTTCCGTTGAAGTTTATTTTCATGAAAATTTAAATTTAAATTAAAGTATTTCATTACTCGAATTCCCTTATTTTGATAAATGAAATTATACCATTAAAAAAAAAAATAAAGAACACTCTTTTATTGAAAAATGAACGAATAAATGTTTTAGAAATCTATTACATACTTTTAAATCTTTATTTAAAAAAAATTAATTGTTGCCACTCGACATTATACAAATACATCCAAATCCTGTGTCACATACGATAGTTTTGTATAAGTATAGATTTTTTGTTTGCCCTTGGAACCTGCCCCTGATGGGAAAAGTGCCTGAAAACACTTGTATCTAGTATTGTCATTGATTATGAAGTCGTGTGCGAAATTTCAGGTCCTTTAGACGACAAGAAGTTGCCGAAAATTGAATTGCAAAATTCCGTTACATACATTAATAGTTGCATCATATCAAGTTAATAAAAGTATGTTAATTAAAAACCTTGTTAAACGCTTTAATTAATCATTTAAAAATATAAAATTGAAATAATACGTCAATCCTAATACAAATATCGTTTGTGGTGAATAGTTTAGAATGTCAGTTTAGGCAAGAATTTAAAATTTACGACTGAGAGTAATACGTTACAGCTTCCTTTGACTTTTTATCTTGTCGAAACAAGATATTGGTCTGTGAAGAGATATGAGGTTTTCGCGTGGAAAGAAAATATAATGACACCAAAGCTGCCTTTCTCCATCTCCAAGCTCGCCAAATTTTGTTGCCAAGTCAAAAATTTCGTCGTCAACTATCAACTTTTGCCGCCAAATCACAAATTTCATTGCTAAGTCGCAAGTTTTGTCACCAAAATCTCGCCAAATCATACAATTTACTAAATTCATAATAATTAACATTGAAATTCAGCGGTGCCAAAGGGTCAAATGTTAACTAATGTTAATGTTAATGTTACAGCTTATGTGAACCAAAACAGTTTCACTTTACAATTTTTACTCATCTGACAATAAGAATCACAAAAACACAGTACAAAACTTTCAATAATTCAATAAAAATTACAATGAAATAACTATCCAAAAACCGCTACCACTTATCTGTATTTGACTTGACCATAACAACGCCAGGCTTACCCGAACCAGTAAGATCACAAGTGCATTCTCACGTTTCTATTACTTTTTCTTTTAAAAGAAAGATATTGAACAACAGTTATATGGATTTTAAATAAAAAATATAATTTTGATTAAGCTTGGGTGGGGAGGGGGGTGTAGCCCAATAACCCCCTCCGGGATTAACCATTGTTGGGATTGTATATCTTTAAGGCTTTTATTTGTTGAATGATTATGAGCTTGAATTTTAAAAAATTGAAACATTTACAAACCAATAAATTTATTTTTTTTTATTAAAATCACACAATCAACTGTGGAAGAAAATCATATTTATTGAATTTTTTTTTTTTTTTTTTTTCCGGGGTTCGAGTCCCGGTCCAGGCATGATTTTCACTCAGTCGGAAAAATAAAAAAAATAAAAAAAATTTCAATAAATTTAGCCTAAAATTTTAAATAGAATGAATAAAACCCTTTTGTAGTTGAAAATTAAATTTCTTGAAAACAGAATAGCGACGTAAATAATGCAATGTGTGGGAACAAAGCCATTGGCTAGGTATTAATGCATATGTAAAATTTTTTTACAATTGTAACATTAACGTAAAGGAATCTACCTTTGCCTTTAAGCTTGCCGAAATGGGATTTTTTTATTTTTAAATTCCAATTTCGTTTACTCTTTTTACTCCGTGGTTTACACACATCAGTTTAAACCACGGAGTAATAAAGACTCCGTGGTTTAAACATTGATGCTTAGATATTATATCATATCATATCAAATTAAATTATTAGAAAAATAAACACTTTTAATTCTATAATGACGTCAGATTTAACGTGTAAGTTTAACAATTAAAAAAGCTTTATATGAATTTCAATTTAATGCACGTGCAAATATATTTCTTTTCTTTTCACGTCAAGATATTTTAAAAACGAAATGAATATGTAAATGTTTCTTTTATGTTGGCAGCAGCTAATTTTTTTAATATTTCAATATTTCCATTTCTATTACGGCTTCTATGGGGATTTTAATTAAAATGCTCAGATTTTAAACTAAAATTTATTTTATCAAAATTAAATATAGCCTATAACAATATGGCATACTGTAGCTTTCGGTCAGTGCAAGAAGTTTTTAAATCGGTTCAGTAGTTTCAGAGATTACCCTCCACAAACAAACAATTTTTTGCGCTTTATATAATGATATAGATAGATTATGGAAACAATTTTTTTTCATAGAATAACATGAGTTATGATGGTTGACGAAATTAGGTATTGACTACTTTTAAGCATTTTTAAAAAACACTGTGCAGGATGACTCTTCCTAAATACAGTCCCTTAAGTCAGATACAATATCTCAAAATTATTTTCAATGGTGAGTGCAATTCATTTTCATCTTAAAAAGATAGAAACTTAAACATTGAGAGAAAATCAATTTTGTGCCATACAAATATCTAAAAAAAAAAAAAAAAAAAAAAAAAGGCATTTTCAGTTTAACTTTTCCTTATGATAGGGGTGGAAGCAATACTTTTATATACATAAAAAATGTTATTATTGGCTTATTAATATTAATATATATAATGACCCTCATCCTCATCTGTCATTCATGATTCCGGTTTGCACCGCTTCAAAACAGAGACTTTTGGCAGCCATTGTTTTTTTTTTTCCCATTTGTTCAATTCAACTTACGAAAACATACATATCATTTTCATACATGTTTTGTATCGCACATATTGTTATTTATTCCGTCTAAAACCTTGAAAAACTATTCAATTGTAATGTTTAAATGTTTAATTAAATATAACGGATCACTGGCTATTATAAACATGAACCTATAAATAGAATTATGTAACTTCATGATTATAAACAACGCAATGCCAAATAAAAACAAACATAATTTGTTGCCATTCAGAAAATACAAATTCCAAATGGACAACTCTTTAATTGCAAATGAACGACTCTTTGACTGTTTCATTAAAAAAAAAAAAAGCGCTTAAAATATTTCTAAAACATATTAAAGCCTTAAAAATCTTAAAATATATTTGTAAAAACATATTAAAGTCTTTAAATATTTTTATCAAGCTTCATTATTTGTTTACATTGTATGGTATGATTGGCGTCGAGTTCAGTACGTAAATGTCGCCAGTTGATTTTAGTTTTGAAATTAATGTAAAGTTATAGTTGGGATAGAATGTTTGGTTGGGCAAGTAAAGGTCACCAGTTGAAATGAGTATTGAAAGTAGGGTAGTCTAAGGTGATAATATCGAGTCAAGATAAAATGTTCGGTTGAGAATGAGAAAGTCCCTAGCTGGATCCTGGATATTTTGGCGATGTTGTGGGTGAGATAGCTGGTTGGGAGTATAGAGTAGAGGTGAATTTGGGTTAGCATGGAGTGTCTGTAATTATTAGATAGTTAGTTAGAAAATACACAAGCAAAGTGATGACGTCACTGGGCGTCAGTGGATGCAAGAAAAAGATTTCCTATGTTAATCGCCCATTGGATTTTTTGTAAAAAATTATTAAAAATTGAGGAAAATTATTTCCTGATTTTAATTCCCATATTTCGGTATAGATATGTATTAGTTATCGTGTGCATGCGTTAGATTAAGTTGTTTTTGCTGTAAAATTGATAAAATTTAAATTTTAATTTCAGATCAGAATAAATTTTAAATTTTAAATTTCAAAACTTTAGAAAAATAAAATAGCAAATTTCCATATTTGATTGAAAACATAAACATTTCATTTCAAAGGATGATATTTACACAATAAATATCCAACTAATATACTAATTAAAAGGAAAATGATAAATATTCTATCATAATTTGAAGTCAAATTTCTTTTCAAATGTTTAAATAAAGTGTCTGATATAAGATACTCATATGTTGCAGCGGAATAGATTTAATATATCTGTCATCCTTGGCGGAAAAATATATCGCCAAATTATTTGGCGAACATATTTCATTCCTTTCAAAAATCATGGTTATTTTAACTGAATTATATGAAACAATATATCGTACAATACGTATTACGAAAATAAACATCTGGCATGTATATTTTCGTAGTATGTTTTTAATCGCCAAATACAAAAAATGCCAAAGATGACACAGTTTTGAAATTTAAAATTTTGTCAATTTGACAGCAAAATAACTCAGTCTAACACATGGATACGATATCATACCTATACCCAAATATGGGTATTAAAATCGGAAAATAATTTTCTTCGATTTTTAATAATTTTTTACAAAATATACAATGGACGATTAAAATAGGGAATTATTTCTTGCATCCACGGACGGTCAGTGACGTCACATTTCGCTTACGTATTTGGAAACAGGGTCTTAAAAAAAGTATTTTGGTAAAATGAAGTGAATCGTTATTTACTTCCTCTTACCCATAGGGTCGAGAAAGTATTGTTTTAGGGTCAAATTTTCGAACGTGAGTTTTTGTTATACTTACATGTTCTGAGGTCCCCTGAATACGAAAATCACGTTTTTAGCGAATGGTCTCTGTGTCTATCTGTGTGTCTGTGTGTCTGTTATCAGCATATCTCAAGAACAAATAGTAGCAGAAATTCCAAACTCAGTATTCTAAATGTGTATCAT
This sequence comes from Salticus scenicus, assembly GCA_963930645.1. Lineage (NCBI taxonomy): Eukaryota > Metazoa > Arthropoda > Arachnida > Araneae > Salticidae > Salticus > Salticus scenicus. Next base: position 176,008,673 of record OZ005658.1, read on the forward strand.
ATAGGGATGCTACAGTAAGCTTTTCGTTAAGATGAAGCAAATGGTTCGTGTACAGGGACATTCAAAAGTATTCAAATATATTACGGCAGTCTATGGGGGAAATTGCAGGTAAGTAGAATGTAACATCTATAGACTGCACTAAACCAAATGAAACGAATACATATTTTTTGTAATAGAGATAGTCAACTGGGAAAATTTTTTTTGTGTATGTAGGAGCCTCGCCCCCCCCCCCCCCTGGGGTAGATGTCCTCCCTCGAGTGGAGTAAATTTTCATGATGGGTATCTTTTAAAAGATCTCGCCAATACCTTTAAAACGAATGGTTGAACCATCGATCTACGATAATTTAAAATAAAGTTATTGATTTCTTTCATTTTTAACATTTTTTTTTTTTTTACTTTAATATTGAGAATAAATTCAACTTTTTTTTAGATATTTAGTGTTATACTATTTCTCTAATATGGAAATCGTATGTATTATCATACAAGATAACTTTTTAAAATAATAATTTTAACAAATTATTTTTTTTAAACTGAATTATTTTTTAATAACCGAATTATGTTCTATATAAATGTAGGTGCATTAATGAAACGGAGGGTTGAGGGGGGCCAGAACTAATTATCATATAAAACTCTTCCGAACCCTAATTTGAATTGTTTAACATAGGTTTACATAACAGTACACGTTATCTTACCTCTTAATCTCCAACCTGTACTTATAGCATTAAATTTCAGGGTAAGAGAAAGTCGTGTGAGTGACACACTAGATTATTCTTATTATGAGGACTTTAAATAGAGCACTTAACGGAACACTGGGATGTGTTATTGCTGTTGTGTTTTCGGGCCTATATTTTTTGTCAACCAGCAGTTTTTTTATTGTCATTCATATTTATTGATCGGGTAGAATTTTTTAAATTTCAGAACGAAAATTAGAAAATATCGAAACACATTTGATTTATAAACAAAAACTGAAAATACATTTGAATGATCACGTGGTAATCTTCATGATCTAAACATTGTTTTCAAGATTTATCGTTCACATTCCGTCATTTTTGACGGGGCTATATACTAGTATATATATATATTTCATAATGATTGACATAGACATGATTGACACATTTCTGCCTTTTTTTTAATAACTTTTCTATCACTGCATCTACATAGTAATAGCAATTTTTAACTTAAATGATTGTAGAAATATACTATGTAAGATTACAATATAAATAAAGTGGTGAAAGAGTCAGGAAAAAAGGTGGAATTGTACCATGTATGGATAGATTACAAATAATATTCATTGCATACATTTATAAAATATTTTGTCCTATGCTATTAAAAATTATGAAAAAAAAAAAAAAAATAAATAAATAAATAAATAAAAAATACAACAGTAATTGAAGTATATCAGTGTCAGCTGTTGAGCAATATACACCAAAGACTTATAACAACAACTTATGTCAAGGTGTAACTAAATATAAAATACGAATGTATTAGTACTTACTGGCAAATTTCTACCATGGACACACAGACATACAGACAAAAAATAGTTAAAATGTGTTCAATACCTTTTAAAAATGTATAAAACTCTCAAAAACTGAAAGTTGAATTTTTTTTTTTTTTTTTTTTTTTTATAATTTCTTCTTATGAATATAGGAGAGAATAAAAATTTAAACATATATTTCTTCTTCACTTTAAATTATTTAAAAACAAAGCTTTTATATCAATATTCATAAAGATAACCTTACTTGACTGCTCCATTATTTTCATGAGCTGCTTTTCGCTTCCGTGAATGACCTCGAATCAAAAACCGGCATAGACACACAGTGGCGCCACCTGATCACAGGCGACGATGAACTTTTGGAAGTCCAGCCACTTTCCACTCAAGCCATGACTGACGACGCCAAGGTACTTCAGGCGAAAAGCAAATTATGAAAATAATGGAGCAGTCAATTAAGGTTATCTTTATGAATATTGATATATTTCCTCCACATATGAAAAACTGAAAAAGTATCCAGTAAAATTATAAAACAACTTTTACAATTACATTTTACAGCTACAAATTTCAAAAATAAATTGCATAAAGGTATTTGAAACAACAAAAGTAATATCAATAATATAAAATTGACATTAGAATAATAAAAGAAAAGAAAAATGAAAATAGAAAAGAAAATTCCTACCTCACAAACATAACAATCCACATGAAAATCTTGGTCCATTGATACAACACGAACTGTTTCATCAGTACCCTAATTAATTAAAAAAAAAAAATAATTATGTAAGATAGTTTTTATTTGAAATTATTCAGAAAAAGTTGTGATATCTTAAATTTAGGATAACAAAAGTAAATGTACATACAATCAATCTGATTCTTACATGTAAAAAAAAGTACTATATATATATATATATATTTAATATCATTATAAATAGGTATGAAAAATAAATTAATTAAGTAGGATAAACTATAAAAGGAAACAGTTAAAAAAAAATTCTGTTTGTCTGCAATTAATTGGTAACCATTTCTGTTAATGCTACTTTAAGAGGCACTGTACTTTAGTATATACTTTACAGCGATTGATATACTCAGTATCATAAAAAATACTCAAATGTTTATTCACCAATAATGTTGCAGCACCTTTTTACTTTTATTTATTATTATTTATTTATTGTAAATTAGTAGATTTGAATTCAGCTAAAAATTGTTTTAAGCACACAAATAATGATCTGACAAATCACCAAAAGCATTGTAACCTCTAAAACAAAACAGCTATTTCCAATGACAAACTGGTTTAAACCACCATAAAATTCTGACTGTAAAAAACTCGGTGGCGCCTACAGCACCTTCAACCTGGAAAGTCTGAATATAGAGAGACTGAAGAATGGACTAAAAAGGGTAGATGTTCATTCAAAGACCACTCAGTTGCTGTAGAATGTATTTTTACCAGCATCTGACACTTTTTTCTTACAAGGGAAGCATGAATCAGTTGAATTCCTACTGAAACCAAACCAAGTTTAAATTGAAGAGCGTGGTTGAAAACAGAGAGTAGAGTTGTAATTTTGTGTAACAACCCCCTATGAGACAAGAGAGGACCCTATAAGTTTTAGTTGCCTCTATCAAAACAGGGTTGGAGAGCAAAAAAACGTGACACAGTGCCAGAGTATCTCGCTTCAGTACAAAAAGTCTTCCGATTGATTCCCGTTTCAATAATTTTTTTTTTTTTTTTTTACTGAAAAAAATCTTTTAAATTTTTTAAAATTAAAATAAGTAAATAATTTAAAGGTGAAATAAGTTCATATTATATTTAGATAAAATTCCGTCAATAGTTTGTGTTAGTGTTTTATATAAAATTTTAATTAATATTTTTTATCGATGCCACTAATAGCAAATGTTAATCACCAGCTTTTAATTGTGTTATTTATTATTTACAATTTTTAGCATAAAAATGGAGAACTATTGCTCAACCCTTCGACTTCGCATTTAACTTTTATTTCAAATATTTTATTGAACAATTGTCAAATTTCATGTTTTTTGGAGGAACTGACAATAAGTATTAACATAAAAACAAATTTTCTCAAAAGGATTTTTCTAATTTATAATCAGTTTACATCTCGAAAATTTCAAAATCCAGGTAAATATGAATTTCGCAAATCTAGATATCTCGATAAGAAGCCAAATATTTTCCAAAAGGCTCATTATAACAACATTTGAGGGTGAAAAATATTGTAATGCAGTTAAGCGTTATCAATTTTGTTTTACATCTTGAGCTCCTTCTGAAAAATTGCTAATACTTTCATTAATTTTCTATTTCTAATCATAGTCACTATAAATTAAAAGCTAAATTTATAAACATTTTCTGTTTCTTTATAATTAAATAAACATACATTTTTAAACTCCTGATGTAAAGCAACGGAATAAGCACCACAAATTCCTAGCTTTTCTCTTACTAAAATAAACTGTATAAAAGTGGATGCCAATACTTATTATTTACACTTTAAAATTATTAAAGTAGCATCTCTTGTGCTCGTATAATAATTCCCTATAATTTAAAACATAAGAAAATTATTCCTACAGTAAAAAATACTTCACTAAAATTCAGAATTCAAGCTGTATGAAAAATTGCAACTAACATCGTTGCTCTCTTTATTCTATTATATTTCTTGAATAAATAAATAAAAAAAATAGAGGTTAAATAATAAACAAATTTATACACTAAAATTGAAAATGGCTCAGTTATAACACCTAAACTCTTATTAATTGTTATACTCATTTAAAAAATAATAATAATAGTAGTAATATAATAAATATTTTTTCTAAAAGTAATAATTTAATTTAATTTAATTTATTTTTTACTTGAACTAAAAAATTATAAAAAAGGACCTGACGGGACTCGAATTCAAGATCTTCTGTACTCAAGTCAAACAATCTGGCACTGTGCCATTTCTTCTCGCTACCTGTGTCTCTTTCGTTGATTTTCATAGACATAGCTAAAACTTTTAGAGTCTTTTCTTGCCCCATAGGGGGTTGCACAAAATTTGCACTCAATCCTATGTAATTCTGGCTCTGAGATGTATTTAACATTGTTTACTTTGTTTCAAGAATACAGTTCCCGCTGCTTATTAAAATCACATTCATTCTGAGCCTAAGTGATTTTATTAAGAGGCTGATCTTTAAATCCGGCGAACGTTCCTGCACTTAAGGAAAAGGTATTACTTCCCTGAATTTGGAAAGAAACTTCAAATGGTAACGAATAATGGAATTATTAAACCATATTAATCAATTTTTGATAGATAGTTAATTAATTGTTCCTTCGATATAAGTAAATTAAACGCATTCCAAGTTCCCATGCGCTCTCCTTTAGAGGAAAATCATCATTATTTTACCAAAAGTTCACACTGTTATTATAAATTTAAGATCTTTCCGTTTGAACCTCATGAATTATAGTAATTTCAAAATAAGAACTAGAAATTGTCTTCTAATAATTAAAAAAAAAAAAATCATTTCAAAACAAATTTATAACTTATTACTGCGCTTTGAAGAATAGCTTCTTGAAATTGTTACGGAGATATGTTATGGGGCGTGTTTATTTTGTAACTGTCCTGCATGTGTGAAATTTTCGACAATCAGCGATAACGGAGGGTTTGTCGTGCTTTGATTTCTTTTTCTATCTAAAAAAAAAAAAAAAAAAAAAAATCACAATGCAAATAAAAAATATTTTTAGTGTGCAGAAATGATATTTTAGGCTGCTGAGGAGATATTTTTGAGTTTATTAACCAGCGATGTTGATTTTATTAAGCGGCGGCTTTAAAAGTAGTTTGTATTGATTTGATTCTGGTCCTGGCAATTTGATCAGATTAAGCGGCTGATTTTATTAAATAGTGATTTTATTAAGCGGGGGTTACTGTATATGTTTAATAGTGGCTTTTTTGGGTGTGAGTAACAATTTTCACTGAACTGTTTTCGAGAAGTTTCATTGAATAAAGTGCATTTATGGACAAGAAATACATGTTTCATTATAAGCTACTTTCTTCACAGTAGACAGTCAAAATTTTTGCAACAATATTGTAATTTAAAAGGAAAAGAGAGCAAAAAATCTGAATGTGACTTAGAAAACATATTCCTATAAATCCTATTTAAATTAATGCAAGAAAAACCATACTTACATTCATTAAAAGTTCTTTATAATGTCATATGATTTACCTCCTAAGTTATAATTATAGGAAGTTAAAATGTTAGTTCTTAAAACTTCAACTTTAATTAAAATTTTTATTGGATATTTTAACTTTGAATGCAAAAAAAATATATCTCATATAGAGACACTTTTAAAAACACGTGTAACGTTTTAAATTAATAAATAAAACACTTTAAAACATGTACACTAAGCGACAAAAAAAAAGCCGCACTTGGATGTTTTCCTTTTCGCCTTCTACAACCGCCAATTTTATCGTTAAAAAAGCACATTTTCGAACAGATTTTACTATGTTGTCCTCCACATACACTTTAGCTTTGAGTCTAGTGTTAAAAACAAAATGCAATTGTCAGGAAAATTGTAATTTTAGAATTTATTTCAAAAATGGTAAGAATAAGGCAGTTAACGATGCCACAAAAAGTATTAATTTTTGAATGAAAATCAAAAAATATTTTAATACGTGAGATGGCAAAATAATTAAATGTTAACGAAATATTGGTAAAATAAATTTTAGCAAAATATAAATTTTTTTGGCCGTTTAAACTGGGAATTTGGCTTTAGGCAGTCATGTTTCTTATCCAAGCAAGATAACCGCAAGTTAAAATGCGAATGTTTAAAAAATCGATTTGTATCATGTTCAGAACTTAAGAAAGATTTTAAAAAAGTGTATAGTAAATTACTTTCTTCAAAAACAATGCGGGAACAATTAAACAAAGCGGGTTAAAGAACAGAAGATCTGCGAAAAAAGCCATTATTAAGGAAAAGAATTAGAATAAACAATACTTTAGTTGACCAAAATTTAAAAACATTATCAATTAATTATTAGACTGAACTGGTTTTCTCTGATGAATCAAGTTTTCTTTATTTCGAGCAGTTGAAAAAAGCTAGAATGAAGACGAAAATGTGACCGACTTAATGAAAATCGCACTTTTAAAACAGTGACACATTCTCCGTACATTATGGTACGGAGGTGCATAACTTTTCAAATACTCGGAGAAATTTTTATGCTCAAGGGATCAATTAACTCGAAATAAAACACAATCTGCATAAAAGTGGTGCCTGACCGACTATTTTGGAGGTATCTTAGACATTTCCGTAAACAGCATTTGAAGATAATAAAGGCACCTTACTACACGGCATCTGTGGTAAGTTTATTCACTTCAAATTGTCAAAATTTCTTATACATTCCCATGAGAACCTATAATTCTGTAAGTAATCATACCTTTTTTCACTTTAAGTTAAATACCACATAGGATATAGTAGAATTTCTTCTTTTCCAGACATGGAAATGGTCAAAATCGCGATCCGCTCGAAAATATTTCGTCTATAAAAAGGCGGGGGAGAGGGGAGAGGATTCGAAATTTGCAGCCTATAACTCTGCCAGAACTAGAAAAAATTATTTGTGATATTTGGCACATTGAAATTTCTGAGATTTATATTAAAACACTGTATAAAACTATGCCATTGCGCATTAATGCAGCAATTCCATATAAAGGTGGAATTAACCCAATGCAGAATACATATTTTTAACAAAAAATTGCTTAGATCTAACAAATAAATAGTTTTATTTCATATATTAAAATATAACTTGTTTATTTCATATAATAAATCATAATAGAATGCAAAGTGTGTAGTTATTGCATTATGTTCAAAAAGAAAGTTTTATGGAGATTTTTAAAAAGTACTTCTTAAAGTGCAATAAAGCGAATTATTAAATCGAAAATATACATAGATATCATTTTATACCTTTGGTATTATGCAAACAAGACAGTTTTATTTGTTTCAAACATTAATTTTAAAGTTATTACAAATAAAGAAGGTATAAGTCATTTTTTTGCAGTGCGGCTTTTTTTTTGTCGCTTAGTGTATATAAGTTTTAAAAAAATATTTAATTAAAAGCCACATAATTCAAAGCTTTTCGCCCTGAAAATCAGGGCATCATCAGGAAGTCCACATGGTTTTACACAATGTGCAGCTGTGTTACAAATATATATACCATAAATCAGGTTAAAGCTACAGTTACAACGCTACTTTAATACAAAAAATATTTTAGTTCCTTGGTTGGAGCCATTCTACATTGACACTGAAGCAACACTTGATTACTGCAACTTGCGTTGGAAAAGTCAGTTTTGGATGGCTATTGGAAAGGCTGGAGTAGTGGTAACATATCGATCTTTTGTATACAAAAGATCGATTTCAAAAACATCATCTTAATAATGCAGTTTCAAACAATATTTTAATGTTTTAACTAAATTAAAAATTAAAAAAGGAGAGAGAATTATTAAAATTTATAATTTTTTTATGTGTATACAGGGTGGTTACAAAAATTTTCCCTGATTTCCCTGATTAATTTTGACAGATTTATATGATTTGCATTACCAATTACACACAGACCCTAATTTTGTGTATATTGCACCCTATTAAGCAAGCCGCATACATTTACGTTCATGTTTATTTGTTTACTTTGTTAACATACATAAAGAGAAAAATAAAATGCAAACAAAAAGTTCAAAACTTGGGAAAAATTTATAAAATATAAAAGTTTGAATCCTTTTAACTGTACAACATATTAGCATCAGAACATATAATTATTCCTCAAGTCGTTACATTAAGAATATTTAATTTAAAAAAAAAAAATTAAAAAAAATTTCTAGGTTTTTTTTTTTTTTTTATGTTAACTTGACAATATTTGGCTAGAAAGCGGCCAAGCCTGTGCAATCTTGGCTAATATATCATCTGTTTGGCGATCTTTCAGTGATGTTAAGAAGGTAAAAATAAAAAGGTCCTTGATTTTCTAGTATTTTTACAAAATTCAAAGTTTTTTCTTTCTTTCTTTCTTCTTTTCTGATATTTCCAGATTAATAAAGTTTCCTGATTTTTCTCTGATTTTCCTGTTTTCCCTGATTGTCGACATCCTGTTATACATATTTTTCAGAAAAAATTTTGATTTAGATATATACAAAATAATGCAAGTTTCAAAATTAAATCACAATACAAACAAATCTGTATCTTTATACCAAATTATAACAAAAGTTAATCAATATACATTGTGTTGAAAAGTTTTGGAACAAAGATATTCAATAATACTTTTTTGTTGGGGGAAAAAATAATAATAACAATACTTACTTCTACAGGTGTGATAGCATGTCCACAAGCAGCACATTTAGGAGCAAACATCCTAAATAAATAAAAAAAATTTAATTAGAAAGAACTCACATATAGAGCACAACATGATTTATTAAGGGGACACTTCACCTAACATTGACGGCAGCCTTGTTCTATGTTATTCTATTGAGAAATTTGTTTTCAAATTACTCATTACCTAATGTATTTTTTCAAATTCCATTTTCATCTTCAGGAAAATTCACAACCATTAGATTAATTTCAGTTTTTCAAAAATTAATATTATATTTTTAATATTTCATTTTGAGGCTATAAAGTGGAAAAAAAGCACTTAGTCAATTTTTCGCACTTTATAACTTCAAAATGAAATATTAAAGATTTAAAAAAAAATATTTTTTGAAAAAAGAGAAATGAATTTAATGATTGTGAACTTTCTAAATGTGAAAATGGAATTAATAAAAAAAAAAAAAAAAAATCATTAGGTAAAGAGTAATTTTGAAAAGAAATTTCTTCATAGAATAAAATATGAGAAGGCTACCATCCAATTTAAGTGAAGTGTCCTCTTAAGGGGTTACACAGTTCAAAAGCTTTTAAAATAAAAATTAAAAAAAAAAAAAAAGCATATTTTCTTCCTTCATTTTTTAATATAATAAATAAAATTTCTTATTCAAACTTTTCAGCATATAAAAGAGCAACATTTAAACAATATTTTATAAAATTTTCATAAAATTTTTTTTTAAATGCAGCTGGTTGGTCTTGGTTTTGGAAGACCCATTAGAAAAGTTGCGGTCAGGATTTCTCAAAAACTAATTGCAATTCGACTAATGCAATTTCGTACATGTCTTTACAGAAGAATTCACTAGTACTTTAACAAGGGATTTTTAAAAAGTTTAAATTTTTTGCAGAATTATATGCAAAAACAGTCAATTTTTGGTACATTTTACCATTGCTGAATTAGTTGTAATAAAAAATAAATAAAAATCCTTTGTTCAAGCACTAACCAATTCTAATTTGAAGTGTGCAAAATTTTAATAAGACCGGTGCATTCCTTTTGAAAAATCGTGTCCACCACTTTTTTGAAGGGTCTCCAAAAACCAGAACCAACCAGCTGAATTTTTCAAATTTTTTCATGAAAATTTTATAAAACTTTGCTTAAATGTTGTTCTTTTATATGCTCAAAACTTTAAACAAAATTTTTTATTTATTATATTTAAAAAATAGAGAAAAAATGCTTTTTTAAGCTTTTGAAATCCCTGTAAACCTCTAAAAATATCAATTTACAACAAATGAAATCAACTGAGATGCTGAAAATTAGATAGCATAGAGGAAGGCAAATGCATAGCAAACTGAAAAACATACAGACAGGGGTGGGGAATTCTTAGAAATTCTTATCAACCAAAGACTTTTTTTTTTTTTTTTTTTTTTTTAATCAGCCAGCAATATACAATACATAATCTGTATAGAATAAGAGCTTGAAAAGATAATAAAATCTAAAGCAATTGCCAATTACTTTTCATGCACTTGTAAAGTTTTTTTTTTTTTTTTTTTTTTTTAACTGCTTTACACAATTTATTAGCTGTTTTATTATATTGAATATCAACAACAAAATTAACTGACTTAAAATTTATTCACTATATCTGAAAAATTACTCGCAAGTAGCAAGTAAATCCCACCCTTGCATACAGAGATATTTAAAAAAGAAAGAAAAATGATGTGGTTCACAAAAACACTTACAAACAGTATTTACCCGTTACAACATTTAACCTTCAACATATTGCACCAGTGTGATGATACCTTAAAATACATTTTTTTCTTTTATTATTATTATTATTAGGAAGGGAAAAAACTTTCAAAAATCATCTTTGAAACTAAAAAAGAAAGAAAAAACATGCACTTGGTCATTTTTGTGTAGCCCTAAATATTGTCCAAAAAAGCAAGGTTAAAAAAAAATATTGTTTTTAACTATGAAGGAAGGAATTTCTTAAGTGAAGGGTAGTTTTCCACAGGAACATTATACTGTGATCAGAGGCATAACAGGAAGAAATTTCACAAAAATATATTTATAGTTTTATATATATAAAGCATGACTGCTTCTGTTTAGCACTGTATATTGTTTAAAATTTGCACATGCACCATACAGTGTACCAAAAAGATCCCTATAACAACAAAAATTTACATTGAGCAATACATTTATACAGTAGAATCTCGATCCATCGTTCTACATGGGGTGTGTGAAAAAAAAACAATAAATGCAGGATAAAGTCAAAACACAAAGAAAACAATGTTTTTGAATTAACACACAAAATGTGTACAGTATACTACTATTAAAAAAACTAATTTGTTACTTTCCAAACTGTCAAAGAAATAAATCATTCTTATAGAACATTAAGTAGAATTTATTTTTAAAAATCAATAATTTTATGATGGGTTTTTTGTTCATTTTATATATTAATTCCAGATTAAAACATTATTCTGGTCCTTTTCTGTAATTCCATGGGCTTATATAAAAGTTTATGCATTTTCAAAAGCCATAATTGCGTCAAACATACTTGCCACAGGTGTAGACTTAGCCTCATTGGTGTGAAAATTATCCTCTGTTTCTTCACCGCTATTTTAATTTTTTGAAATCACATTTCTTCTATGCTTTAGGATACTGCATGTTGCAATATCATGATTAATGCAAATATTATCACTAAATTTTGTATCACACACATCCTCTGTTACACAGAACCACTCTTCATCTGCATTATCAGTATCATTATCATTTTCGTGTCTTTCTGTTTGGTATTCTTCATCATTTTTTTGCCTGTAACCACATTTCTCGAAGCAATTTTTTGGATTACTGAAGATGTTTTTTCCTGCTATGCTGACATTACAAAATGAATAGATGGTCCAGAGACATAGCATCACAATTCTGATCCTCCATTGAAAAGAAGAAAAAGGTTATTTTAGAATGAAAGAAGTAATTCCAGTTTGTATGTCATATGGAGCCGCTTGTCCTTCAGGAGAAAATTTTTATAGAACATTAAGTAAAATTAATTTTTTTAAATCAATAATTTTATGTTGGGTTGTTCATTCATTTTCTATATTAATTCCAGATTAAACTTTTCTGGTTCTTTTCTGTAATTTCATGGCTGCTTGTCCTACACGAGAAAATTTTTACACGGTCAAGAGAAAAATTTTACAACGACGAATGAGGGAAAACGAAATTTTGAAGCCCGATACATGCAAGTTTTGTTAACATTATTTAAATACAATTTGTGCAGGGACCATAGAAATAAAATGATCAATGCAGGAATGACAGATTGAGGTTTCACTGTATCTCATAATGTATATACATTGAGAGGTCTTGTAAACAAATAAATTGTACTCAGTGGCAGATCCAGAACTTGACTTTTGGAGGGTGGGGGGGTGGGGGGCTAAGATTTTTCAAAGTGTTATTCTAGACCAATAAAAAATTTACAATTGCAATATTCAATTGTGAATGTCAGTGTTTTGGGGGGGAGGTTTCAGCCTCCTAGCCCCCCTCCCCTTAAATCCGCCACTGATTGTGCTAACCGACCTTTATTCTACTTTATTCTATTTTGTGTATCTTAATAATGTATGCTATTTTATTTATATTTTGAGCAGTATAAAGATAGATATTAAAATATGCTTCAAAGAAGTTTTTAAAAATGCCTCACATAGACTATAATGCATCAGAAATCTCTTGAGAATATCCACAATGCCACAAACCATTTGTGCTTTTCATATCATTTTCAATAAAGAACATGCCATAGGTAACTTAATATCATATATCCATTTCAAAGCATTTAAAAAATTTTATGGAAATACAAGCACAGACAGGCAAGATAAACAAATCAAAGTACATAATCAACTTAAAAAATGTTTTTGGAAAAGGTTAAAAACCCATAATACAAGTAAAAATGCACTTCCAACAATTTTCCATTATATTCCCAACTATATCCAGACATGGTACAAGCTTACAGAAAAAAAGGCTGAACTTTTCACACACCCCCCCCTCTCAAAAGTGGTATCAGGCAACTGACACAATATAATTTTTTCAATAATAAAAATAACGTTAAATCTGATTGCATACATGTACACACAATAAACAAAATTGGAACAATAAATATTATATTGAATATCATATTAATTATAATTAAAATAGTTGTAAATGCTTAAAAAAAGACAATTTATTATATATACTTATTCTATAAAAGCATTGTTTGTTGGGGCAATTGATTATCAAAATAATGTAGTTCAAGTTCATTAGGAAAATGCAGTTGAAGTGCTATTTCTTTTTCATTTTCTCCAAGTTTGAATTTGACATTTCTTGAAAGCCAATCACAGAAATTTTTAATAATCTATTGCACAAATTCAGGTTGAGCCCCCCCCCCCCCTACACATGTCCAAAAAGTTTTAATGCAGATTTGCATTGATCCAAATAATTATAATTTTCAAGCTTAAAAAGGCTGAATTCAGCCTAACATGTCTTGTTATATCTGACTATTTTTGTGTAGCCCTTTAAATCTGCCATTAAAAGTAAAATTCACAGAATGTAATGTATATTAGATTTCTTTTGGGTGTACCTGTACACAAAGCTGTCGTGCTATTTCTACTATTTTCAGCAGGGAACATGCCATAGGGAGCTTGAATAACATACATCACATATATGCAATGCACAAAAGACCTGATACCTTACATTAATACCTGATACCTTAAAAACCATCAAAATAGCTCCGTATAACTCACATAACTATGCACTAAAAAGAGAAGCTTTGGAAATTTTAACATCTAACACGGCCGTAAATGAAAGAGAGCATAGCATTATACCTGAGGATTGGCAACACATAATAAATAAACATCGACGAAAGAATGACGTAGGAGGTGAAGAGGATGATGTGGAAGAGGATGAAGACGAAGATCAGCAGAGCAGCATAACAAACAGCTGAAGATGACCGCGAATTTTATGCGAGTCGAAATATATCCAAAGCTGCTCAAGTGAAAGGATTTGCAAGGTATTTTAAAGTTTTAAAATAACATACATCAGTTTTAAGACAATCTAAGAATATTTATAGAAGTTTGTGTACTGTCAGACAAATGGACAAAAAAAAAGGATGGGGGACAGACAACCCAAAGTCAAAAGCACTTTTCAAATTTGTTGAGAAGTGCTTAAAAAAATAAAATAAAATACAAAAGAGAGAAGGGGGGATGTAAGAGAAACAATATACCTAAAAATACTTTAAAAGATGAAAACTTTAAAATATGAAATGTGACTTTAATGAATTTTTCATTTAATTTTAATTACATAATTTTTCTTTTTTTTATGCTACATAAAAATATTTTAATTCATTGTTTTTACAAATTATTGAAAAAAAAATTGAGCAAGGAGCTTTATTATCAGTATGAGATAAATTATACATACATATAATATATACAGTGAAATACGTTTAACAGGAAAACGCTTAACATGAAAAATCGGTTAACACGAAATGATATAGTGGTCTGGAGAGTGTACTATGCTATTTAATACATTTTTGTTTCTTTTAACACGAAACAAAAATCGTTTAATATGAAAAAAACTCGCTTTCGATCTTCAGTGACATGTTTGCTATAACAGAGATGCCAACATTTTAATTTATTCCAGAGCATTTTCAAACTCTGCCTTCATTTCCATACCACATTTTTCTTAAGAGTAATATTTCCTTATTTTATCGTAGTTATATATTGAAGGAAAATAGTCTGTAAATAAAGTGGTGCAGATTAAAGGCGGGGATAAAAATGCTCCAGAATAAATTATAATGTTGGCAACTATGCTACGATATTTTGCCGTCGATGATCATGTGTGCACAGCACCGATAATGAGATTTTTGACATCGTTCATAATTAAAATATGATTCCACTTATGTAAATTTTGATGACGAATCTGACAACTGAATCAACAATGCAGTTCTTGTCCCCTCTGCTTCAGAAATGAAGAAAGTAATGAGTATCTGCAGTTACTTAGATGCACATTCAAATTGAGAGATGAATAAAACAATGGACGATCTCAATCAATTTTTGAACAATATGGTGCTGAAAAGGGCATTTAAGTAAAAGATATCTGAATTTTTTTCCAAAAAACAATAATATATTTACTTGATTTTTATCCTAATGGATGCAAGTTAGTAGTAGTTTTACAGGAAATGGAAATAAAAATTGATGACATGGAAAACATTGGCGAATTTTGTACTTTTTCTATGAATCTTTTTACACGAAATGTTTTTAACATGAAAAAATATTTCGGTCCTCTTACTTTCGTGTTAAACGTTTTTCACTGTATTTATCAATCAAAACTATAATAAAGTAATAATGATAATTTCTTTTTTTTTTTTTTAATATTAAAAAAAATGGAATATTCTTAATACTAACGTAATGTAGCATTAAAAAGAATAATCTGCTGATAAAAACTTATGAAGATTCTATACATCAGACATAAATACATGAAAATTGAAATAAGTACATTTAAAACAAGTATTTTAAAAATATTTTTTAAATCTCTTTTCCCTTTCATGGATAATGTTGCTTGCTTAATCACTCCTGATTATGTGCGTCAAAACACTGGAGCGTGGTGGACACTTGCTCTCTTTTGAACAATTCTAATTGGTAAAAATTCATTTTTCTCTTTTGCATTTATAAAACTAGGTCATTAGAGCTTTAATGGTTTTCTAAATTGTACATAAACTTATATCACAGAACTAACTGACCAAGTTGACTCAATCCACGTGTAATGTCAGATCTAATGTTTTCCTACAAGTAAACTTTGGGTAAACTTTATTGTAATTTTTCACCTGGTATGTAATTTTTACTTTCTTCTATATGTAATATAGAGAAAGTATTGGATTCGTAAAAATTTTCGACCTCGGGTTTTTGATGAATTTACACGTTTTGAGAGCTGTAGAACACGATTTGACCCTTTTTAGAAAATGTCTGTCTGTCTGTCTGTGTGTGTGTGTGTGACAAAATTTTGTGGCAACTGTATCTCAGGAACTACTGCACAGAATTTCATACAAATTAGTATGTAGTTGCACCTTGACATAAATTAGTGCCTATCAACTTTTGGTAAAAATTGTCTTACAGGTTGCGTTGCCATCCCGCTTTTTCTAAATTTTTAACATAGTGATATAGGACAAAATTTTGTATAAATGTGCATAAAGAGAATTATTTTTTAGTAATCATTATGAAATTTACAAGAATTATTTATAATAGAGGTAGTCAACTGGGGAAAAAAATTTGTATGCGTAGTAGCCTCGTGAACCCCCCTGGGGGGGAAGTCCCCCCTCGAGGGGAGTAAATTTTCAAGATGGGTATCTTTAGAAAGGTCTCGTCAATACCTTTAAAACGAATGGTTGAACTATAAATCTGTGATAATTTAAAACAAAGTTATCGATTTTTTTTACTTTTAACAAAAAGTAACTTAGAAAAAAAATTGTTTTTTTTTTTTTTTTTTTTTTTTTTTTAAACGAAATTTAACCAGGCTTGGTATTTAGTTGGCCCCTGACATAAACTGGGGCTGATTAGATTTGGGGATCAATCACTCAACAGGTGGTGCTGTGAACGTATTTTTTCTAAATTTTTAACATGGACAAAATTTATAGGACAAAATTTCGTATAAATGTACATAATGGGAGTTATTCTTAACCTGTGATTGTGAAATTAATATGAATTATTGATAATAGTAGTAGTTAATTAGGAAAAAAATCTCGGTCATCGCTTCCCCCCTCCCCCCCCCGTGGGGAAAGTACCCCCCCGGGGGGGGGGGGGGGGGGTAAATTTTCAAGATGGGTATCTTTCGAAAGGTCTCGTCAATATCTTTAAAACGAATGGTTGAACTATAAATATGTGATAATTTAAAACAAAGTTATCGAATTTTTTTTTTTTTTTTAACGAAAAAAAAACTTTGAAAAAAAAAAAAAATCGTTTTTTTTTTTTTTTTTTTTTTTTAATAATGTTACTGCGTGAATTTGTATAGGAAAATATACAAGAAAGTCTTGTGGTGGCCACAGCATACTAGTTTTGAAAGAAGCTTATAATTTCGGTAAATAAAATTTCTTTGTTTAAAATCGATAAACAAAAATTTGTTGCAGCAAATAACATTAAAATCACCTCAACCAGTGGATCATTCATCAGTATTAATTAAATCAAAATATCTGAGACACAAGTGACCGAGAGGATAAGTAAGGTGTTTGGTGTTTGGGAGTAAGGCCGATTGACTGCACTAGGGTCCTAGGAATCCTTTTGTGGAAGTCTTTCTAAGGGAACCTAGCCCGTATTTATGCAAATTTCTGAGAGAACCTTGTGGTCAGTCCAAGCCAGCCAAACAAAAGGCTGGCTTGGACCTGCAGTGGCACCACCTACTCCAGAACAGAAGTGAAGAGAGAAGTAAACACCAAACACTTGCGGGCACATTCCACGAGGTAAAAGAGCCTTCACACACTGGCAACTGGAAAGCTTCAACTGCAGTTTCTTTTGATATTTCTTTGATGTGATTTTTTGAGAATCGAAGCTTGCTCACAAACCCCCTAGTACGATAATTGCATGGGAACTGGTCTCTTTTGTAAAAGAGCAATAAAAAGTAATGTCCTTCATTGTAAATGTGTGCAAAATTTCAAGGGCCACTTTCGGACAATAGATAATTTATGAGTTTTGAAGCTCTGTATGTTGCCAGTGTCTGAAGGGTCCTTAATGCACTAATGAAGAGGAGGGCCTCCAACAAAAGCAGCTACGCAGCCAGTAGTGAAGCAGTGAAGTAAGGTTTTTTGTTGTAATTTTATTAATTAAAGATGCTTCATATTATAAAGTTTAAATAAATTTTGCTTACACATCATCTTAAATACTTACTTATGGTAATCATTCACACAATAGATTTTATTGTCTAAATCTACAGTAAAAGGAACACCATCAAGGCAATCATTACAAATGCAGCACCGGAAGCAACCAGGATGATAAGATTTGCCCATAGCTTGGAGAATCTAAACGGAAAATACAAGTTAATAACAGTGTTTCTAAATAAAGAATGCATTACAAAATTTGCTTTGTTACATATTTTTAAAACTAAACATAGTTTTTAAGACAGCTAGAATCAAATTCATATCCAATAAAAGATGTGAAAATAGAATTGAAACTCAAATAAACTACTACGTCAGAAACACCAAAAGAAAAATTTTTACGAGCACTTCTCCAAATTCAGAATTCTTTTTTCACTGAAGACGGTACGCTTAAAGTTACCGAAACAGCTGTATGCATCGCAAAAATTTTTCTTTTGGCGTTTCTGACGTAGTAGTTTATTTGAGTTTTAATATTCTAACGCCAAGTCTCCTGTTACTATGTGAAAATAGAATCACACAAATTCAGATAAAAATTCCACTTTAAATGTCCATCACAGGTAAAATTTCATAGAAAATTTATTACTCAAATTAGGATAATTTCACCTTTAAGAGTAGACAGTAGCTAAAATTTCCGACAGCCAAAGCTCATGTTATTCTATGTTGGGGAATATTTTTTATAGAATTACTTATTACCTAATATATATTTCTAAATTCCATTTCTACATTCAGAAAATTCACAATGAAAAAATTTGTTCTTATTTTCCAAAGATTGATTTTCAAAATTTTTAAAATATTTTGAAGTTATAATGGGAAAAAAAATTATTAAGTACATTTTTCACATTTTTTTTTTTAAGTCTTTAAAATTCCAGAATTTAAAAAGATCAATTTTTGGAAAAAAACACGAACAAATTTAACAGTTGTGAATTTTCTGAATGTAAATTTAAAAACATATGTACGTTTTTAAATTTACATTCAGAAACCGGGCAGGAAATTAAAAAAGTTATAACAAGGAAAAAAATTATTAAGTACATTTTTCACATTTTTTTTTTTTTTCTTTTTTTTTTTTTTTTTAATCTTAAAATTCCAGAATTTAAAAAGATCAATTTTTGGAAAACACGAACAAATTTAACAGTTGTAAATTTTCTGAATGTAAATTTAAAAACATATATTAGGTAATGAGTAACACTATAAACGTAGTTCTCCATGTAACAACATAGGCTTTGATTGTCAACAAGAATAGATACTGTATGCTCTTAAGGGAACACTTTCGCCTAATCTGACCATCAGTCTAACCCTGTGTTATTCTACGAAAAACCTGTTTTGCAAATTACTCATTACTTATTATTTATTTATTTTTTTAATTCCATTTACATATTCAGAAAATTCGCAACCATTAAAATGTTTTTCTTTTCCAAAAAATTAAATTTTTAGTATTTCATTTCGAAGTTGCAAAGTGCAAAAAATTAACTAAGAGTATTTTTCGCACTTTATAGATTCAAAATGAAATATTAAAAATTTACGAAATCAATTGTTGGAAAATGAGAAACATATTAATGTCTTCGAGTTTTCTGATTATGAAAATGGATTTTAAAAAATACATTAGGTAATAAGTAATTTACAATAGAAATTTCTCCATAGTTACATGGGATTAGACTGCCGGTCAAATTACACGAAGTATCTCCTTAATTTTTATTAAAATCACAATCAGCTGATTGGAAGAAAATCATATTTAATAAAATTTTATTTTTCCGACTGAGTAAAAATAATGCCTGGACCGGGAGTCGAACCCCGGATCTTTGACTTACAAGGTCAAGGCTCTACCAACTGAGCTATCCAGGCCGACAATTATGGTAGAGCTCAATAGCTCAATTGGTAGAGCCTTGACCTTGTAAGTCAAAGATCCGGGGTTCGACTCCCGGTCCAGGCATTATTTTCACTCAGTCGGAAAAATAAATTTCATTAAATATGATTTTCTTCCAATCAGTTGATTGTGATTTTAATAAAAATTGTATTTCTTTCTCCCATTGTTTAATGATGTTTTCCTTTACTTGCCGCTTATTTCTGTTGAGCTATCTAAATGATAGACCAGATGTTTCTGCCAATAGGTTGTCTGAGTGAGTAATGCTGACCGGTTGTCAGGCTGGATAGCTCAATTGGTAGAGCCTTGACCTTGTAAGTCAAAGATCCGGGGTTCGACTCCCGGTCCAGGCATTTTTTTCACTGAGTCGGAAAAATAAAATTTCATTAAATATCTCCTTAAGATAAGATTTTGTTACAGACAATTTCCATAAAGACAGGTTTATTTTACATTGTGATTAAATGAAAATATTGAATGTCATCTTAATAATAAAAGTTGAATTTCCAAAAACTAATACTGAAAATGGCATCATAGCGAAAACAATGCATTGCAATAGAAAGTAAAATTTTATCCATGGTTTCCACACATGTATTTACAATGAATAAAATAATGGAAAAAGATAATAGAAAACTCACATCTCGATTGCAACAATGTATTGAGATAAAGAAAGTAAAATTTTTTGAATGGTTTCGGAAGATTCGTTTATTGATTCAAATGATAAATTTTAGGTGTAAAAAATAATAATAAATTAAATATGTAAAACTCAACCACTTAATGAGAAATTAATGATATAAATAAATAAATAAAACATGCGATTATAAAATTTAAATTACTGGATTACAATATCATTTTTAGTTCCTTGAATTCGATTAGACTTTAAAACATGAAAATACTATGATGCAAAAGATGATATAATTAAAAAAAATATATCATGTAAACCAATGGTTAGTGGTCATGTAAACAAATGGCAAAGAGAAGTAAATTTTGAAAACTCATGTGTAAAAATCAAGGAATATGCAGGCACAGACTGATTTGTTTATTATAAAGTTGAAGAGATCAAAGAAATTACTAGTTATACATTGATTTCAAAATAATCAATTTCATTATTCCTCCAACTGCATTAGAAAAAGGCTAAACTATAATGTTATTTTCAATGTACAAATTTTACAATGTACTAAAATGAATGTTATTTCAATATGAGATGAAAAATAAATTATATATGGGGAAGTGGGGTAAGTCTAGCCTCCCCTTGCTACTCAACTGATAAACTGAATTCGGACTTAATAGTCATCACAGGGTTCATACTCAAATGTGGGAAAAAAATTCCCTGAGTTTCCAGACAAGTTTCAAGAAAATATTAGCGACATAGTACAAGAAACGCTCTTCTAGACAGGACAAAATACAGCTACTTCCACTGTATGATGTCATATTACTGCCGATCATGATAGAAATTCAGGTAGAAATCATTATTTACATGCGTATTTTCACAATACTTAATCGTTTAAATTTTGATATGAAGCTAAACAAGAAAAACATAACTTGAGAGAAAAAAAACATTTGTTTTTCCAGGTTTTATAATAACTGATTTTCCCTGATTTTAATGAAAATTTTTATTTTTCCTGACTTTTCCCTGACTTTTCTTAACAAATTCCAAATTCCCTGAGTATTCCCTGTTTTCCAGGTTTTCCCTGAGGAGTATGAACCCTGCATCATATCTGTTTGTCTGGACTTATATTTGTTGTGTTTATAGACTTGGAAAACCAAATTAAACATGAAACAGTGACAGTTTTAAAAGTTCGAAAAATTGCTTACATTTATATTCCTTGATGGAGTAGTCAATGTCAAACTTCAGAATTTTGCCACTGCTATATTTATGAAGTCAATCCTGTATTTTTTGGTAAGCAAATTAAATTCAGTATGTAGATTTTGAATACAACTTAAGATATGTTCTATTTCTTAAGCTTTTAGCTTGCCATAGTTAAACATACCCCACAATTTTTTGGGAGAAAAGGTGAGGGAGGAGTGTAGTGGTTATACTTGCCGCCCATTATATATTTATTTGATAACAAGGGGGCTCTGCTCGTTAACCTCCAAGGGAGGTTTCTTGGATTATGCAGCAAACATCAGTACCTCTCACAACACTGAAGAATTAATATTTTAAAATTAATATCTGAAATAATATTTTTATTACTATTGCTATTTTATTTAAGTGTAATATAATATAGTTCACATGGAAAGTGGGCATGGAAATGAATGTTACTGCAAATTTATAAGACTCATTAATTAATAACAAGTGTGAACTGTAGACTAATTTCATTTTTTTTTATTTTTCTTTTAACTTACATTTTATGCATTGGATATGCTCTCCTGTTGAAAGCAAAACAAAACTAATGCCCTTTTAGGAATACATATGATGATAAATTATGCCAGACATGGTGGCATTAATAAAAATATTGCCAGAACAATTCCCAATAGCATTTATCACTTGACATTGAAGGGGATATTGTGTCAAACAAAATAAGTTCAAGTTTTCCATGCAATTCATTGCGTTTTCAAAGGAAGGTGAAATGGAATAACATCTTCACATTCTACATTGTCATCGCTTCAATTAACTTTAGACAATTTGTTTTTAATTAGTTCATCTATTGTGAATGATTCCAAAGTCATGATATCGGTATCACAGTTCGCATACTCATCAAAATTGATATTTAGAACCAAACAAAAAAAAAAAAAAAAGACTAATAAAGAAATTTTATGAATATTAGAAAAGTAGAAAAGACGTATAACCGTTACTGACTGAATGGCGTATAAATGAAATATTTTTGCATTAAAATGAATAGGAATAATTTGGGACTTCACTAGAAGGATGTATAAATGTAAAAGACCTATAAATGAAAGATGTATAAATGGTGCTCTACTGCAATATGAAAAAGCATGAACATTTTACTTTCTTCTACATTCTATAGAAGAAAGTATATAAAACACAGTACTTAACACGTTAAGATCTAAGTCAAAAGACTTAGTTTAAAAGTTTACAATATAAAAGATAAAAAGAACATCACGACGTTTCGTCCAAGCATTGCCGCCTGTGGACATCTTCAGGTTTAGTTCTCTTACTGTTAGCGTCTTGATCCTTTAATATGTGTAGAATGGGTTGCCATACTTTCGCCAATTCTCTAGAGTGCGAAATTTTCTTTTATAGAATTAAGCTGAAATAATAGCAACCCACTCCAGTCTGATTTAACTTGAAATACAGGAAAAAATACAGATAATAAAATACGATAAACGTGCCATTAATTATACGCATTCTAGAGAATTGGCAAAAGTATGGCAACCCATTCTACACATATTAAAGGATCAAGATGCTAACAGTAAGAGAACTAAACCTGAAGATGTCCACAGGCAGCAAAGCTTGGACGAAATGCCGTAATGTTCTTTTTATCTTTTATATTGTAAACTTTTAAACTAAGTCTTTTGACTTAGATTTTAATGTGTGAAGTACTGTGTTTTATATATTTTATCAATTTAATCTATACTTACACGTGTAAAAACAATTACTCATCCTAGAAGAAAGTATTGGATTTGTAAAATATTTTAGACAATTAGATACATAATAATTTTAATAAATAATTGTACTATGTTAATATGTATAGGACAATATGGACAAAAGTTTTTGATGGTACATTAAATGCATGTTATATGACATAAAATGAATATTATTATGAATCAGAAATCTAAAAGTAACAAAAGAATAAGTTACCATATCCATTATAAGATGCCCACATACAGCACATTTTTCTGCTGTCTGCTGAAATCCTGAATACTGCAAAAGATAGCACTAATGAGTAAAATATAATCTCAGATGAAAGCAACAATGTATAAATAGATTTTTAAAAAATTATTAATTATTTAAAAAAAAAATAAAAACACTATTATCTTTTACCTAAAATCCATATTGCATAGACCTAGATTTAAAAAAAAAAAAATTAAATGTTGTTATACATCAGTAAAAAGGCAGATTTTTTTTCTGAAAGGGTACATACACTAAGGGATGCATTAAAATATATCAATTAGAGATGGAACGAAGCTTCGGCAAGGCCGAAGCTTCGGCCACCTTACCGAAGCTTTGGCCTGGCCGAATAATGAGCATGATTCGGCCGATTCGGCCTATAACAACTTATGTTGTGAATATTCTTTTAACAATTATTATTATATAAAATATTGTCATATAAGTTATGCACAATAGTACCTTATAATAAAACATAGTAGAAATTTATATTTAATTTAAAAGTTTATGTGCATTGACCCTTTGGAACCATAAATCATACAACAATTAATAATGTATTCTAATTAGTTGACAATTTAATTATATGAACAGCTTTAGTTTCTTTAAAATGAAGCTATTAAAATATTGCATGAAACATTCTTTAAATATTTCTAGCTTTGAAGCTTAGTCATAGTCATATATAGTCAATAATCAAAATTAACAATATAGTCAAATAATCAAGATTAACAATAACCTAGGATTATAAAACATGCAGAGAATTGTTGAAAAATAAATAAAAGCTGAATTTTTATTAATTTTTATAAACCATAATTAATATGAGAGGGGGGTGGGGTGCCTATTACTTGCACATCCACCCTAGATCTAAATTCTAAATATTTATTCCAGATAATTAAAGTTATAAAATTTAATCTAGATTAGTTATTATCACATGATATAATGTTTTCTAGGTTAATAACTGACATACTATAAATTGTTTATGTTTATTTTCATCATATTACATACAAGGTTAATTAATTTTACTTCATTTTATCATTTATCATGCAATTTTAAATTATGATGCAAAAAAATCAATGTGTTTGCATTTTTAGGAAGAATTCTATTCCTTTTTTCCTCATACACATTTTCAGCTTCAGAAAATAACCTTTCGCTATATATACTGCTACTTGGAGCAGATAAATAACGTTTGGCCAAATCAGATAATCTGGGAAATATTTTTTATTCTCTCTCCATCTCCACCACTTCTAACAGACAATGTGTTCTACTTAAAAACGGATTGTTTATATATACTTCCAGCTCTTTAGCTGATGAATTTTCAGCGTGTTCTGTGAGTTATTTATTGTTTGTGATTTCTGCAAAACAATCCCACAATGATGCCGGAGCTTCGGCCGAAGCTTCGGCGATTAGTTGGCCGAAGCTTCGGTATTCGGCGCTTCGGCCAAACGGTGCTTCGTGCCATCACTAATATCAATGTCTTAAAAATTAAGTAAAAATTATCTCCAACATAAACATCACCCAAATAAAAAGTTCTTCGAAATAACTAAAGCTACCAAAGAAAGAAAGAAAAAAAAAAAAAGAAAGAAAAACATAAAAATTAAACTTTAGCTACAGCTTATGAGAGATAAAGGCAGTTCTCTCTGGCTTAAATATATTAAATTTCATAGTATAAAGGTAATTTAAAAATGGCTTTTTTGAATGAAAAAAATACTACCATTAAATGAAACTGAGTTCATAGAAATTGATTATTAATTATACAGTATACTTCTGTGAAAAATGAAAAAGAAAAAAGAAATTCACAGAGTAATATAAATTTCATTAAACTAGGGATAATTTTATTTATTTATTTCTGCATCATTTTGCTATGGGCCCTTTTCATGACATGAACTTTGTGAAGAGGCCCATTTAATGACATAAAATTTTGAGAAGGGGGCCCGAAATAAGGATGATGTTGGGCTCTAAATTTAGTCTCAATGGAATGGACACCTGCGTAGAATAGTGTGAAATTTCTGACTGTTATGTAATAATGATTGCATAATTTTATTATTATAAGGCTAATTGCAAGAGAAGAAATTTGTAACACACTTTAATCAAACTCATTCATTTGTACATTAAATTTAATTACAAAATAATAGCATATATATATATTTATATATATTATTTAATATTTTATTTATCATGATTTTTACTTATTACTTGATAATTTTTAATGCATATTTTGACCAGTGTTAGTTTATTTTCTTGTTTTTTTCTCCCACTTGCGATTGTGAGGTTTTTTTTTTTTTTTTTTTTTTTTTTTTTTTAACCCCAATACCTTCTTTAAAATTACCCCCCCCCCCCTTTCCTTTTACCATGTAAACTGCGGTGATGGATAATAATGGTAATATGAAAAATATTACCATAATTATTTATATATCTATAATTTTGGCTTTCTGAAAACATTTGGTAAAATTCTGGTATTTTATAAAACATTCTTAAAAAAAAAAAAAAAAAAAAAAAAAAAAAAAACTTAAGTAAATATTAGAAAATCTGGAATTTTCAGTTCTATATGTATTCAAAATATTCTGTTATTATAATTTGAAACTATCAGATAGAAAAATAGCCTAGATCTTCTTGTTACAACTAAAAATGCAAAGTACTGAATAAAATAAATAGTGTATTCGTAAATTAATTTTTTAATTATACTTCAATAGAGGAAAAAAAAAGTAATTTTATTGTGATTAACATATTATCTTTGTAAAGTGATAGTATTATGTCAGTTACATATTAGAAAACCATTTTCTTTTTTGTTGTTTAAATATTAATTTTAAAAGTTATTATTATAATTGGTCACATCTTAGTGATGTTAAAAACATAAAAACCTTTATTATTTTTTTTTATTATTTATTTATTTATTTTTTATTTATTTATTTATTTATTCATTTATTTTATTTTTTGGTAGTTTTGATAAACTTTACAGCTCAAAGAAGGAAGTAAATATGCTTTCTATTTTATGTTACATCAGTTACAGATTTTTTGAAGTACAATTTTTCAGACTTAAATTATATTTAAAAAGAATCTGCAGGTATGTGGGTATTAAGTGTTTAGAACAAAAAATTTCAAATTGTAAAAAAAAAAAATTCTAGCTCTATTAGTAAATTTTCTACACAAATTCAAAAACAATAATTGATCTGCAGTGTTATATCAATTACGATGGAATTGACCTGTGATAACAAAAATTTTTAATTAATTAAATCATCAATTAACAAATAAATTATTAAACTTGTTACAGAAAGTTTTAATTTACTTGTTCAGCTAACCTTCAATCAAATTACTTTAAATAAAATTATGATAATACACTATTTTAATTGTGAGATCAGCTATCTTCAGTAGAGAGTTTACTTACTAGATAATCCTCTTCACAATAGACCTTGCCATGAACATTGTAGAATGCTTTCCCTCTCAATGCCCTTCCTATAATAATACATACAAAGTTAAAAAGAAAAATTCAATTAATACAGATATATAAATTTTACAACTTTTATGCACTACAGATTTTTCAGAATTCTGAGAATCCAAGGAAATTAGAATCATAATCCTTGAAAATATATAATGAAATAATAAGTTTACAAGAATTTAATCCCAAACCTAAATTTTATTTTCCGATACAAATGTCAACAAAAAATTAAAATAAATCTTACAGATAGTTACATAAATTGTAAAATCTCTTAATTCAGAAGTAATTCTATTTTAACTGAGAACATTATGCTCATTTAGAATAAAATTCAGGTTTGCTAATTCTTCATAAAACATATGTAGCAACTAGCAGGGGGAAAAATTATCTATCATTCCTTCAGCTCCACCTCTGCAATGATAAAAGAGTAGAGTTTCATATAATTATATTTTACTCCTTTGGGAGAATTTAAAAATATTTTAATTCAAATTATTTATTTTCATTGGCGTAACTAGACTCTAAGTAAGGGGGAGGGGGGTCTTTAACGGCCCTCTTCACTCACCGTCGCCGGAAGCCCGAGCCAATGTTATTATATGGGGAAATTTTCTTTTATTAACTAATACATATTTTTAAATTTTGTTTTTACATTCAGAAAATTCCCAACTGTTAAATTGATGGACCTTCTTTAAAAATGTATTTTTTTAATTTTTAATATTTTATTTCAAAATTGCAAAATGAAAAAAATTCACGTATTGAAAATTGGTATTTTGCAGCTTCAAAATAAAATATAAAAAATTTAAAAAATAATTTTTTAGAAAAGGTGCGTCAATTTAACAGCTGGGAATTTTCAGAATGTGAAAACATAATTTAAAAATATGTATTAGTTAATAAGTTATTTGTAAAGAAAAAATTCCCATAGAATAACATTAGCTTCGGCTTCCGGTGGCGGTGAGTGAAGAGGGCCCTTAAGAGGGGACAATACCTAATCTCACCGGCAGCCTTCGCCCATGTTATTCTATGGGAAAATTTGTTGCGACAATTACACATTACCTAATGAATATTTTTGAATTCTGTTTTCGCAGTCAGAAAATTCACAACCGTTAAATGAGTACTCATTTTTGAAAAATTCATTTTTTTTTTAATTTTTACATTTTAATTTTGAGTTCAAAAATGCGATTTTTCACAAAATGCATTTTTCTCATTTTCTAGTTGCAAAATGAAATACTAAAATTTAAAAAAATCAATTTTTGGAAAAGAAGTACTAATTTAACGCTTATGAATTTTCTAAATGTGAAAACAGAATTGAAAAATATTCATTAGGCAATGAGTAATTATGTGAACAAATTTTCCCATAGAATAACATGGGAGAAGGCTGCCGGCGAGATTAGGTATTGTCCGCTCTTAAGACTGCCTCTAGCTTCCACACACACAAAAAAAAAAAAAAAACTTAAACCTAAAGTTTAAATGTAAATTAGTTACAATTTCAATTATTCTTTTATGTATGTTTATAACAACCCAACCATATGATATTAGATGTCGTTAATTTAAATTTATGTTTAAGCTCTTTTAATGTTATTTATTCACTTGATACACAAGTAACAATAATATTAAAGATGGTGTTGCATCTTTCCTAGGCTATGTCCAGTGGCGTCGGCAGAAAAAAATTCAGGGAGGGGCACAACCTAAAAAAATATTTTTTTTATATAAAATTCTGATAGCATAGTTTTCAATTTAAAGAAAAAATGCTTTGTGGAATTTTCCAGGGGGAGGGTGGGGGGCAAGTGCCCCCCTTGCCCCATTCTGCCGACGCCCATCGCAACGTCATTAATCACTCACTGCATGCGAGTGAGCCTCTATAATATTATAGGTGGCTTAATATCATAGGTATCATGCAGTGGTATGCTCACAAGTTTCAGGAATTCAAGAGTGTTGGACATTGGGTTTTGTGGGTGAAATGATTGGACATTGAATTGAAGGTCACAGTTAATTGCCTCTAAAGTTTCTATAGTACTGAGTAAACACTGAATCGGTTTTAAAGAATTGAATAACTGATACATAACATAGTATAATTAAAAATATAGATTATTTATATACGCTAAGGAACCCCCCCACCCCACCCCACCCCCCACCCCCAAAAAAAAAAAAGGCTGCAATTGAACTTTTATTTTTCTTTTTAAAAACCATCAACTTTAACAGCTAACTGTAGGGATGTAAGATGTAACAGATAGGGATTTTGCCAGATATTGAATATACAGAACACAGAATCCTATTGCCTGCTAAATATGGATATGCGATATCTGGCAAAATAACTATCCATTTCAACCCTATTTTTAAATGATCAAACTGGCCATTTTTCAATAAGAAAAAAAAAAAAAAAAAAAAAAATTATCCAAGCGCCCCCCCCCCCCCCCCCAGTGTATTACTTAAATATTTTATTTTAAATTTCATTATTTGAAAAACAAGATTACAAATTTCCTTTCTCTCTCTTTTTTTTTTTTTTTTTTTCCTTTTAAATTGGAGGGGGGGGGGGGGGTGAAGGTTGGAGAAGTGGTTAACCCCCCCCCCTTTCCCCAGTTACATCACTGATTATTTTAATTATCATTTTTAATTATCCACTTCCGAAAATCACAGGAAAATTTTCTCACCACAAGAACAACAGATGAAACAGTTTGTGTGGTACAAGTTGCCCATGGCTTGGCATGCTTGCCCGGCACCAGTAACCTTTTCTCCACATGTGTGACAAATTCCTGAAAAATTAAAAGGAACAGTATTAGAAAAAGTTACATAGTGTTGGAAAAATAATTATTTTCAAATTGTAAATTAGAAAAAAAAATAATAATAATAAGGAAAAATCAGCTATTTGTTTTAAGACTTAATAAAACGAATAGATAAATAATTGGTATAGAATTGAATATATAACTTTTTTTTTTAATTGTTAAATATTCAATATCTCCAGTTTACAATTCTTATTTGATAGAAAGAATTTTCATAATTATAAATGGTTTTCTATTTAGTTTATTAAACTTGTTATTATTTTTGAGGTGAAATTGTTATCCATTTTGATTTTCTAGAATAATATTATATTTCTCTAACGTGGACCAGTTACAATTAAATTTTGTCAAAACGATACGATAGTGACGTAAGATGCTATATGATTGGGTAACCCAAATCGGATTGCTTAAAGCAAAAATTCGAGATTTCGGCTTCAAAAATTTAACTTTTTGTGCTTAAACTTATGCTCAGAAGTTCATATTTAGATGTACATTTGGAAGAATTTAAAGCCGATTAAGTCCCTATCCTTAGTTGGCTTTTCGGCAGGTCAGTGGTGCCGCTATCTATTGATCAAAATTGAAATCATCATATCAAGAAACAAATTTTTGAAAGCCTTTTTTTTTTTTTTTTTTTTTTTTTTTAAGATTTTTCATTCATTATTAATAGAATGAACGTTAATTTATTTATTTATGGTATTTATTTTGTAGATACAGTCGGTAACAAAAATGTCCGAACACTAGCAAAAATTCCTATGTAAAAAAAGTACACTTCATACGGTTTTGTTAAATAAATCCTTGTCGGATCCTGTTCTTAGCCAGTGTAAGAACATGATTCGATAAGGATTTATTTAACAAAACCGTATGAAGTGTATTTTTTTTACATAGGAATTTTTGCTAGTGTTCGGACACTTTTGTTGCCGACTGTACATTTATTAACTATGGAATTTCTGTTATGTATGGTAATATGTTAATTTCATTTCATTAAATAGAATATATGTTTCATTACTAATATAACAATAATTTAATTCTGTGAATTTTTAACTTAGCAGTAGGAAAAAATATTTTCTAAAATTAAAATTGATAACTTAATTCCATCAAACTTTAGCAAATATTTCATTATTAATATAACAATAATTTAATTTAATTCTAAGACTTTCTATCTTAATAGCAGAAAAAAATTATTTTCTAAAATTGAAATTATAATGCAAATATCAAAGATTGAAATATCTTTTACAATAATAAATAGAAAAAAAAAACTGAAAATTTCCAGTGATTTTTATTGATGCGATTTTTCTGAAAATCATTTTAGGTATCATACAGATGTTCTACACGGGAAAGGCTAGTAATTTAAAATTTACAAATGCCTTTTTGTTAGTTGTAGTTCATTAAATAGTTAGTATATCTTTCTAACAAAGTTCTTTCTAGTATGCCTGAGGGCTAAGAGCACCAAATAATTAAGCTTTGCTCTGGTTAAGTTTGTTTGATTGTTAGAATTTTTAGTATCAAAGCATTTTTCTTTGTGAGCTTTAGGCTTTTTTGTAAATGGTAGTAATTTTATTTTGTTATTTTATTTAGATTTATTATAGACATCTTCAAAATTAAGTCTGGTTCGAATGTATAAGCAATTTATACATCTTTAAATTTCTATTTCATTTTATTATTGTTATTATTATTATTACTATTATATTCTCCTCACATTGTCTGCAGACCCTTCCATTTCACAAAATGTAAAAACAAAATTTAAATAAAGAATACAATAATAATATAACACTGTGTTGCTGTAAAAGATTCTAAGCCACAATTTTATTTTTTATTGTTTTTATGTAAACATAATAAAATTTAGTATACAAGAGATGTATTATTAATAAACATTTCGCCAGTTTCACCCAAAAAATTATATCAATAAAGTCATAAAGTTAATAAATTAGTAAATTAACGATGAATTAAAATATTCATGCTATAATAAAAGATTAAGCCCACTCACACCAAGATGGAACAATAAGAATGAACGAAATTAACCCGTTAGTAGTCGCTAGTTGGTCGATTCGTCGCCCATTTCTTCAGTGTCTATTCAACAGCCACCAAAAATTTTTAGAAGTGGCATTTGATACACATAATCGACGATTATTCGAGTCCATCCGCCTTTTATGTATATCAAATGCCACTTCTAAAAATTGTTGGTGGCTGTTGAATAAAAACTAAAGGGATGGGCGGCGAATCGACCAACTAGCGACTACTAACGGGTTAAAAAAAAAAATCACCTATCTGTGCTATTTTACACCTTTTTATGCTTTATTATTATTTATGCTAAAGTTTTTTTTTTTTTTTTTTTTTTTTTTTTTAAGTGCTAGAGGCCTATTTCAGTCGGTACAGTTGTCGAATTTTTATAATACACTCTTAATAGTGCTAAGGGCCTATTTCAGTCGGTTTATTGAATGGGGATTTATTGAATGAAGTCCCCCCAAGGCACAACTTTGACATGAGTCCCCCCCCAAGGTACCCCTATTTCAGTCGGTACAGCGTTGTCGAATTTTTATAATACACTCTTAATAGTGCTAAGGGCCTATTTCAGTCGGTTTATTGAATGGGGATTTATTGAATGAAGTCCCCCCAAGGCACAACTTTGACATGAGTCCCCCCCCAGGCACAACTTTGACATGAGTCCCCCCCAAGGTACAACTTTGACATGAGTCCCACCAAGGCCCAACTTTGACATGAGTCCCCCCCCAGGCCCAACTTTGACATGAGTCCCCCCAAGGCCCAACTTTGACATGAGTCCCCCCCAAGGTACAACTTTGACATGAGTCCCCCCCAAGGCACACCTTTGACATGAGTCCCCCCCAAGGCACACCTCCCCCTCATTGGGAAAAAGAGCAAAAAACGTTGTTTTGCGGCTATAAGACAGTTTGGACTTCCAACGTTATTTGTTACAGTATCTGCAGCTGAAACACATTGGTTTGATTTAATGAAAACTTTATCATGGAATTTAGATCGTCACGAATTAACTAAAGAAGAATTTGTCGATATTAACAAGTTTAGCAGTAGGCCTCTGGCACTAAATTAAAATCTGTCAATGTCAGATTTTCATGTTTTAAATAATGAAATAATGTCGTGTCTGTATAATTATTATTAATTTTTTTTTTACTTTCTTCTATAAGAAGAAAGTATTGGATTCGTGAAATTTTTAGACTACCGGTTTTCGAGGGATTTACACGATGGATATTTTCTTGGATACAATTTAACCATTTTTTGAAAATATCTGTCGGTGTGTGTATCAAAAGCTTCGCGGACACTGTATTTCATGAGCCAACTAACGAAATTTAACCGAACTTGGTATTTAGTTGAACCTTGATGTAAACTGGTGCTGATTACTTATGGGGATCAATTGTTCGGCGCTGTCATCCCATCTTTTAATAATTCTTAATATGGTAGCATAGGACAAGATTTCTTATAAATGCACATGATAATTATTTTTTATTTTTAATGCGAAATTAAAATTTATTCATGACAGTAATAATTAAACAGGAAAAAATTGTGCATATGTAGGGACACTGCTTTTCCAGGGATATAAATTTTGAACATGGATATCAATCAAAATAACTGGTCAATGCTTTAAAACGAATAGTTGACCCACCAGATCTGTGAAAATTTAAAACAAAGTTGCCATTTTTTGAAAAAATTCACAGATGTCGGCACAAAACTATCTTTAGACATTAGGTTTTATACTTCTCCGAAATGCAAATCATCTGTTTTCATCATGGAAAATATATTTAAAATAAATAATTTGCACTGCGTGAATTTATGTAGGATAATATAGAATAAAATTTCGCAATGACCACAACATACTAGTTTTAAAAGTCATAAAAATTTTATTAGAATGGAATGCCGTAACGTCCTGCTTATCTGTATGTGCTAAAATGGTAAAAAAATAAATTTTTGAATCTCTACGTCGAATACTAATTATTGATTCATATAAACAAATAATTCAAGATTCACATAAAAGGACATTTCATTTAACAATCGATTTATATGAGAGAGTGTGTCGTAAAAAGAGGAAACTGGTTACGAAGAGCCGAAGAGGTAACCATTGTTTCGTGCAAATTGATATGTCGTAAAAATAATAATCTCCCACGACTTTCTCTTACCCTGAAATTTAATACTAAAAACACAGGTTGTAGATTAAGAGGTATACGATAACGAGTACTGTTATGTAAACCTATGTTAAACAATTCAAATTAGGCTTTGGAATAGTTTTATATGATAATTAGTTCTGTGTGAGGGGGGCTACCCGTTTCATTAATGTACAAAAAACACGCGATGAATATTTAGCTTAAAACATACATTAATTACCATATCTCAATGAGGAATTTATTTCAATTACCGAACAACCCCCTGTTTCATTAATGCAGCTACATTTATATAGAATTTAATTCGGTTCTTAAAAAATAATTCTGTTTTTAAAAAATAATTTATTAAAATTATTATTTAAACAAATTATCTTTTATGATAATGCAGACGATTTCCATATTAAAGAAGTAGTATAACTCTAAACATAAAAAAAAAAAAAAAAAAAAAAAGTTGAATTTATTCTCAAGCTTACATTTTTTTTTTTTTTTTTTGTTAAAAATGAAAAAAAATGGATAATTTTATTTAAAAAATTATCGCATATCGATGGTTCAACCATTCGTTTTAAAGGTATTGGCGAGCTCTTTTGAAAGATACCCATCATGAAAATTTACTCCCCTCAAGGTCGGACTTCCCCCCCCCCCCCCCCAGGGGGGAGGCGAGGCTCTTACATACACAATTTTTTTTTTTTCCCAGTTCACTATCTCTATTACAAAAAATATATATTCGTTTCATTTGGTTTAGTCCAGTCTATAGATGTTAAATTCTACTTACCTGCAATTTCCCCCATAGACGTAATGTATTTGAATACTTTTGAGTATCCCTGTACACGAACCATTTGCTTCATCTCGACGAAAAGCTTACTGTAGCATCCCTATATGATACGCATTTAGAATACCGAGTTTGGAATTTCTGCTACCATTTGTTCTTGAGATATGCTGATAACAGACAGACACACACACAGACATACACAGAGACCATTTGCTAAAAACATGATTTTCGTATTCAGGGGACTTCAGAACATGTAACTGTAACAAAAACCCTCGCGTTCGAAAATTTGACCCTACAACAATACTTTCTCGACCCTATGGGTAAGAGAAAGTAAAAACGGACACACACACACTCACTTCGAAAATGCAATACCTGAAATTATGCATGGGGAACGAATCTGGAAGGAAGAAAAATCCCATAGACTCAAATTAATATTTTAAAGAGGGATATATATAAGACTGTTCTAAGATTTTTAGCAATAGTTTAGGCATAAAAAATATTTATTCTGATGTTGTTAAACATTTCCACTTTTCGCAAGAATAGCGAAAACGAACGTGTAAACAATAAACTGCAATCCGCTCACATATCCAAGCATGCTACTCTTTCTTGTCACGCGATCAACAGCGGAGAAAACCCGGCAACAATATTTTCTGTCTACGGAATGCTGCTGGGGTTTATTGGTTGCTAATATCGCTTTCCGCTCTGGTGGTCCGAAAATCGCAACTGTGTAAAACGTGCCTGTCACTTAGTTCAAGGAAGACGAAAACTTTTGTGGCTTGCGTGTTATGTCGCTGGTGTATCTTTCATGGTACCTGGATCGCCAGAATAGATGCTTAACAAGCTGGAATGAGCTACACCAGAGATACATGATGCAAAGTAATTTCTACATTTGTATCTAAACATCATTCCATCATTTGGAAAAATAGAACTTGGTATTAGAGTTAGAATTTAATATTTAATTTCCTAAAAGAAAAACATTTGAATCCAATTTTTCCCTTCCTCTTTCTATTTAATAAATAAATAAATAAAAAATAACTTTTGGTTTAAATTGCTATGGCAGAGATAAGATAAAATTTAAATTTTATAGAAATTTGGCGATATGTCCCAATTTTTAATAGAGCATGAGTTCTTCAGAATTTTATTAAAAATGCGTTTTTATGTAAAAAAAATTTTTGAAAACGACAATTACCAAAGATTCTTTATGCATTATTTATAAAATGGTCACAATATTTTAATTAACAAATCGTTATTGTGTATATCATTGTAAACATAGTATGAGTTGCATCTATGTATGCATTTGTAAATCCGTTGTACACAGTGCGCAACGCATCTATACAGATATATAAGATAGGTATAATGTATAGTATATGCATGTCAAATTTGTACATATGTATGAGATCTGTACATGAAAAAAGTATAATATACTATAAATTATGTTGCTAGATGCACAATAAATTGTATATATATACCTAAGTAAATATTGTACTCTTTCTCCCCAGGACATTCCCAGGATATCCTGAAGATGAAAGTACTCCTACGGACATCCTCAGCCCTAAAGTAGGGATTTTTTATTAGTGTAGGGATATTTTGAGTTATATGTAGGGACATGGTAAAATTTTATTTGGAGACATTGTAATAAACTATCGGATCGTCCAAGGCAAAAAATGTTCTTTTTTATATCAAATTTTTCTAAGTGAATTATTTGCCAATCAAACTCTTAATTACAGAAGAACAATTATTCAACAATGATCTACCGAAATCTATGACTGGTTCGTCCAATCACATTTCAAAGCTGAAGAGGATCAGTAGGCTCAATAACAGTAAAATGTTCCAAGGATTTCCAAAATCTAGCAATAGGTTCATTATAAAAACTATTTACATAAAATATGCAAGCACGGTATATTGCATGTAGTGCATGTTTTTTTTTTTTTTTTTTTTTTTTTTTAGGAATGATGGTTTACCGGGACTAATGTGTTGCAATTACAATATATGTTACAATTTAATTTTAAGTATTATCATAGCTTTCTCCAAATGTCTCTAGTTTTTAGAATGTTCCAGTATTTTTATGTTTAGATTTTTATTTATTTAAGTTTTTCAGTAAATTTGCTGATTTTACACATACACCCCGCGACAAAAAGATAGGTACAAAGGGTTTTTTCTTTGATTTTTCATAAAATAACATTATCTAAATTGTGCTTATCATTTATTATAATCATAAAATAACACTATTCCCGGACTAATTTTTGTTTTAAGACTAATTTAGAAAAAATTTAATACTAAAATTTTTCTAATTTAAGACTACACACCGCGACAAAACGATAGGAACAAAGTTTTTTTTTTTTTTTTTTTTTTTTTTTTTTTAATTTTTGAATATGAATATTTTGAATATGATTCAAATATTTAATATGTTTTTGATATGATAATATTTTGTTATGATAATAAATGATCAGCACAATTTAGATAATGTTATTTTATGAAAAATTAAAAAAAAAAACCTTTGTTCCTATCTTTTTGTCTTAAATTATAAAAATTTTAGTCTTAAAACTTTTCTAAATTAGTCTTAAAACAAAAATTAGTCCGAGAATAGTGTTATTTTATGATAATAATAAATGATAAGCACAATTTAGATAATGTTATTTTATGAAAAATCAAAGAAAAAACCCTTTGCACCTATCTTTTTGCCGCGGGGTGTACACATTTAGAACTTTTCTTGCATTACAAAAATTGGGACACTTAATGCTGTTTCAAAAAGGTTAGGATCATATTGTTAAACTAGTATGTTGTGGCCACGACGAGACTTTCTTCTATATTTTTCTATACAAATTCACTCAGTAACAATAATTAAAAAAAAAAAAAAAAGGGGGGGGACTTTGACAAA
This sequence comes from Salticus scenicus, assembly GCA_963930645.1. NCBI lineage: Eukaryota > Metazoa > Arthropoda > Arachnida > Araneae > Salticidae > Salticus > Salticus scenicus. The sequence goes on from OZ005658.1 coordinate 176,045,961, forward strand.
ATTTTGGGTAAAATGTGAAAATTTGTTAAAGTTTGTCAAAACACGGAAACCGTGGGACTTTGACAAAATTAGGGGAAAAAAGCAAAAATTAGTTTAAGTTTGTCAGAACACGGAAACCGTGGGAGTTTGATAAAATTAAGGGGAGAAAAAAAAAAAAAAAATTTTCTAAGTTTTTTTTCGTAAAAAGTAAAAAAAAAATCGATAACTTTGTTTTAAATTATCACAGATTTATAGTTCAACCATTCGTTTTAAAGGTACTGACGAGACCTTTCGAAAGATACCCATCTTGAAAATTTTTGCCCTATATCACCCTGTTAAAAATTTAGAAAAAGCGGGATAGCAACGCAACCTGTAAGACGATTTTTACCAAAAGTTGATAGGCACTAATTTATGTCAAGGTGCAACTACCAATTTGTATGAAATTCTGTGCAGTAGTTCCAGAGATACAGTTGCCACAAAATTTTGTCACACACAGACAGACAGACAGACATTTTCTAAAAATGGTAAAACCGTGTTCTACAGCTCTCAAAACGTGTAAATCCATCAAAAACCCGAAATCGAAAATTTTTACGAATCCAATACTTTCTTCTATTGAAGATAGAAGAAAGTAAAAATAAGATGTGCTCTTTTTAAAGTTTAAGGTGCCTCAACGGAAGCTGTTTCTGAAAATGCTGACACAATAGATTAAGGACAAACATTGTACTTGGAGAAAAACTTGGAAAATAAAGTTGAAGAATATGCAGAAGACCACGCAACAGAAGATCTTGATGAGTTGAAAATGCAAAAAAAAAAAAAAAAAAAAAAAAAAAAGAGACAAAGTGCCCATTAAAAGAAAACAGCGATAAAGGTGATTGTTAATGTAGCACAGTAAGTTTCAGTCTAGAAATATTTTATTAATTCATCAATCATGATTTATTTTTGGAAGATTGGAGTGTAAGATTGAAAATCAACCTAACTCTCCCATTTTTCTGAAATACAGTTTCAATTTTTTAGCAGCAAAGTTTGCATTCTAACATACCCGAGATAAATAAGGGAAGGTAAACAGCTTTGGTTTCGACATTCAGGAGTGACAATGTTACCTAAAATAATATTTTCACTATAATTTGTACTAATTCTCACTGTCCCATTACACCTTTGTTTCATTAGTCTATATTCTCTATATTCTCCCTAAGTGTCGTGTTTTTGTTCAAGATTAACATCTTATATCATTCTGATATTAGAATAAAAAATAAATGAACTAACCAGCATAATATTATATAAATGTATTTTATCTTTATCTGATATAATTTGTAGTTAATATACACAGGGCCTGATTACCCAAAAGGCTCGGGAAGCACAAGCTTCCCCTCAAAAATTTAACAGGGGGCCCCAAAATGACTAAAAACGGGGTCTTGAATTTTCTATTTTAGATTTTCACACTAAGATTGAATTTTTTCTGAGGAAGTTCACCTAAAGCAAGGTAAAATACCCACTATTTTGAGGAAATTCTATTATTTAACGTCAAAAATTTGAATGTTCTTAATTAATAAGTTATACGATTTTAAAGTTGTGGGTGGAAACCACCCAGATATATGATGAAAAAAAAAAAATATATATATATATATATAAACATAAACACACAAAACTTTTTTATCTATAGCATTTTTATATTACAATATGTAATAGGAAAACAAGATTTCCCGAAATCAAAGGGGCTCGAAATGATACTGTTCTTCCCCTATCTTCAAAGCTTTATCGGGCCCTGTTTGTAGTTAATATACACCATAAACTTCACTTTGAAATGTGTAACTAAATATTTAAATATCGTGTACAATGACTGCAATGAAAACTGCATACAATACATTTTGTACGTGACAATCGGAGAATTAACGATATTAAAAACATACTGAAGAAAAGAGGAGGTTCAATAAACTTTACATAAGATTTTTTTTTTTTTTTTTTTTTTCAAACTTCTATTTCCGCCATGCAACAGAAGACAGTAGTGAAGGAACAGAAGATTTACCTTGAATAAATTTGAAAACTTCGGAAGAAGGATTGTAAAAACATCATGTAAGTGAATAATAAAAATCGTCGGTCATCCGTTTTATTTTCTTTCCTTCTTCTTCGTCCAACTAGAAACTGTTCATTTCAACCTTAGATCAGATTTTGCTCTGATTTTTATTTTACTGTTTTTTTTTTTTTTTTTTTATCATTAACTTAATACCTTTAAATTTATATTGTTTCGTTTTCGTAGTTCTTTTTTGGTATAAGAAAGAAAGTAAGAAAATCTAAAAATTTTAATTACTTTCAAAATTTTCAAAATACGATGTTGAAGTTTAATGGGGATCTTTCCTGTATCGTGAATAATATGTAAGAACTGATTTGACATTTTTACAATCATTCAATCTTGGCTCCTAACATCCTCTGTACAGGCTCTCAAAAAAAAAAAAAAAAAAAAACAAGTCCTTCCGGCTCATTCGGAAGGGTAGGTTGATTTCTTTTTCCTCATCAAGTAGCCGCCATTTTGTTTCAAAATGGCGGCTACAATTTATTAATGGACTTGCTGGAAATAAAGATGTGTCAATGTACATATGTAGTTTTAAGAAAATCGGTTCATAAATACTTTTTCTATTTAAATTTAAAATATTCACACCGCCGGCACTTGGAAACAAAATGGCAGATCAAGTTGGAAAACAAATATATCAAATGCATTTCTGAGATAAGTCTATTCTACAAATTTCGTTCGAATTAATTCAGTATTTGAAAAGTTATCGTGTTGATGAATTAAATGGCCGCCACCTGAAAACAAAATCGCGGAGCAAGTTGTTCAGTCAATTAATCCAAGATATTTGCAAGATAAGTCCACTGTCCAACTTTTGATTCGAATAAAATCAGTATTTCAAAAGTTATCGTGATAACAAATTCTCATGTGACAGCATTCAAGCGGCCGCAACTTGGAAACAAATTTGCAGAGCAACTTGCCCACCGAAATCGTTTAAGATATTTCAATGATAAATCCACTGTCCAATTTTGGATTGAACAGATTAAGTATTTCAAAAGTTATCGTGATAACAAATTTTCAAGTGTCCGCAACTTGAAAACAATATAGAGGAGCAAATTGCCCAGCGAATTTATCCAAGTCATTTGAAGTGCAAGTTCACTGTCCGACGTTGGTTCGAATTAGTTCAGTACTTCGAAATTTATTGTTATGGCAAATTTTCAAGTGGTAGTCTGATTTTAAGTAGCCGCAACTTGGAAACAAAATAGCAGAGCAACTTGCCCAGCGAAATCATCAGAGATATTTGTATAAGTTCACTGTCTAACTTTGTTTCGAATTAGCTCAGTGTTTCAAAAATTACCGTAATAAGAAATTTTCAAGTGGCAGCCTTATTTTAAGTGGAGGCAACTTGAAAACAAAATGGCGGAGCAACTTGCTTTGCGAAATCATCCAAGATATTTGTATGCTAAGTTCACTGTCCAACTTCAGTTAGAAATCATTCAGTATTTCAAAAATCATCCTAATACGAAATTTTCAAGTGACTGTGATTTCAACTTGCCACCACTTGGAAATAAAAGGACTGAGTGAGATGCACAATTCACAGCGAACTCATCTAAGATATTTGAACAAGTCCATTATGCAAATTTGATTGGAATTGATTCAGTATTACAAAAGTTATCATAATGTCAAATTTTCAAGTGGCCACTCCTTAGAAATAAAATGGCGGAGAAATTTGCTCAGCGAAATCATCCAAGATATTTGTATGATAAGTTCACTATCCAACTTTGGTTTGGATCAATTTAGTATATCAAAAGTTATCGTGGTGACACATTTTCAAGCGGCAGCTTGATTTCAAGTGCGCAACTTGGAAACAAAATGTTGGAACAGGTTTCCCATCCAAGATATTTATATGATGAATTCACTCTCGCAACTTTGGTGGTAGTCAGATTTCAAGTGGCCCTGCTTAATTTAAGATATCTGCCACTTTATTAAAAATGGCAGATAAAGTTCATTTTTAAACTTGGTTGAGATCCTTATATGGTCTATGTATATATCAAAATTCAAGCAAATCCGGTTTTAAATATGCTTTTTAAATGTGGATTTAAAATTATCAAGTGGCCACCACTTGAAAACAAAATGTCGGAGCAACTTGGTTAACGAACTCATCCAAGATATTTATGAGATGAGTTCGCTGTCAAAATTTGATTCGATTTGGATTATTATTTCGGAGTTATCGTGATGACAAAATTTTCACTATATATAGATAGACAGATAAAAGAAGTGATTGCAATAAGTCGACTACTAAAGAAATCAACCTAAAAACTGACTCACCACATCAATTTTATGATTTTCAGATTTCTTACACCTTAAAAGCATATTGAAAGCATGTAAAAAATCCAAGTTTAAAATTTTCATGAACACCAAAATTTTCCTTACCTGCATTATGATGAGGAATTAAAACAGTATTTAACGTTCTCTAAATTTTTTTGTAGAAATCTTTAATCGAGGAAAGCTGCTAAAGAGATTATTAATCATATGATTTTTTACTTTCTTCTATATTTAATAGAAGAAAGTATTGGATTCGTAAAACATTCGATTTCCTGTTTTCAACGGATTTGCACGTTTTGAGAGATTTAGAACACGATTTGACCACTTTTAGAAAATGTATGTCTGAGTGTGTGTGAGACAAACTTTTTGTGGCAACTGTATCTCCTACTGCTCAGAATTACATATAAATTTATATGTAGATGCACTTTGACCTAAATTAGTGCCGATCAACTTTTGGTGTCAACCGCTCAATAAGTGGCGCTGCTATACAGCGATATCTAGGGACCCTATTTATAGAGAGACTGGACATTGACCGAAAGTCAGCCATCTTAGTGCCAATTCGGAGCGATCCCCGTAGAACGTAACGCTTTTTTCTTCGCGATTGACGCTTCAGTATACAACATAAATGAAAGGAAATTGTGTTAAATTTGTGCAGAATGTAATGCAGAATATAATATGTAATTTTTTTCGTCTTAAAGAAAAAGAATTTGAAGAAAAACGAATTCTGTTTAAACCTTCGACATGGTTCATTTTTCAATTCCTATCGGAAAGCAGAGGAAATTTTTTGTTGCATATTTCTATATTAAGCAAAATACGTTGATTGTGAAAGCAACCTTAGTGAAAGTAATTCTATCTTATTTTTTCTGAGGAAGTTAGAAAATTTTTAACAAAAATATGGTAATCTTAGTTTTTGTTAAGTAATTCATGAATAAATGTAAAACTACGGCAGAAGAACATAAATTAATTTTATTATTTTATAAAAATATTTGCGTAATATTTTTACAAGCTAAAAATGCATATTTTATTTATTTCAATTACGCTTTATTAATAATAATGACTTAGTTAAATATTAAAAATAAAAATTTTATTAATAAAAATTTGTAAAAATATTAACTAATATCTTTAGAAAATAAAAAATGTTTTTATTTTATTTACATTTGCTTATTTCACCTTTTTTTTAAAGTTCTTTTTAAATATTATGTAAATAAAAATATTTACTTATATAAATATTATTTATAAAATTTATTATGGCAATTATTATTTAAGAGAAATTTATATTTCATATGTTAGCAAATAATATACACCTTATTTTCTTTATTTTTATTAATTTGTTTTAAGAAATCTGATACATTTTGCGTACTAACAAAAAATCAAAAAATATATTTTTATATACTTATTTTATAAATGTATTTTAAAATATATCAGAAAAATACATTGAGATCTAACATATTAAATATATTGCACAACATAACTTAAAATCTAATAGCTAGCAAATAAATAATGTAATTATCTCATATGTTATAAAATAAATACGTAAAACAGCATGCAATAAGAGAATTCAAAGTATTTAAAGCATGATGTAAAAAAAATAATTATGCATTTTTATCTTTTAAAAGTATTCCAAAATTAAAGCAATTTATCAGCCAACAAAGTAAAAACGTAATAAATAAGTTATTTTTCGATTATGACGTAAAATAATCAAAATTTCTTCTCAGCGTAATGATAAGCAATGGAGCAACTGGCACTAAAATGGAGAATTTCGTCAAAAAGCCGGCGCGCCAATGTCCAGTCTCTCTCTATCGAGGGTCCCTAGCGATATCTGCAATTTCAGGGGAAGCTATATCTAAGGTTCTATAGCTTATAATCAAACAAAACTTGATATGTGAGAAGACTATTATGGGATTTTATATTGATTCAATTTGAATGTTTATCGGCCAACAGGTGGCGCTGCTATACAGGGATTTCCGTAATTTAACGAAAGACTATATCTCAGGAAGTACTGCACAGAATTGCATATAAATTTGTATGTAGATGCACCTTAACACAGATTAGTGTCTGTCAACTTTCAGTGTCAACCACTCAACAGGTGGCGCTGCTACACAGCGATTTCCAAAATTTAAAGGAAGGCTATATCTCAGGTTCTATTCCGTATCATCAAACAAAAATTGATACGCGAGAAGGTCATTATGAGACATTATGCTGACTCAATTTGGATGTTTATCGGCCAGTAGGTGATGCTACTATACTGCAAATTTCATCAATAACGCGATGGCTATATCTCAACATCTATGACATATAACTGTACGAAACTTGATATGTGAGATAACCATTATAAAAACGCATTTTTTAAGATGTTATTTATAGACGATAAAACTGTCTTTCTTTGGATATTTATTGTTAGATTTCCCTAAGATGAAAATCATTTTCATTCACCATGTTAAATAATTTTAATAAATAATAATTTTAATAAATTATTCGCACTTAGTGAATTTGTACAGGAAAATATAGAAGACAGCCTTGGGGTGTCCACAACATCCTAGTTTTACAAAGAATTACTGGTGTTAAAAAACCGTACAAGTTGGCACTCTTGTAAATATTGCATATTTTTGAAAGTTTTCCTTTAATATGATTCACATTCTTGTATTTAAATCTTCTGAATGATTATTCCTTTCTCTTGGTGAGATGTGGGGGGGGGAGGGGGGGGGGGTTATGCTGTTTTTTAGTATTAACTAGCAGCAACTGAAACATCTTACTGTTTCTACTCTGCTTTAAGAAACTCATAGACCTTAGCTCTCCTGATGGCCTTAATGATTTTGGGTTTGGTATAGGAATTTCTTTGGCTTTTTGGCTACTTTCCCTTTTGAATATTTCAATTAGTCTACCTTTTTCCATACTTTGGTGCAGTTTATTGCCCATGTATTGTTTATTGTAAATATGTTTCTTTCAGTATGTTTTATCATTACTATTATAATTAACCTCTAAAGTAAAATATATATTTTTTAATAAATACATAAAAATTTCAAACAAAGGTTTCAAACTTATTATAACACTATTTTTTTTGGACCAGATGTTTAAAAAAAAAAAAAAAAGATAAAAACGAAAAGTTAACTTAATTAATAATCTTTTTCAGGACGCTTTGCGACACATTTAAAACGACAACTCAGATATTGAGAAACGCTAGGTTAAAAGGTGAATGATTATAATAGCAGATCATTAAAACTTAAGGAAATTCAAAGAAAAATTCCAAGTTGAAATGATTTTATCAAGAAAGAAAAAAAAAAAAAATTTCTAGTATCATAAGTGGAAGGAAGATCACCTGATCCACTACGCAGAGAAAAAGGAATTCGGGTACAGAAAAGGAAAAAAGCGTACGATTTCACTAGACAGGGAAAAGGGTAATAATAAATCCCATCATATATATCGAGTGTGCAGGCAACAGCGCAGAACAATAGGGTTAGTGACATTTTATTTTTTCTTATTTTACTCCTGCGCAGATTTTTCGCGATTCATTTGCAAGCAGTTAGCATAAAAGGAAAGGTTAAATTATGATAGCAGTACGTCATAGAGATATATCAGATTTCTGAAATTATATTTGTATCGTAGCGCTGGACTGAAGAATGCCATTGATGACGACATCGGATGAAAGAACATTATTTGTAAAGATTTTACCTTAATTTGGAAAGAAAGAAAAAAAAAAAAAAAAACAGGATAGTATATATTGCAAACAGAGAAAAGGTATTTTGTAGATTCACAGTTTAGATATTTTTTTTTTTTTTTTTCAAATCTTTAACCCTACAAGTCACCTAGTTCCATATGTGGAACACCGACTTTAATCGTTCCTATAGCTATAAAACTATTAATAGCGACATCTCTTGACATCTTGATCGAAGGTACTCACATTTAGTAATGTAGTAATACGAATCTTTACCTAAAGATGTCGTTCGTGTTTTTGTTATAGTGCACTCAATGTGAAATTTGAATGAAAGTGATACGTTAGTCGTTTGTCTGAATTAAAAAAAAAAAAAAGAATAGTTATTGAACAGTTTTGACTCGGAAAAAAATACTGTGTTGTTCTATGTATGTGTGTCCAACATACAATACTATTTCCAAAACAATTCAATTGTACTAGTTTAATACCAAAAAGTATAGTTAAGGCTCAGTGTACCGTATGTGGAACTGAAATAAAACGTTTATTTTTCCGTAAAATATGGTTTTATTTTTATAAGTTTTCCCTATCTTCTGATCACTAATTACAACCCATATATTTTTGTCGCGCACTAAAAAAAATTTGAGCCTTGTAGGGTTAAATTGTTTAGACATCAGAACATTCATTTCGTAAGATATGTCAATGGGTCCATTTTTATTATGTAATCGCTCAGTGGGTATAAATTAAATATGACGATAGATGGGCTTTTTGGATGCAATTTTATAACAATAGTAATAATAATAATAAACTAAAACTGTATATTTTATTTTTATCTTTACTTTCTTCTATATTCAGTAGAAGAAAGTATTGGATTCGTAAAAATTTTCGACTTTCAGTTTTCGATGGATACACGTTTTGAGAGGTCCAGAACACGATTTGGCCATTTTTAGAAAATGTCTGTCTGTCTGTGTGTGACAAATATTTCGTAGCGACTGTATCTCAGGAACTACTTCAGAGAATTACTTATAAATTTATATGTCGATGCACCTTGACCTATATTAGTGCTTATGAACTTTTGGTGTCAATTACTCAATAGGTGGCGCTGCTATACAGCAATTTCCACAATTTTAAGGAAGGCTATATCTCAGGGGCTACTGAATAAATTTGCATATTAATTAGATGAACCTCGATCTAAATAAATGCGTATTAGGTTTTAGTATTAATTTCTCAATAGGTGGCGCTGCTATACAGCGATTTCTAAAATTTAAGGGAAGGTGCACAGAATCGCATATAAATTTATATGTAGATGCATTTTGACATATGCCTGTAAACGTTTGATGTCAATATCTCGACAAGTGGCGCTGCTATACAGCGATTTCAGTAATTTAAGGAAACTGTATCTCAGATTCTATTACATATAATCAAACAAAAGATATGTTAGAAAGCCATGAGAAATTACGTTAATTCAATTTTGATGCATATTGACCAATAGGTGGCGCTGCTATATTGCGATATTCTCGAGAACGGGGAGATAATGTCTCAACTTCTATGGCGTATAACTGTACGAAACTTGAAATTTGGTGACTTTTTGGCCCTTGGCGACTTTTTTGGCGAGAAAATCCTTATTATCGATATTCCAAAGATGGATGATCTAATGTGATTGGTTAAAGAGTTAAGGGAAATTTGAATTAAAAAAAAAAAAAAAGTTGTTTTTAAAAATAAAATACTAATCCTTTTTGAACAACATATATTTGAATCATGAACTACATTAGCACTTTATCAATGTGTAGAAAATCTTTAAAATGATAATGACGTCAATTTTTGCCAGATGCATAATTTAACTTTTTACAATTTTTTAACGCTCACGTTTAATTAAATGTATTTATTTTTATGTCGAAAGAAAATAAACTTGTAATTTTTTTTTTTTTTTTTTTTTTTTTTTTTGGGGGGGGGGGGACAATTAAATTATAGCTAATATTTTAATGACTATTTTTATTGCTATTAGGAGCTTATCATTTGCATATTTTAATTAATTAAAAGAAAACTATTCGAAAATTCGAAAATCTGACTTCGAAGTATTGTGTTGTCACCGGGTTCTGAGCTACTGTGAAAGTTCCAAATGTCTAGTTAGTAGGGAAGTTCGTTAAAAATAGATTGCAAGATTTGTACCGAACAAACAAACACGCAAACAAACAAGAATAGAAGTTAATAAGAACATGGTAATAATAAGCGTGGAACTTTACCCTAAAGGCTGATAAGTATCAAAGTCTATGATCCTAAAAAAAAATCTGATGATTCTAAGAACCACTGCATCAAAACTAGGAATGCCTTTCTGGCATTATCTATATAATATTTCTCTAACGTGGTCCAGTTACGATTATTTTTTTAGAAACGATACGATAATGACTTAATAAAATACGTGAGGATAAAAAATAATGCATAAGCAATATTTAAGCACGCGGACTCAGTTCAGTGATCTAATAAAAAAAATTATGACATTTGTATGATGAGATCATATTTTATAGAAAAATGTATTTTTAAAAGTTGAATCTTTACAATCTTTGCCAGCGTCATTTTAAATCTAGCAATATTTTAATGATATAAGTACCATATGAACTTTTGTCATAAATTGACTAAAAAAAGCAATAATTAAAATAGGTATAAGTTTTTTTTAACACAAAATTATGCCAAAATAAATAATTTAATTAATAAAAATGCCTCGCTTAACATGGCGACAAAAATTAAACAGTCGCCACGGGGGTCCTATACTAAATCTATCCTGTCTCGCGAAATATGAAAAATGGGTCGTCAAACATGAATTTTATTTTTAAGCCTTTCGTTGAATGATATTGGCTTTATTATCACTCGCGTTTCATCCCACAATATTAATTTGTTTCTAATAATATTTTGGCTTCTGATGAATTAAAATTAAAATTGAGTGGGAAAATTGGCCTAAGATTTACGAGTTTCAAATTTTAAAGGTAAATAAGAAAAGAAATAAAGTGCGAAAAATTCGCACGGGTTTGGTAGTAATAAAATAAATTGATAAAATTTAAAGTTAAAAAAAAAAAAGAATGTTTAAATTTAAAAGTTTATTTGTTTTTGTCAAGGTATGCTGTTGAAAGCAAAACAAATTCTAGAAAACTATATGGAAATCACTTAGTTGATAAAAATAAAAATTTGTAGTATCACTCGCATGGATATATTTAAGTGACTCCAATAAACAAGAGGAGCGATTTTCTGCTCTCAAAAGTCCATAGGAAAAACCTCCGTGTGTGTACAGAAAAATTCCCAAAAGGATTCATGGTAATTACTGGCTTTCGTAATGACGGCATATTAAAAATGAAGTCTCAATTGAAACCAAAATTAATTCGCTTCAATATCAACAAAACATTTTAGAACCAATTTTTGAAAAAGAAATTGCAGTTTTAAATCGAAAGCACGCGTATAAAGTTCAGCTTCATGTGGCCAAAGCCCTAGTCACAAGTCTAAGTTAACGCCACTTATTTAACTAAGAAAGAATCAAAAACAGGAATCAGATGTATTCCATTAAATGAAAAGCGCCAGCAAAATCTCCAGATACTTCTCCAATGGACGTTTGCGTCTTCAATTTATTAACACGAACTTTAAGAAAATGGCATCCAAGAATACTGAACGGACTTAGGAAAACCTAAGAGAAGTGATTGACATGACCGTAAAAGAAAAAGTTTAATTCCATAGGAAAATTCGAAAAACAAATCGGTGCAAGAGAAAAACTAGTATGTTGTGGCCACCACATGACTTTCTTCTATATTTTCCTATACAAATTCACTCAGTAAAAATAATTTATTAAGATTATTATTTAAAAAAATTAGCTTTCATGATAATGCAGACGATTTTATACTAGAGAAATAGTATAACACTAAATATTCAAAAAAAGTCAATTTTATTGTCAATATTATCTTTAAAAAAAAATTGTTAAAAATGAAAAAAATCGATAACTTTATTTTAAATTATAGCTGATCGATGGTTCAACCATTCGTTTTAAAGGTATTGGTGAGCTCTTTTGAAAGATACCCATCATGAAAATTTACTCCCCTCGAGGGGGGAGGCGAGGCTTCTGCACATACAAAAAATTTTCCCAGTTGACTATCTCCATTACAAATAATTCTTGTAAATTTCATAATGATTATTAAAAAATAATTCTCTTTATGCACATTTATACAAAATTTTGTCCTATACCACCAAGTTAAAAATTTAGAAAAAGCGGGATGGTAACGCAACCTGTAAGACAATTTTTACCAAAAGTTGATAGGCACTAATTTATGTCAAGGCATGCCACTACAATTGGTATGTATGCCACTACATACCAATCTGTATGAAATTCTGTGCGCTAGTTCCTGAGATACAGTTGCCACAAAATTTTGTCACACACACACACACACAGACTGACAGACAGACAGACATTTTCTAAAAATGGTCAAATCGTGTTCTACAGCTCTCAAAACGTGTAAATCCATCAAAAACATGAGGTCAAAAATTTTTACGAATCCAATACTTTCTTCTATTAAATATAGAAGAAAGTAAAAAATCCATTTATACATAGAAATTAACCATCAACATCGTTTTAATAAAATGCAGACGACCTTCTGGAAATGTCGAATACACTCTGAACGATCAAATTTGTGCATGGCATCGTCAATTTTCTTCGTTTTCAGTTACTGGTGACAAGAAGACGTGAGAAATTGAAAAATGAACTGTTTTGATAAGTAAGAGTGTTTGTTTACTTGACTTATTTTCGTGAATAAAAACTTATGTTTATTCCATGTCCATTGTTTGCTAATTTTCACTGTCAATAAACCTGAGGTTTTTGCTGATGTCAAAATAAAGGCCTTTTTGCATTCGTTAATAAAACATATTTCGTAAAAATTGAGCATGGAATTTATTGTAACATCTCTTTCATTTCAGAAAAATACATTCAGTGATGCCAGATTGGGGATTTTGTCCCCATTTTGGGGAGTAAATGTTTGTGGGGACTTTTTGGGGGAATTCTAAAATTTTTGGGGACAAATCTGGGGAGTTCGTCAACTTTCTGTCAATGTTGGCAACGTAATGACTAGAGACTTTCAATAGCTTTATTGTTATTTGGGGATTTTTTTCAAAAATTGCCTTCATTTGGAAAAAATCTGAGCTCAAATCAGAAAAATCTGCTTGATATTATTATTATTATTATTATTATTATTATTTATTTATTTTATTTTATTTTATTTTATTTTATTTTTTGAAAAAAATTTTATTTTCCTTTTTTAGCAGAAAACAAATTGGGGATTTTTTCGGAAAAAAAAAAACCTGATTTGAGGAAATTTTAAGATCCGTTTGGGGAAATAATTTTCGACCATCTGACATCACTGAATGCATTAGATGAGGAACATTTTCATAATATATCGGAAATTCTTTTGTATGGCTCTGTAAATGAATTATGGATGATTTACATACCGAATACTATACGGAACATGTTTAATATATATATATATATATCTTCATTTCATTTTGATTTGCTTTGCTTTACTCAGGGCTAAAATGTTAAATTACACCGATGAGAAATTTAACTCCTGGGTAAAATGAGTTTGTATATTTTTGCATGTCCCACAGATACAATTTGTCCGATGTCAAATAAAAGTTTTAAATAGCATCCATGTGATGCAGGTTTAGAATATACCGAGCTTGGACCTAATATTTGTGAAATGTGACAGTTTCTGTCCCATTTAATTCTCGATCGTCTGGGAAAAGTCTCGATGCCAAATATTTCAGTCTGAAACTAGTAACAGATTTTATCTGACAAACCGTTGCCAAATCGAAGGAATTAACCCCTTCCGCTCCAGGCTAGCTGTAGTGTAAATGTCTGAAATACCAGATTATAATTTTGAAATAGTATCGTATACTTTCTTTGGACGTAAGCACGTACGTCCATGGTATTAATGGCCATTAACACTAGGACGTACGCATGTACGTCCCTGGAGTGGAAGGGGTTAATATTGACCAAACATAGGTGCTAACGTTTCATCTCGGTGAATCTGCTAAATCTCAGATCTCTATCAACGGCGAGGGAGGTTGGAATCTCTAATGGGCGGACCATTTCATAGAGAGATTTTGTTCTCTTTGTATCCGGGTTCTCTTTTATAAGAATCCGCCTGTGTGTCATTTGCATTCACCAAAAGACTTCAAACAGTCAAAAAAGTGTTGCGGAACCTCCCTTCATTTGAATTTAAGAGAATAGACATAGAACTGGAGACAGGAACTGAGAATTCGATCAAGTTCTTTGATTAGGTGTAAGAAAGGGAGGTGGCAAATTTAACTCGAGTGAATCAGCAGATTCTTTGTAAATATCCATGTAATTTCATGCTGAATTAGAAGAAAAGTGTTTTTGTGGGATAATTTTTCATTCTGTGAATGCAATACATGATAAATCGCTATTTTCAATTATGCAAACTAAAAATTTAAATGGAATAAAAAGTTCATTTTGAACAGGCTTTGTGTTTACCTATTAGGAGTAACGTTATTTTTGTTCATAGAAATTCAACAAAATCTGGCAAATAAACACGATTGCGAGTAAAATTATCTAGTTAGTTTCTTAAAAATAAAATTTAGAAATATAGTTCTAGTAATTGCGAACAGTTTTTTTGACTATTCTTACAATAATGTACGTTTATCATACAAAAGGAGAAGGTGGTGTGATAGAAAGAGAGATAAATTCTTTTGATTTTAAGAAATTATGTATATTTTCTACAAATATAACATTAAACTGTTTAAAGAAATCGAATTGGAAATAGTAAAAGTATTATCCCCCCCCCTCCTCCTCCGAATGCAGACAGATGTTTGCTATTCTACACCATGTTTCTCCCATAATAGCAAGCATGCTTTTTTTTTTTTTTTGGGGGGGGGGACAATTAAATTATAGCTAATATTTTAATGACTATTTTTATTGCTATTAGGAGCTTATCATTTGCATATTTTAATTAATTAAAAGAAAACTATTCGAAAATTCGAAAATCTGACTTCGAAGTATTGTGTTGTCACCGGGTTCTGAGCTACTGTGAAAGTTCCAAATGTCTAGTTAGTAGGGAAGTTCGTTAAAAATAGATTGCAAGATTTGTACCGAACAAACAAACACGCAAACAAACAAGAATAGAAGTTAATAAGAACATGGTAATAATAAGCGTGGAACTTTACCCTAAAGGCTGATAAGTATCATAAAGTCTATGATCCTAAAAAAAAATCTGATGATTCTAAGAACCACTGCATCAAAACTAGGAATGCCTTTCTGGCATTATCTATATAATATTTCTCTAACGTGGTCCAGTTACGATTATTTTTTTAGAAACGATACGATAATGACTTAATAAAATACGTGAGGATAAAAAATAATGCATAAGCAATATTTAAGCACGCGGACTCAGTTCAGTGATCTAATAAAAAAAATTATGACATTTGTATGATGAGATCATATTTTATAGAAAAATGTATTTTTAAAAGTTGAATCTTTACAATCTTTGCCAGCGTCATTTTAAATCTAGCAATATTTTAATGATATAAGTACCATATGAACTTTTGTCATAAATTGACTAAAAAAAGCAATAATCAAAATAGGTATAAGTTTTTTTTAACACAAAATTATGCCAAAATAAATAATTTAATTAATAAAAATGCCTCGCTTAACATGGCGACAAAAATTAAACAGTCGCCACGGGGGTCCTATACTAAATCTATCCTGTCTCGCGAAATATGAAAAATGGGTCGTCAAACATGAATTTTATTTTTAAGCCTTTCGTTGAATGATATTGGCTTTATTATCACTCGCGTTTCATCCCACAATATTAATTTGTTTCTAATAATATTTTGGCTTCTGATGAATTAAAATTAAAATTGAGTGGGAAAATTGGCCTAAGATTTACGAGTTTCAAATTTTAAAGGTAAATAAGAAAAGAAATAAAGTGCGAAAAATTCGCACGGGTTTGGTAGTAATAAAATAAATTGATAAAATTTAAAGTTAAAAAAAAAAAAAGAATGTTTAAATTTAAAAGTTTATTTGTTTTTGTCAAGGTATGCTGTTGAAAGCAAAACAAATTCTAGAAAACTATATGGAAATCACTTAGTTGATAAAAATTAAAATTTGTAGTATCACTCGCATGGATATATTTAAGTGACTCCAATAAACAAGAGGAGCGATTTTCTGCTCTCAAAAGTCCATAGGAAAAACCTCCGTGTGTGTACAGAAAAATTCCCAAAAGGATTCATGGTAATTACTGGCTTTCGTAATGACGGCATATTAAAAATGAAGTCTCAATTGAAACCAAAATTAATTCGCTTCAATATCAACAAAACATTTTAGAACCAATTTTTGAAAAAGAAATTGCAGTTTTATATCGAAAGCACGCGTATAAAGTTCAGCTTCATGTGGCCAAAGCCCTAGTCACAAGTCTAAGTTAACGCCACTTATTTAACTAAGAAAGAATCAAAAACAGGAATCAGATGTATTCCATTAAATGAAAAGCGCCAGCAAAATCTCCAGATACTTCTCCAATGGACGTTTGCGTCTTCAATTTATTAACACGAACTTTAAGAAAATGGCATCCAAGAATACTGAACGGACTTAGGAAAACCTAAGAGAAGTGATTGACATGACCGTAAAAGAAAAAGTTTAATTCCATAGGAAAATTCGAAAAACAAATCGGTGCAAGAGAAAAACTAGTATGTTGTGGCCACCACATGACTTTCTTCTATATTTTCCTATACAAATTCACTCAGTAAAAATAATTTATTAAGATTATTATTTAAAAAAATTAGCTTTCATGATAATGCAGACGATTTTATACTAGAGAAATAGTATAACACTAAATATTCAAAAAAAGTCAATTTTATTGTCAACATTATCTTTAAAAAAAAATTGTTAAAAATGAAAAAAATCGATAACTTTATTTTAAATTATAGCTGATCGATGGTTCAACCATTCGTTTTAAAGGTATTGGTGAGCTCTTTTGAAAGATACCCATCATGAAAATTTACTCCCCTCGAGGGGGGAGGCGAGGCTTCTGCACATACAAAAAATTTTCCCAGTTGACTATCTCCATTACAAATAATTCTTGTAAATTTCATAATGATTATTAAAAAATAATTCTCTTTATGCACATTTATACAAAATTTTGTCCTATACCACCAAGTTAAAAATTTAGAAAAAGCGAAATGGCAACGCAACCTGTAAGACAATTTTTACCAAAAGTTGATAGGCACTAATTTATGTCAAGGCATGCCACTACAATTGGTATGTATGCCACTACATACCAATCTGTATGAAATTCTGTGCGCTAGTTCCTGAGATACAGTTGCCACAAAATTTTGTCACACACACACACACACAGACTGACAGACAGACAGACATTTTCTAAAAATGGTCAAATCGTGTTCTACAGCTCTCAAAACGTGTAAATCCATCAAAAACATGAGGTCAAAAATTTTTACGAATCCAATACTTTCTTCTATTAAATATAGAAGAAAGTAAAAAATCCATTTATACATAGAAATTAACCATCAACATCGTTTTAATAAAATGCAGACGACCTTCTGGAAATGTCGAATACACTCTCAACGATCAAATTTGTGCATGGCATCGTCAATTTTCTTCGTTTTCAGTTACTGGTGACAAGAAGACGTGAGAAATTGAAAAATGAACTGTTTTGATAAGTAAGAGTGTTTGTTTACTTGACTTATTTTCGTGAATAAAAACTTATGTTTATTCCATGTCCATTGTTTGCTAATTTTCACTGTCAACAAACCTGAGGTTTTTGCTGATGTCAAAATAAAGGCCTTTTTGCATTCGTTAATAAAACATATTTCGTAAAAATTGAGCATGGAATTTATTGTAACATCTCTTTCATTTCAGAAAAATACATTCAGTGATGCCAGATTGGGGATTTTGTCCCCATTTTGGGGAGTAAATGTTTGTGGGGACTTTTTGGGGGAATTCTAAAATTTTTGGGGACAAATCTGGGGAGTTCGTCAACTTTCTGTCAATGTTGGCAACGTAATGACTAGAGACTTTCAATAGCTTTATTGTTATTTGGGGATTTTTTTCAAAAATTGCCTTCATTTGGAAAAAATCTGAGCTCAAATCAGAAAAATCTGCTTGATATTATTATTATTATTATTATTATTATTATTTATTTATTTTATTTTATTTTATTTTATTTTATTTTTTGAAAAAAATTTTATTTTCCTTTTTTAGCAGAAAACAAATTGGGGATTTTTTCGGAAAAAAAAAAAAAAAAAAACCTGATTTGAGGAAATTTTAAGATCCGTTTGGGGAAATAATTTTCGACCATCTGACATCACTGAATGCATTAGATGAGGAACATTTTCATAATATATCGGAAATTCTTTTGTATGGCTCTGTAAATGAATTATGGATGATTTACATACCGAATACTATACGGAACATGTTTAATATATATATATATATATCTTCATTTCATTTTGATTTGCTTTGCTTTACTCAGGGCTAAAATGTTAAATTACACCGATGAGAAATTTAACTCCTGGGTAAAATGAGTTTGTATATTTTTGCATGTCCCACAGATACAATTTGTCCGATGTCAAATAAAAGTTTTAAATAGCATCCATGTGATGCAGGTTTAGAATATACCGAGCTTGGACCTAATATTTGTGAAATGTGACAGTTTCTGTCCCATTTAATTCTCGATCGTCTGGGAAAAGTCTCGATGCCAAATATTTCAGTCTGAAACTAGTAACAGATTTTATCTGACAAACCGTTGCCAAATCGAAGGGATTAATATTGACCAAACATAGGTGCTAACGTTTCATCTCGGTGAATCTGCTAAATCTCAGATCTCTATCAACGGCGAGGGAGGTTGGAATCTCTAATGGGCGGACCATTTCATAGAGAGATTTTGTTCTCTTTGTATCCGGGTTCTCTTTTATAAGAATCCGCCTGTGTGTCATTTGCATTCACCAAAAGACTTCAAACAGTCAAAAAAGTGTTGCGGAACCTCCCTTCATTTGAATTTAAGAGAATAGACATAGAACTGGAGACAGGAACTGAGAATTCGATCAAGTTCTTTGATTAGGTGTAAGAAAGGGAGGTGGCAAATTTAACTCGAGTGAATCAGCAGATTCTTTGTAAATATCCATGTAATTTCATGCTGAATTAGAAGAAAAGTGTTTTTGTGGGATAATTTTTCATTCTGTGAATGCAATACATGATAAATCGCTATTTTCAATTATGCAAACTAAAAATTTAAATGGAATAAAAAGTTCATTTTGAACAGGCTTTGTGTTTACCTATTAGGAGTAACGTTATTTTTGTTCATAGAAATTCAACAAAATCTGGCAAATAAACACGATTGCGAGTAAAATTATCTAGTTAGTTTCTTAAAAATAAAATTTAGAAATATAGTTCTAGTAATTGCGAACAGTTTTTTTGACTATTCTTACAATAATGTACGTTTATCATACAAAAGGAGAAAGTGGTGTGATAGAAAGAGAGATAAATTCTTTTGATTTTAAGAAATTATGTATATTTTCTACAAATATAACATTAAACTGTTTAAAGAAATCGAATTGGAAATAGTAAAAGTATTATCCCCCCCCCCCTCCTCCTCCGAATGCAGACAGATGTTTGCTATTCTACACCATGTTTCTCCCATAATAGCAAGCATGCTTTTTTTTTTTTTTTTTTTTTTTTTTTGTGTGTGTGTGTGTGTTCACAAAACTAAACACTATGAAATATTTAACACATTCGGTGTCGATCACGCGCCAACGCGTGATGTGCAGTATTGTTTCAAATGGCAGTCAAGTGAGATCGGCAGCGAATATATATTTAAACGAATAAATAAAGTTCTCCTCTCGTTTCTTTTGTTAGTCTATTTATTTTCATAGATGATTAAATTGTTCTAGGACAACAGTTCTATTTTTTCAGACAAGAAAAAAAGTCGTCACCATTTTATGCAGATTACCTTGCATTTTACATAATAAAAATAGCCTATCACAGAATCTAAGACTTTACAAATACGTAAAGAGTAAAAGTCGGAGTAAAAAGAAAAAGACCCTGATACTCTAAACTAATTTCTGGTTAGGAAAGAATTTTTAAACTCTTGTATTGGATTTATCTATATGTTTTTATTTTATTTTATTTCATTACACTGGACCGCTATGGTTGTTGTTGTTTTGTAAGCCACATCAATACTAACTTTCGAAAGATAGTACAAGTCCCTCCTTTTATTAAAAATATGCTAAAATATACGACAAATCCCATGCTAATGTATTAATACTCTAACATTAACATAGATAATTAAGGAAGTGAGAGCGAGACCAGATAGATAAACTGAATTCATAAAAGCTTTTTCAAGTTTCTTGGAAAGTGTTAAAAATATTAGGTTTTTAATATCTGAACATTAATGCCTGAAAATCTCAGGCAAATTTAAATAAAACTTCACTATGAAACAAACAAAAATAGTCACCTTGTAAGTGTTTTTTTTTTTTTTTTAACGAAAACTTTAAATTATTTTTTTTTTCTCCTAAAGTTTTTAATTTGCTGCACTAACCAATATTTTCTTTCAATCAATTAGTCATGAGGTATTACAACGCTTTTAATTACCATAATTTCGTGTATATAACCCGCGGGTAATCTATAAAAAAAATCCTGACTTTAAATGTCCTGCGGGCTATCATCCGGCGCGAGGTATCTATCGCGAACAACGAGAAAATCAACACCAATTTCATTTTTATTTCGGAAGTCTCGATTATTAATGTATAATGACGATGAAATTGAGGACAGTGAAAAGGAACTTGATGAGGAGGATAATACGGATGATGAAGACGAACTGTCCCCAAACAATATTGCGACATTTTAATTCTGATACGGAAGAATCCGATTTCGATGGATTTGAATGAATTTTGTAAATAAATTTATATTATTAATATATAATTTTCTTATAAACTGAATAAAGGTGTTAATCATTAGAAGTTACTCCAATTTATATCTATAATAATAAAAGAAGATGTTTGTCTGTCTGTCTGTCTGTGCATCTATACGTTCAGCCCCTACTGAACGCAGAAGTATAAAATTTGACACACGGGTGCTCAGAAGCCTTCCCGAGTTGATAGTGAAAACAGAATTTAAAAATTTTAATTAGTTCCGGAGATATTAATTAAAATGTAAAAAGCGATCTCAATTAATAGATATTTTAACGGAGTTAAAATCAGAAAAAGTGGAAAATAAATTAGAAATATTAGTTCGATCGTTACGAATTTGGTACCAAGTGAAAGGGGATTTTTTTCCGAATCTGAGAGTGGAAGCGGCTTATCTCTACAGCAATTAGATTTTTTGAAATTAACTAAAGTATGAAATTTAGTTGGCAACAGACAGAACACTTAATTATTTCATTCATCAAAGATTCTTCAGCGCCAGGTGCTAGACATGCTGGCTAGACTATTCCTTCCGGTCGGGAAAAATTGTTTTATTTTTTCGACCACATGACAAAGTACTGGAAATAAAAAAAGCAGTTTTTGAATTTTTTCAATTTAAAATCCATCAAAAGCAGAACTTCGAAATTGCCCGTCATTATGACTCACCTGTATGCAGTTAAAAAATCTAAAGTATAGCTTTAAAAATAAAATAAATAGACATATTATATTTATTAAAATTAATTTTTATTTCATCTGTTAATGACACCAAAAGTTACTTTTAACAGAATAATATTGATTTTTTTCTTTTTTTTATGAATTCGGTTGTAAAAAAGCAGTTTTGGAATTCTTAAATTTTAGACGGATTTCAGTAGAAATCGTTAATCGCCCTTGATAGATTAGTCATTTTGAGTCTAAAATATATCAAAGATATTGTAATACAACCCCTGGCAAAAAGTATCCGATCACCGAAAACAGTGCTTATGATACGTTAAAACATAAGGTTATTTTTTCACAAATTCAAACTTTTTTCAAACCTATGAGTATGCTTTTGTGAAATATGACTAATTTTGTCAAATTCTATTAAATAGTAATAGAAATTACAATATCAGTTAAGAGTTTACACGAGAAAATACGTTGAATCACAAAGGAAAAATATTTCCGATCATCATTGTGTGGAGAAAAAAGTATTTGATCGCAAACAAAAGCAACACAGTTAAATGATATATGCAAATTTTTTTTACTCGGCGCATGCGTTCAAGTTCGAAGAAGACGGTATAAAAGGTCAAATTGTAGTTTGAAAGTTACAAGTTAGTTTCGCATCTGCTGAAGTATGGCTCGAAAGAGAGAATTATCTAATGATGTAAAACTTTTGATTGTTAAACGCTTAAAAAGCGGAATTTCCCAAAGAAAGGTTGCTAAGACATTTGGATGTGCTCAAAGTACTGTTTGCGAAATTTGGAAGAAATATCGCTTAAGAAATGATGTAAGAAATCTGCCTCGAAGCGGTCGACCACGAGTAACATCAAGTAGACAAGACAGGAAATTAGTTGATCTTGCCAAATCTATGCGAAGGTGTACGTCTAAACAACTGAATGCCGAGTGGTCAAAGTATGGAGTAAAGGTATGTGCACGTACAGTGCGAAATCGTTTAAATAATAAAGGATATCACTTCTGCAAAGCCAAAACCAAGCCATATATGACTAAGAAACACAAGAAAAATCGTCTTCAATGGTGCAAGAAATACAAATGCTGGTCTTCTGATGATTGGAAGAAGGTTATTTTCAGTGACGAATCTCGTGTTTGTCTAGGAACTGGGGATAACCCTGGAATCTTTGTGTGGAGGAGAGCTGATGAAAAGTTCAAAGAAGATTGCCTAAAAACTAAAGCTAAATATCAGCCTTCATTTATGGTGTGGAGTTGCATGACATCTCAAGGAGTTGGTAAATTGTGTATAGTGTTGCAAACAATCAATTCAGAAGTATATGTTAACATTTTAGAGCATTATTTGATACCTAGCATCGAGGAAGCGTTTGGTGACTCCTCCGATTTCCTATTTCAAGATGATAATGCGTCCTGCCATAGAGGTAAACGGGTCAAGGATTTCTTAAATAAAAACGGAAATTCTCCAATAAAGACTCTGAACTGGCCTGCAAATAGTCCTGATCTTAATCCGATCGAAAATATTTGGAATGTTTGGAAAAATAATATAGAAAAGAGAAGACCGACCAATATGAATGCACTTCGTCTAGCCATCAAGGAAAGCTGGAAGGAAATTCCATCACATTTATGTGAAAAGGTTGTTGAATCCATGCCCCGCCGTTTAAAGGCAGTTATTAGAGCAAAAGGAGGACCAACCAAGTTTTAAATTGAAATTTATCGAATATTTTTTTCCCGGTTATGTGATGATCGGACATTTTTTTCTTTGAATACTTTATATTAATTTTCCTCTGTATTGTAAAAATTAATTGCAATTTATGGTATTATTTTTTATCATGTCACAAAGTAAGATACTTTTGTAATAAAAAACTTTATTTTAAAAAATGTAATAAATTTTTAGAAAAATAGCCTTTTATAGTAACGTATCTTAGACACATCTTTCAGTGATCGGATACTTTTTGCCAGGGGTTGTACATAATACATCATTCAAACTTCTAATGAGTATAATTTCATTTTTATATTATCGAAAGTGGAATTCGAGATTTCACTTGATTTACACGTTTTAAGGTGTCCTGATTAGGTTTTCTTTTGTATCTCAGCTACTAATCAAAATAATTTCATAAGTAATACATGTTCTAAAACGGGGATAAGGCGCCACCGAGCGAGACTTAGCTGAAGTCAGAAATTTGAAAGATCATAACATGGTGAGCGAACAGGCTGTTTCAGATATTGAAAAGGGAAGAGGGCGCCGAAGGCGCTACCGCACGGGAATTTACTGCGATTTCAATAAGCTATTTTTACGATATATCAATAAGCTGTTATTAGACCTGAAACGGGAAAAAGGCGCCGCAGGCGCCACCGAGCGGGATTTTCGTAAAGTCGGATTTTCCAGGGATCGCGAACCAGCTGGTCGCCGAAGGCGGCTAGTTAATTTATATAGAGAGAAAGATTAATACTATGTTATCATTATTTGCTTTTTTATTATAGGTAAGTAAATTTATTTTATTATTTTAGTCGTAAATTTGTTTATTATTTGTATCTTTCCCTACTTATTATTAAAACAATAGCAATTAGTATTGAAATTATAAACGGCGATTGCCAAACATGTGATTTTAGAAGTGCGGGGTATCTTTCGGTTATAATTATTTTAAAATAAATTTTTTATGCTGCGGGTTACCTTCCACCGCGGGTTATTTTTGCGAAATTACGGTATTTTTATTTCTTTTCAAGCAACAAAATGGTAGTATAATGGACAGCTCTGATTTTCAAACAATACTCAACCAAGCAAGTCGTTGATCAAGCAGTTGAATGTGCGAGAGAGCGCAATCGTGCATCTAACTACATTTTTTTCCCGAATTGCACGCTGTCACTGGATGTGAAGAATGAAACAAGTGTTTAAGTGCCACATCGATATGCAATGATTGTTATTCTTCATTCGAGTAACAAGAAAGAACAACATATCTTTAATGCTATAACCAAACAGCAGACACTGTTATTAATCGCATCATACAATCTATTGTTTTCACTTAAAACTAAGAGCAGGCTGTTAGCAGAACTGATGACGCACAATACTGGTACTTGATTAAAAAAGTTTTTCAATTGAAAAATGACAAAATTTATTTTTATTAGTTCTTTTTCAAATATATTATTAAAATAAAAACAACATGCATTAATGGCCATAGTTAATACACTGACCAGGATATATAGTTTAAACTAGCAGGCTACGCCCGCTTCGCTGGTCACTATTTTTAAATGAATCATTATAATTAACGAATTCTCAAAATTGCATTAATTTTTATCATGTAAAAAAAAAAGAAAAAAAAAACTCTGATCGGGAAAAATGTCGCACCTTCGGCAGCGTAGACCCGTGCGCGATGCGCACGCGCGAATGCATATATATGAGCACCCTAATAATTTTACAAATTCGAAAATATCCGCAATCGATTTGTAAGTATCAAAAACCTCTATGCACCAGTTTTGAACGATCTATCTCTATTTTTATTTTTTTGCCCCCTCCACTCCTCCCCCCTTCCCGCCCCTCTCAATAATTTTAAAAATTCAAAAATATCCGCAATCGATTTGTAGGTACCGAAAACCTCGATGTACCAATTTTGAACGATCTAACTCTATTTTTATTTTTTGCCCCCCCCCCTCTCCCCTCCCCCTCTCGCCCCTCCTAATAACTTCACACTTTCGAAAATATCCCCATTCGACTTGCAGGCCTCTTAAACCTATCTGTACCAATTTTGAACGGCCTAACTGTATTTCTATTTGTTTTTGCCCCATAGCCCCCCCCCTTACTGCCCCACCCCCCTACCCGCCCCTCCTAATAATTTTACAAATTCAAAAATATCCGCAATCGATTTGTAAGTATCGAAAACTTCTGTGTACCAATTTTGAACGATCTGACACTATTTTTATTTTTTTGCCCCCCCCCTCCCCTCTCCCCTTCTTGCCCCTCCTAATAACTTTACACAATCGAAAATATCCCCATTCGACTTGCATGCCTTTAAAACCCATCTGTACCAATTTTGAACAGCCTAACTGTATTTCTATTTGTTTTTGCTCCATAGCCCCCCCCCTTGCTGCCCCACCTGGGGGCTGAATTTCTAAAATTCCAGAAATTGGTTTTTAGATAGTTGCATTAGCTATATTTTACAGCAAAAATTTCACGTATATCTATTTTTTTTGTTTGAGATACATAGGATTATGCGAAATCACGTTTTACGCATGTGAAATCACGTTTTGCCCCCCCCCCCCGCCCCCCTTGGGGACCGAACTTCAAAAATTCCAGAAACCGATTTTTAGACATTTCTGTTAGCTATATTTTAAAGCAAAAATTTTACGGATATCTGTTTTTTTGTTTGAGAAATGAAGGATTTTGTGAAATTAAGTTTTGCCCCCCCCTCCCCCCTTGGGGGGCGAATTTTGTAAAATCGCTTGCGGCGTTGTCTTTCTCGGGTCGTAAACATTAACCGTGCCAAATTTGGTCCCGCTCGGTGAAACGGCCTAGGATTCTATAGCGGACACACACACACACACACACACAGAGACAGACACACACAGACAGACACACACAGAGACTCTGCTCTTTTATATATATAGTTTTTAAAACACGTTAGAAAAAATATGTAATAAAACAACCATAATATTTTGTTTAACACAGAAAAATTAATTATCTATTCAACATGACCAGCCTGATTTTTTTCTTAGATCCTCTATGATGAGGCATCGAGACACACAATTATGATAATAATAATAATTAAATACATTTATAAGTTTTTATCTGTAAAATGGATGAATAGAATAAGTACTAAAATTATAATAATTAGTTGCCCGCTTCTAAATTAGTTTTTTCCAACCACTGGTTTGTGGACCGACGCAGGTTCGCGGGATTTTTCTACCTAATTTAAGAAAAATGTAAAAAAAAAAAAAAAAATATTAATGTTTTTTTTTTTCTTTTTTTTCTAAAATTATTTAAGTCTCTCGTAACCGTAACTATTTTCCACAAGTATAAATCTAAATACACAATTATAAATCTAAAAACATGTATGCATCAAAGGAGAACATTAAATACACTCCCAACTTAGAAATAATTAAGTATTTTGTTAACACTTGTGATCATCGAAAACATTTCGTTATTAACATGAAAATACAAAAAAAAAAAAAAAAAAAAAAAAAATATCAGTGATTCTTAATTACTAAATCCAAAAATTATCGTTGCAATTTCACAAGAAAGCCAATGCGTAAAAAATTAAAACCAAAACTTGTGCTATGAAGAAATAAGGATAAGAGAATCTATATCTATTTTATTAATTTCAATGAGATAGCGTACGACTAAATAAATAATTTATTACAAAATATTTTACATATTTTCCATTCAACAATTCTTCTAATGAATGACACTTAAGCGTTTGTTGGCATATTCGAAGGAGTTTGGGCGCTGAAAACAACAATTAAACAGGGTGTCCCAAAAAGATCGAAACGCAATTCAATTCTCTACCTGTTGGAAATAAGTAAAGAACGCATACTGCAAAAGTGATCAAAATGCAATATTATTATTATTAATTACGATATTATTATTATTAACTACGACGCTTATTTTTACGTAGCTGCGTCAAGTTTAAAATAGTCCATGAGTCTTATATTTTGTTGAATCTTCACGAAACTTCGCTTCATGTTCATATAGGGTAAGTGCTCCAGTGATTGGCATGCTTCAGTAATTGACATCTATCCCGAAATACTAGGCGAGTCGTATTAATCCTGGACGACAGGACCCATGCCCCAGCCCGCCCGATTCCCGCTCTTCGATGTGTTTTTCTAGTCAATTTTGTCCCCTTATTACTTCCGGTGCGATTTTTTTTTTTTTTTTTTTTTTTAAACACACTTGACATTGTGAGTTTTTTTGCTTTTCTTACCATGCTATTTCTATGGGGTTTTTAGCCTTTTTTCCCCTCTTTTCCTACATTCTAAAGTGGCGGTGGAATGTAGAAATTTTAGAATGTAGAAAAAGAGGGGGAAAAAAAGCTTAAAAACCCCATAGGAATAGCATGGGAAGAAAAGCAAAAAAACTCACAATGTCAAGTGTGTTTAAAAAAAAAAAAAAAAAAAAAAAAAAACAGGCTCACACCGGAAGTAATAAGGGGACAAAATTGACTAGAAAAATACATCGAACAGCGGGAACCGGGCGGGCTGGGGCATGGGTCCTATCGTCCAGGATTAATACGACTCGCCTAGTATAACCACCGCCACTTTAGAATGTAGAAAAAGAGGGGGAAAAAGCTAAAAACCCCATAGAAATAGCATGGTAAGAAAAGCAAAAAAACTCACAATGTCAAGTGTGTTTAAAAAAAAAAAAAAAAAAAAAAAAAAATCACACCGGAAGTAATAAGGGGACAAAATTGACTAGAATCGGGCGGGCTGGGGCATGGGTCCTGTCGTCCAGGATTAATACGACTCGCCTAGTATAACTAATAAAAAATAAGAAAAATAATAAAATCATATATTTTACATATAAGGATTTTAACATTTTGTGTCAAACATTGGAGCATAGGGTGCTAATAACTGGTAAAATGAAAACTAGCAGTGTCAAACACTGGAACATAGGGTGCCAATTACTAATCAAAGGAAAAACTGGCAGTGTTCATTACTGGAACAATGAGTGGGTGTCAAATGAAAATTCATAAAAAAATAATAATAATAATTGTTATCAAATGTATATATTTTAACATATATGTGGTTCTGAATGTCTTTCATGCCAAATGTATTAACTTAAGATTTCTAAAAATATTTTCTGATGACTACAACATTAAAAACATCACCGATTGCTCTAAAAGTGTCAATCACTGGTGCACTTACCCTACATACCTCAGTACAAAACTTAGTTACAATTTAAACTTTTTTTTTTAATTAAAAAAAATAATAATAATAATTTTTTTCGAAAATCAATGTTTTTTTTTTTTTTTTTTTTTTTTTTCTTTCGTATAATAAATGATTGGAAATAAAAAATGCCAACTAACTTTTGTTAAAATCATCTAAATCTATCTGTAAAACTTTTTTGGAAGTTTGAGTTGAAAATGAATGCTCAAGGAGCATTTTGAAATTTAACAATTAATTATAATTAATATCTTAATTAATTATAATGTTAATGTTAATTTCAATATGGCATTCCTCCTCTCTAAATAAGACTTCGCGAAACTCAAATTTCAGCAGTTATTTTTTTATAATTGCAGTTTTTTACTTTGGAAGTCCACAGTCGCCTTAATCTGTAAAACTTGTTTTTCTGCATACACTTTATAAATGAGGGGAAGTATAACAAACATTTTAAACAATCAAAAACAAAGTAATTCAGAATTATTACAATAATAAATGACCAAAAAGCTTTTATTTAAGTCGCGCTTTATCAATATGTTATTCAGCAAAACCGAAAAAAGTTAAAATCTCACCTCCTCGAAGATGCGAAATTTACCTAATCTGTGAAACTTGTTTTCCTGCATAGGTTTTACGAGTGCAGGGGAACCATATAGTAGAAAATTTAAACCAGCAAGAACAAAGTAATGCAGAATTATTTTTAAAAGTCCATTTTAAATAAATATTTTGTCAGTGTCTTGTGTGATATACACCATTTATTTACAGGTAAAGAACAAATCCAGAATAGTTAGTTATTATTTAAATAAAAACTAGTATGTTGTGGCCACCACATGACTTTCTTCTATATTTTCCTATACAAATTCACTCAGTAAAAATAATTTATTAAAGATATTATTAAAAAAAATTATTTTCCATGATAATGCAGACGATTTCCATATTAGAGAAGTAGTATAACACAGAATATCCAAAAAAAGTCAATTTTATTGTCAATACTACATTTAAAAAAAAAAAAAAAAAATGTTAAAAATGAAAAAAATCGATAACTTTATTTTAAATTATCGCAGATCAATGGTTCAACCATTCGTTTTAAAGGTATTGGCGAGCTCTTTTGAAATATACCCATCATGAAAATTTACTCCCCTCGAGAGGGGGGGGGGGGCGAGCCTCCTACACATACAACAATTTTTTTCCCAGATGACTATCTCTATTATAAATAATTCTTGTAAAATTCTAAATGATTATTAAAAAATAATTCTCTTTATCCACATTTATACCACCATGTTAAAAATTTAGAAAGAGCGGGATGGCAACGCAACCTGTGAGACAATTTTTACCAAAAGTTGATAGGCACTAATTTGTGTCAAGGTGCAACTACATACCAATTTATATGAAATTCTCTTCAGTAGTTCCTGAGATACAGTTGCCACAAAATTTTGTCACACACACACAGACAGACAGACTGACATTTTCTAAAAATGGTCAAATCGTGTTCTACAGCTCTCAAAATGTGTAAATCCATCGAAAACCCGAGGTCGAAAATTTTTACGAATCCAATACTTTCTTCTATTTAATATAGTGTTTTAAAGATTTTTAAACCGCTATTCAATATTTTGATATAAAATTTGATAATAATGACTATCAAAACAAAATAACCTTTTCGGCTGAAATACTGCAAAACTTTTCGTTCTTTCTTCTTTGAATAATAAATGTAGGTCGCTGTGTGAAAAATGTGTAAAAATAAATTAATAAGCGGAAAACGAAAAATTTGCACTGACTTGACATTCTCACTTAACTCTAACCTGTGGAGATATATTTTGAGATACTTAATGCTTATATATTTCCCCCCTCTTAAATATTATTATTTAATTACATTTTCTGCTTTCGTATTACTATATTTTTAATGATTTCCCTCTCTCCTCCTTTAAAGTTATCTCAACTTTTTATCCTTATCACGGTTTCTTATTTTAACATTTACATATTTATGATCCTTAAGGGGACGATGGGCATTATAAATAAATATTTTTTATTTTACAGCAAAGGTTTTAGTTTTTTGTATATATATGCACTGAAGTATTACAATATTAATAACATAAAAATAAAAATTATTTAATTTTTTTTTAATTTAAAAAAATTTTAAATGTCTCTCGCGTTTATATTTTTCATATTTTTTTATTATTTTGCTTGATTATTATTCATTTATATATTTTAAATAAATTTGGGTATTGGATTTACTATTCGTTCAGAAGTTTAGTTTTAAGAATAATTTTTGTGAAATATACTGATTTTTTATGACAATTTCAATCTTGCGCATAATAAAAGAGAGTCTTAAAAATCTAAATATAGGCGAAACTTAAAACGGATACCCAGATTTCAATGAAATGTAACATAAAACACCTTAAAACAATTTTTATTAATTTTAAGCCAAAATTGTGACACGAGAGACATTTGAAAGAAGGGAAAATCGTTAAAAAAAACACATTAAGAGAAAACAACATTAAATTGAATTGCACCAGTTATCATTATTTATCAGTCAAACATTTTAGAAGGCTATATATTTTAAACTGTATGTTTTTCACTATTGTTTAAAAAAAAAATTAAAGTATTTTAAAAGTTAAAAATATATATGGTCAATCTCCGCCGACTATACCGCTTGTTTTTTTTTTTTTTTTTTTTTTCCATTTTAGAGGGCATTTAATCAGATCATTATTTTTTTTTTAAACCCTTGTAATTTTTGAAAATATCAACTTAGAAGCATATGCGGTTTGCTGCATAATGTTCAGAATTAGTTATAGAAAATAAATCTAACAAAACAAAAAAAAAATTATGTTTTCCGTTGATTTTTACGATTTTCAAAGCCCACCAACCCCTTAATAAATTAATAACTACATTAAATATATAAAGAAAGAAAACAAATCTTAAATGTTTAAGCGAAATGTGTTTATAGAATTACACATTACATAATAGTTATATTCAAATTCCGTTTTCATATACTGAAAACCGTTAAATTAGTACTAGTTTTTTTTTTAATTTTTTTATTTGAATTTTGAGTTTAATGCAAATTTTCACTAAATGAGTAATTCTCTGAAAAGTGGTCATTTCATGTCCCAGTAGTCTTCAGGGCATATTTTTAAAATCACAAAAACAAAAAACCTGTCAGAACCATCAATATTAATTAGTTATGCATATAAACTGTTATTCTTTGGTTACTGGAATTCAAATATAATTTTAAAATATTTTTTGAAATGCAAAATATCATTCCCTCACTATGTCCCTATTCACACATGTAAGTAAATAAAATAGTTTCTATGGTATTAAAGCCTGTATATTTAGATCATTTGAATTGAAAATTTATTAAACACACTTTAATAAATATTTATCCATTATAAAACATTTATATATTAGGCAATGAAAAAAATTAGAATACTCTTTATTGTTGTCCCTGGTCATCATTGTTCCTAGTCCCTAGATATCATTCCCTCATCAAACTATAATTACACCCCTACTTACTCCATTAATGGCAGCACGTGCTTTATATAAGTCAAACTTAATTTGTATAGCAGCAAAGTCAGAAACCATTTTGAATTCTGCTGGAAACATTTTGCAATGAGTAGCATATGGCTCTTAAACCTTAGATTGAAATACAGTATTTTTATTATATGCCATTCCCTCATTCATTATAAAGTTAACTAAAAAAAATCAAATTTGCTTTTTTATGTTATTATAGTAATAAAAATATGTTTTAATAAATATTTAGTGTTTGAAAATATAACTAAACCTAATCATATTTTTATAAAGTAGTATCTAGAAGAAATTTGTCATTCCCTCACAATCATTCAATCATTTTTCTAATTTATAAAAATAATACTATTTCAAAAAATTATCAGATACAGTTTGGGCTTTTTTTTTTTTTTTTTTTTTTTTAAGTCCACTTTTCAGAGAATGACCCAAATGCATTTTTCTCATTTTTTAGCTCTAAAATGAAATAATAAAATTTAAAAAATTCAGTTTTTGGAAAACGGGTACTCATTTAACGGTTATGAATTTTCTGAATGTGAAAACGGAATTTAAAAATATTAATTAGGTAATGATTAATTTTATAAAAAAATTTCACCATAGAGTTACATGGGATTTAGTGACTCGAGACGGGGAAATCGTAAGAGAGAGTGATCAGCCTTAACGGCTCACTTCACTTACCGTCGCCGGAAGCCCGAGCTAATGTTATTCTATGGAGAATTTTTCTTTACAAATAACTTATTAACTAATGCATATTTTTAAATTCTGCTTTCACATTCAGAAAATTCCCAGCTGTTAAATTGACGGACCTTTTTTAAAAATGTATTTTTTTTTTTTTTTTTTAATATTTTATTTTGAAATTGCAAAATGAAAAAATTTCACATATTGAAAATTCGTATTTTGCAGCTTCAAAATAAAATATAAAAAATATTTTTTTTTTAAAAGGTCCGTCCATTTAACAGCTGGGAATTTTCAGAATGTGAAAACAAAATTTAAAAATATGCATTAGTTAATAAGTTATTTGTAAAGAAAAACTTCCCATAGAATAACATTAGCTTCGGCTTCCGGCGGCGGTGAGTGAAGAGGGCCCTTAACGTGAACACTCTTAACGTCAATTACTTTTAACATGAACTGTTTCCACAATCCTCGTCAAAATGAAGATCAGTTTAGTTATATGAAGATTAGTTACGGATAGCATGAACTACTGATAACATGAACAAAATTTTAAGTCCCCTAGAGATTCGCGTTAACGAGGTTCGACTGTATTTTGAACATTTAATATGTCTTTGGACTATCACTTAGCGCATTTATTATCCATGTACGTTTTTAGTCATTTTTTCTGCATGTACTGTTTTTATAGAATGACCAATGAGGATGTTTTTCGTAATGATTTTTCAGTTTTCTTTGACGTGTTCATTTCAAGTTATTTGTTTCAGTTGCAGTGTATTTCTTATTTTTCTGTATTTCTTCTTCTTCTTCTTCTTTTTTTTTTTTTTTTTTTTTTTTTGAAAGCGTGTACCCTAAGCGACCCCCCCCCCCCCCCCCCAAAAAAAAAAAAAAGCCACACACTTGGATAATTTTATTTTTCCTTTGAAAAAAATAAAAGAACCAATTTAAATTTTAAAGCTAGTATGTTGTGGCCAGCACAAGACTTTCTTCTATATTTTCCTATACATATTCAATCAGTAACAATATTTAAAAAAAAAAAAATACGATTTTTTTTTCTAAGTTTTTTTTTTTGTTAAAAGTAAAAAAAATCGATAACTTTGTTTTAAATTATCACAGATTTATGGTTCAACCATTCGTTTTAAAGGTATTGACGAGATCTTTCGAATGATACCCATCTTCAAAATTCAACCCCCCTGGGGGGGTACTTCCCTCCCAGGGGGGGAACCGATGCCCCCCATGCACAATTTTTTTTTCCTAGTTAACTACTACTATTATCAATAATTCATATTAATTTTACAATCACAAGTTTAAAATAACTGTCATTATGCCCATTTATACGGAATTTTGTCCTATAAAATGCGATCACAGCGCCACCTGTTGAGCTATTGATCCCCAAATCTAATGGGCACCAGTTCATGTCAGGGTGCAACTAAATACCAAGTTTGGTTAAATTTCATTCATTGGTTCGTGAGATACAGCGTCCACAAAAAAATGATACAGACACACAGACAGACAGACAGACAGACAGACATTTTTTAAAAACTATCAATTCGTGTTCAGGACATCCCAAAACGTGTAGATCCGTCAAAAAACGGAGGTCGAAAATTTTCGCGAATCCAATACTTTCTCTATATTACATATAGAAGAAAGTAAAAATAGAGATGAAACGGATAGTGATTTTGTCGAGCAGCAGGCAATACAGTTTCATATACAGTAACCACCGTTTAATAAATTCACTGGTTAATAAAATCAGCCGCTTAATCTATTCAGATTGCCAGGATCGGAATCAAATCAATACAAACTACTTTTAAACCGCCGCTTAATAAAATCAGCCTCGCCGGTTAATAAACTCAAAAAATTTTCTTCAGCAGCAAAAATATGCACGCTACTTTTTTTATTTAATTACTATTTACATTGTGATATTTTTTATTTTTAAAATTAAAGAAGAAATTAAAGAACAGCAAATCCCTACGGTATCTCCTTTTGTCAAAAATTTTACACTTGCAGTATAGTTACAAGTAAAACACGCCCCATCACTTATCACAGTAAATATTTCGAGGAACGTATTTTTAAAGTGCAGTAATAAGTTACAAATTTGGTTTGATTCGCAATTTTATTATTATTATTAAATGACAATTTTTAGTTCTTATTTTGAAATAACTATGAAGCAAGAGGTTTAAACGGAAGATTTTAAATTTGAAAGAAAATCGTGAACTTTTGGCAAAGTAATAATGATGTTTCTCAAAAGAACGTGCATCAAAACTTAGAATGCGTTTAATTTTACTTATATTGAAGAAACAATTAGTTGTCCGTCAAAAATTAATTAATAATGTGTATATTAGTTCCATTATTCGTTACTTTTTGAAACTTCTTTCCAAATTCAGAGAATACCTTTTACTTGCGTGCAGGAAGGTTCGCCGGATATAAAAATCAGCCGCTTAATAAAATCACTTTGGCTCAGGACGAATATTGATTTTAATAAGCGACGGGCACTGTATTCGATATCAAGCGAAAATCAGTATCTGTTAAATCCCTATATTTAAATGCTAAAATTAGTAATTTTCTGAAAGAAAAAAAGTATACGAGCGTTTTTTTTTTTTTTTTTTGCCTTTAGTGTATGTGTTTGGTTGTGTGTAATTGAGTGTTAGAGTATTGATATTTCCTTCTTTTTAACCTCCTAGAAATAGCACTACACAATATTTTAGGATTTTGTTATTACATGTACAGAAATTGTCTAGTGTTTTGCTCATTACTGGGTGGATAAACCATGCTGAATATAAAATTATTACATATGTAAGAAACATGGATTTTGCATTTTTAAGAAATTTTAAGTAAAGCAACTTTATGAAATAAAAACAATGTTATTCATTTATTGATTGTCATCCATTACCTGCGGCTTATTTCTGTCGAGCTATCTACATGATAGACCAGATGTTTCTGCCTAAAGGTTGTCTGAGTGAGTAATGCTGACCGGATAGCTCAATTGGTAGAGCCTTGACCTTGCAAGTCAAAGATCCGGGGTTCGATTCCCGGTCCAGGCATTATTTTCACTCAGTCGGAAAAATAAAATTTCAATAAATATGATTTTCTTCCAATCAGTTGATTGTGTTATTTTAATAATAATGTTATTCATTGTTTTTATAATTTCATTCATTTTATTATTATTTTTATTTATTTATTTATATTAATTTATTTACAGTGCTTCGATAAGCTTCAAAATAATAATAATAAAATTAAATTTTAAAGAACTTTCAATTTGAACTCCCTCCCACCTTCCAAAAAAAAAGTGTTTTATTGGCAATAAAAAATGCAACTAAAATTAGTTGGAGATTTTTTCTTATGAACACAGTTGAAAACGAAATCAAAGCAGTAATCGTATTATTTATTTATTTATTTATTATTATTATTATTTTTTTTTTAATAAACTCTACAACAGAACAATTAAAAATAGAATATCAGAATATAAAAAAAATCACAAGTAAGAAAAACAAACAAACCGCTACCAGGCCAGAAACATGACACAAATCAAACAATAATAGCAATTTTGAATTTATGTTATTCAAAAAAATACATATGAAGTGCCTCAACGTGCATGAAAAGCGCCATATCTCTATCTCGCAGTTTATTTACAAAAGAGGCAGTTGTGTCAATTTTACTGTAGACAAATTAATATTTTATCGTATTCTTTAAGTTGATTTTTCTCAACTACTACATTTTTTAGTTAAATCACTTTTCTTGCCAAGGAGACAAATATTAAAAATCTTTTCCTGCAAATAATTGTACTCATTACATGATCAACAACTGGGTAATATTTTTCTGTTTACATCTGCCTTCTCGTATCCAAAAAATCACTTGGAGTTTTTAATAAAGGGTTGACAAAACCTGCTACTGAAATAAAATTATTCAAAAAATAAAAAGTAAATAAATAAATAAATAAACTGCAGAAAAACAAAAACAAAAATCTAAAGTGTTAACCAATAAAATACGAAAAACTTCCACACAACCGGACGAACCAATGGTATTAGGTCGAATACGTCATTTCCAGTAAATCCCGAAATACATGTGTAATATATTTACGCAAGAAGAAAGACCTCGGTTCAGAGGTATAAAAAACTATGAATGAATTAGTATTTCAGTCACGTCATATGTTTTCAACAATCTTACTGATCATAGGGTTGAAGGGAAAAAAAAAAAAAAAAAAAAAAATGCTTTAAAAATCATTCAAAGTTATAACGCAAACAAAACATCGAACGATGAATAAACGCATCATAAAAGATAAGATCGCAGACTATTAAAAGAGAAATATCAAAAAGCGATAACGTTCCATTCTAAGGGTTACACCACTTACCATGTGCAAGCATCACCATCACCTAGTGATAACCTTGATGAAAAGAATTTATATCCGATGATTCATGCTTTAAACAGATAATTGAATTCTTAATGTTTTACAGTGAAAGGGATGGCTAATCAGAATAAGTTTGAGGAACTGAACGTAATCTCTCACAAAACTACAAATTCACAATATCCAATTTAAAATATTATATTCAGTATTAAAATAACCTGGTGTGTCACTCACACGACTTTCTCTTACCCTGAAATTTAATACTATAAATACATGTTGGAGATTAAGAGGTAACATAACGAGTACTGTTATGTAAACCTATGTTAAAACAATTCAAATTAGGCTTCGGAAGAGTTTTATATGGTAATTAGTTCTGCGTGAGGAGATTGAAGGGAGGGGGGGGGGCTACCGCGCCCCTCAACGCCCCGTTTCATTACTGCACTATATTTATATAGAATTTAAATCTGTTATTAAAGTTCACTTAAAATTATTCAGACAACTTTCACACGCAACATTCCTTGAAACTTATCATCGTGATCAAACTTTTCCAATAATAAACTTATATTAACTACAAAATACAACATTTGGATCTCCTAAAATTATTCGTTTTTAAGTCACTCTAAGAGACGCAGACAAAGTTCAAACGTTAAAAAACTTGACTACGGTAATCAGGAAGCCTTAAAACGTGTAAATATACAAACAACTAGCAATGAATATTTAGCTTAAAAACATACGTTATTTACCATATTTCTATGAGGAATTCATTTCAATTCCCGAACAGCTTTCCTGGAAATGGTAAAATATTATAGTAAAGCACATCCACTAACAACAAAAAAGAATGTTACCGCTTAAATATTTGCAACTCTGTATATCTTTGAAGATTATATACAGACCACATTGTGCACCTAAATATAATTCTATAGTAATAATACATGGCCCAGCCTGAAATACGCTTCCGTCAATTTGCAACTATTGTCGCACTTTTATCTAGTCCTTTTGTGTAGCCCTGTAAACGAACAGTGAATGATTTCCCTACCATATTCTACATGAGACATCTTTTTATGCATATAAAATATATATATATTCGTTTCATTTGGTTTAGCGCAGTGTATAGATGTTAAAATCTACTTTTCAGCACTTTCCCCCATAGACGTAATGTATTTGAGTTCTCTTGGGCGTCCCTGTGCATGTACCATTTGCTTCATCTCAACGAAAAGCTTAGGGTAGCATCCTTATATCATACACATTTATAATACCAAGTTCGGACTTTCTGCTACTAATTGTTCTTGAGCTATGCTGATAACACACACAGAGATAGACACACAGACCATTCGCTAAAAACGTGATGTTCGTATTCAGGGAACCTCAAAACGTGTAAATATAACAAAAACTCACGTTCGAAAATCTGACCATAAAACAATACTGTATCTACCTTATGGGTAAAAGAAAGTAAAAAGTTTAAAGTTAAAAAAACTAGTTGGCATAGGTGGACTCTGCTCAGTTCCCCATCATATTTATGTTCTCATAAATTTCTAGTTTGAGAGATATAATCATGTTAAAAGAAATGAATTTGACAAAAGCTTGATACAGTGACAGAATGAAAACCCCGCCTAATAGGCTATCCACCGTTCACTTCGATATATTTATCTTATTCTAATCTATTAATTTATTTTATCAGGGTCAATTCCGTTGTTTAGTTTTCATGCTACTATTTCCAATGCAAATAATCCTCAAAATTCATATTTATATGAAAAATTTACAATTTCGCTATGTTGGTAAAATCGTAAATTACGAATAATTTATGAAATTTTCTTATTAGAATATTTGTATTCAATCATGTTCAAACAAATACCATAAATGTAATTTTGAAGTTGTCTAATGTATTTATGAGCCTCAAAATGAAAGTTTATGCTCAATTTTACCTTATTCTGGCATGTTAAGTAAATCGTAAATTCCAAATAACTTACGAATTTTTTTAAATTGGAAAAATCATAGTCTATGATATTCATGCCAGTATCCTAAATAATATTTAGAAAGTGGTTTGACATCTTTACGATGAAAATATCCCTCAAGATTGACGTTTATGTGAAATTTTGCTCTATGCTGCCATGTTAAGAAATTCGTAAATTTCCAATTTTAACTTACGAAATTTTTATATTGGAAAATTCATAGTCATTAATATTCATACCAGTGTCCTAAATAATATTTCAAAAGTAGTCTGACATCTTTACGATGAAAATATCTCTCAAAATTGACGTTTATGTGAAATTTTGCCCTATACTGCCATGTTAAGAAATTCGTAAATTTCAAATAACTTGCGAAATTTTCAAAGTAGCATATTTATAGTTACTGGTGTTCCTTCCGGCATCAAAACTGATGTTTTAAAACTGGTCTGACATTTTTACAGTAAAAAGTTTCCATTTAATGCACGTTTAAGTGAATTTTTGTCCTATTCTCCCATGTTAAGAAAATCGTAAATTTCTAATAACTTACGAAGTTTTTAAATTCGAATGTTGCAAATAAATAGGGTTCTTGCCAGTGCCGAAAGTAATATTTTAAAACTGATCTGACCTCTCTGCGACAATTTGTTCTTGAGATATCGTGTACACAGACTAACAAACTAACGGACTAACACACTAACAGACACCCTACAGTCAGACACCATAGAAATTTTGTCATTTTCGGATTCCTCACACCTGAAAACGTGTAAAAAAGTCAAAAAACCGAGGTCGAAAATTTTCACGATTACCTAAGTTCCCCATACCTATAGTATGATGGGGAACTAATAATAATAAATTAATATAAAAGCATTCTGGAGAGGAACATGCTCAAAAATATACTGGGAAACAAGCGATTTGAATCATAAATAACTAAAAATACAAAGTGACACAGTAATTGACACAGTAATGTAAATTCTAAACATTATTTTGCGTTTAATAAATTAAAAGAAAGAAATAAAGAAAATATATATCATTTGATATTTTAAAATTTAAATATTCAAACAATTGCGAAAAGAAAATGTTTTTAAAAGTGCGAGAGAAAATGAGTAATTTGGATTTAACTTAAAAATTTTGCTGTCTCTAGTCACCAAATTCAATGCAACTCTATGGGGAAATCTGTTCCTAGAATTACTTTTTTTTTTCAACCATTTCATGTCAGTAAGTACTCATCTTCCAAAAATTTGTTTAAATTTTTTATATTGCATTTTTCAGCTAAAAAATGAGAAAAATGCACTTAGTTAATTTATCGCACTTTTTAGAAAATGAGTATTAATATAACTGTTGTGAATTTTCCAAATGAAAATGGAATAAAAAAAAAAAAAACATTAGGTAATATTAATTTTTTAAAAATTTCTTCATAGAATAACATGGGCTTTGTTTTCCGGCGGCGGTAGGAAGATAATCTCCCTAGGATCTAAACAAGGATGGGATACTTTCAATGGAGGGTCTTTCTAAGGGATTTTAGCCTATACATGCTAATATCATCATCATCACGTGAAGTTCAGGAGTGTCTACGGTGGTCAAGACCACTGCTTACTTCCACCTGAATTTGAAAAAGCATGATAGGTGCTGCAGGATCAAGCAAATTCGGTTTTCTTGAAGGAAGAGAGTTCATGCAGAACTCGGCGTGACTAATATCGGAGAAACAGTTTCAAGCGACAATTAGAAAACGTTTATCAATCGGGAGGATAACAGAGAAGTAGTATATGTGGGGGTATGCAGAAAATAAATAATAAAAATTGCAGATAAATATTAAACAATACATATGTTAACCTTTAAATGGGGTTGCCGGATCCACTAAACCGCGGTACCGCAGTACTCAAACAAGCAGTGGCGAATTTAAGGGGGGGGGGGGGGGGGGCTAGGGGGCTGAAGCCCCCCCCCCCAAAAAAAAATACACTGACATTCACAATTGAATATTGCAATTGTAAATTTTTTATTGGTCTAGAATAACACTTTGAAAAATCTTAGCCCCCCCCCCCCCCCCAAAAGTCAAGTTCTGTATCCGCCACTGCAAACAAGTACATTTTAATAAATATTGGTTTTTACAAGGTCTTGTTACCTTTTTTTTTTTTTTTTTTTTTTTTACTTTTCAAACATACATATGTAAGGAAAGTATTGTAATCATGTCAAAAATTCGAATTTGAGATTTTGATGTTTCTATGCGTTTCGAGGTCCCCTGAGTCCGTTTTCACAATTTTTACGATGATGTATGTATGTGTGTATGTGAGTGAACACGCTACCGTCTAAATGCTTAGCTCGAATGAGCTTAAAGTTGGTACGTATGTTGTAAGTCCCGTGGCACGAACCCTATTGATTTTGATGAATCTAGAATTTATAGTTTTTTTACAGGAACACCAAGAAAAATTCTTTATCATTATGGCCTATGAGGCCTAATTTTTAAAAGTGCAATAGCGTCTAAACGCCTCATTAAACTAAGCAAAAAATTTATACATATGTTATAGGTCACAGTTGCACGAACTGTATAGATTTTGGTGAATTTAGCACTTACAGTATTTTTACAGGGACACAAAGAATTTTTTTTTTTTTTATCATTATTGGCCTATGGGACCAAATTTTTAAAAGTGCGATAGCGTCTAAATACCTCATTCAATTGAGCTGAAAATTTATATGAATATTATGTCACTGTTGCACTAACTATAAGCATTTTGGTAAATCTAGCATTTATAAGTTTTTACAGGGACACAACGAAAAATTCTTTATCATTATGATCTATAGGCTCAAAGTTCAGTAGCGTTAAATTAAACATAGTGTACAAAACTGAGAAAAATACTCAAACACCCTATTATAATTTTCTCGCTTTTGTCAGCTCCTTTTACTTTACTTTATCTACAAAACCGTTAATTACTCAATGTTCGGAAAATCGAGGGGAGTCACTCCAGTTTTTTTTTTTTTTTTTTTTGTTCCTTTCTTTTAACTTGCTGTCAATCCTAGTTACCTAGTCATTAGTAAACATGATTTAATACAAATTATTAAAAAAATTATTTTGAAATTTGAAAAATTTTCGGGTTCAGTGTACTTTACATCCCTGGAATGTGAACATTTTGCATGCCCCCATTTA
Source organism: Salticus scenicus (assembly GCA_963930645.1). NCBI lineage: Eukaryota > Metazoa > Arthropoda > Arachnida > Araneae > Salticidae > Salticus > Salticus scenicus. The sequence continues at coordinate 176,088,003 of OZ005658.1, forward strand.
AAGGTTAAGAAAAAGCATAATTGTACGTGAGTTTTACTTTGATTCACCGTTGTAACAATAAGTAAATATGTTTACTTAAATGAGCAGCCTTTTTTTTTAAGCTGTGCATTCTAATTTATCATTCCCTCAAAAATTCTCTTTCTTACTTGTTATTTATAAACCCAGCCATAGCATAAACTCATATCGTTTGATAAATTTAACTTAATGCTCAGGTTAGTGTTTTAAATTGTTTATCTAACACAAATAAATGATCGAACAAACTTTTTCGATTGCTGTTGTTGCAATGGATTTAATTTTTATTATGCATATAATAAATCTTCCCTGCCTCAATTGTGCTGTTGCGGTAAAAGTAGATTTACAGTCAAAGTGAAAATAAATGGTATATGAATCACTTTTATGAAGGACAAACTTGCCGCCCTGGTGAGAATAGAACAAGAACATCGAAACGCGGGGAACCATAAACTACTATTTTTCGCGAAAACTGGTCGTCAAATGAAATCGCCAAATTTTTGACACATCACAAAAGCCGACCTTAAGCCGACCTGCCTACCTTTAAAATGCAATTTTCGGTCAAAACTCCGATTTTCTATTTTTGGGTTAGTATTAAAGCCTGACATTTTAGCTTTCTAAATCAGTTTGAATTTTGTTTTTATCTTGCTTAGAACTTGAGTTACAGGCATTTTAATATTAGTCACTCGCCAGTTTTTGAAACTGGAAATGACCCGTAAATGTTTGTTTACATAAAATGTTTTACTCAATACAAGCATCAAAATTTTTTACTGAATATGAAAGGAATTTAAAAAAGAAAATAAAAAGCTTTGAAATAAATCAGGAACTTATTAAAATTATTTTTTGTTCAATAGGTAAAATCTTGTTTTTAAATCTGTTTTTTGCTTTTTCTCAAAATGAGATTTTTAGCATTTTGCTTTATCCCAAAACATCATAACTCCAAAAGTTATAATTGAAACGTTATGAAACTTTGGCAAAATACTCTAGAGGAGTTGTTTTAGGGATTGAACTACGACAATGAATCTAGCTAAATTACTTTTTGTTTTTTTTGTCGATAGAAGTTATGAACTGTCATGTATATTCATAATTTTTTTAGCATGTAAAAATGTTATCTTCTTTAAAATATTAAATAACATGGTTATAGCTTTGAGTGTAGTTCACTCTCTTAAGGACCTTTCAATAATCTAAATAAAATTTACAGAATAAAAATATCTTTATTTAAATTTGACTTATGATGTTTTGCAAAAGTGCTTTTTTTTCGCAAATTTTATGCATATTTTGAGCCTAAATATCAAAATATTTTTAAATTTGCATATTTTTTCAGGTTACTCACTGTTTTTTACTATATTCTATCATATACTGCACATAAATAGGCAATTTTTCAATTATTAAAAAAAAATCACCTCCGACGGTAGGCAGGCACCGTAATCGTAATGGAAGTGAATAAAATGCCATTTATTTTCACTTTGACAGTATATATATTTTTACTGCAACAGCACAATTGAGGCAGAGTAGATATTTAATCCGTCGCAAAAACAGTATCTAATAACAATAACAACTAAAAGTAAATTTAGCTCTAACAGGTTTTTTCTTATGACAAAACAATTTTCTCTCTTATTTTGCGCAGAAAAGTCAAAATACACCCCCACCTCCATATCATTCTCATTTTGTTCAGTTTGAACATGTTAAACTGCCTCTACTACAGATTTCGCCTATAGACGTAATGCGTTTGAATACTTTTGTATGTTCCTGTATACTAACTATTTGTCCGATTTCGATAAAGTTTCAAGTACCATCCCCATATGACACACATTTAAAACACTGAATTTTGAATTCCTATAGATTTTGATTCCTGGGTTATGTTTGTAACAGACACACAGATTAATCGCTAAAAGCACGATTTTTGAATTTATGGGGGTTCTAAGCGTGTAAATAATTATAAGATAATATATATATATATATATATATATATATATATATATATATATATATACCATGTTTAAAATTTTCTGATGAATCATAGAGCTCTTATCAATGTGCATAAAATTTTTAAAATGATAATGACGTCAATTTTTGTGAGATGCATAATTTAACTTTTTATTATTTTTTAATGTTCACGTTCAATTAAATGTATTTATTTTTATGTCGAAAAAAAATAAACTCGTTTTTTTTTTTTTTTTTTTTTTTTTCTTTTTCCAACAATTAAACTATAGCTAATATTTTAATGGCTAAAATAACGCTATTAGGATGTTATTATTTTCATATTTTAATTAATTATAAGAAAACTAATCAAAAATTCGAAAATCGGACTTCGAAGTATTGTGTTGTCATTGGGTTCTGAGCTATTGTGAAAGTTTCAAATGTCTAGCTAGTAGGGAAATTAGTTAAAATTCGATTGCAAAATTTGTACCAGACAAATAAACAAACAAACAAACAAGAATACAAGTTAATAAAAACATGGTAACATACACTCTGTATCTAAAATTCGATCCAAAATTAATAACTCTGTAATTTTTCGTTGCATTTTATCCCTCTCACACAATTGCTGCTTGGCCCTTTACCGTGATTGGAGTGCTTTTATAAGACAAAAATAGCGTTTTAAGTTGACTAAAAATAATAACTAAACTGTTAAGCCACAGAGAAGAGACTATACATTAAATTCATACAGGGCAAATAACAGGGGTTATATATATTACATATTATACGTTACATATTATACGGGTTCCCATTAGAGCGCGAGAATCTCGGATATTTTTTTCATTTTCTAAATTAAAAACTTTAATATTGTGAGAAATTCCCGCACTTTTTCCTTTTTCAAAATTCAATTTAGAAAAATAAATAAAATAAATAAATAAATAACCTCTATTTTTTTTTACGATTTCTTTTAGATTTATATTTGTCCTGTGATAGAAAAAAACATGTGACAAACAAACTAAGCCCTAATGTGCTCAAGTATATGCGACTTCTAGGTCTCTCTCTCCCAATCCATTCAAAAGACCTGTCTGTATCCATGGAAAAGAACTATTATAATTATTTAAAGTTTATTAGGGGGTCCTCACTTATTTTTCAAAAATCTCGCATAGTTTTTAAAAGTCTCACTTTCATTTTGAGGAAAGGTGAGAAATTCTCACCCATTTTTTTTTCTCTGATGAGAACCCTGATTACAACCTGGTAATAAATCAAGAGCTATTTTAACTATAACCAGAATTACTGATTTTTTTTAATCTAATATCCCATAATCTCTAAAATTGATGACTTAACAAAACAAACTAACAACATCTAATGGATCTGCTACATACTTAGTAACTTTTTAACGAACATGTCGAGATAAACCCTCTGAATAAAAATTTAAAATAAATGTCGGGAAAAAGTTTGATAACAAACGTATAAAACCAAACATTAAAAAAAAAAAAAAAAAAAAAAGTGATAACATGTTGTGCAAAACCGATAAAACGCAATGAATGGTTCCTCGGGCAAGATGATGTCACAATCCAGGCAATGCATTACGCGCCATAACTCTAATCTAATCTCAAAAACTTAATAACCAGACAATAGATAAGGAAAAAGAAATTCTTTTCTACTATTACGAAATTTAAGAGATTTTTCGCCGATTCTTCTGAGAAAAAATAATCGATATATGAAAGAAACAGAAAGAAACGATTTACACTTATGATACCAATCTACTTGACCGTTGCTGGTCCACGATTTTGACCATCACGGCGCCGAAATGCCGATGACCCAGGCAAACCGAACATGGATTTCGTGGAAAACCCACACATCGTTAAATTCTCTTTTGACTCTGAAACTGAATGCCCGATTTTGGGAGAACCTGTTTTGTTTACCTCTCGCTCTAGAAAAAGCTTTGAGCTGGTATTGCTACGCAAGGAAGAAGGAAAAGAAAAAAAATAATAAATTCTCATCCAAAGGTTAAAAATTTCGATATAGCTTATTTTATTAGCTGATCTCCATAGAAATTGCCACAGTGGATAAGTTTGTATAGAAATGATGCGTTAAAGAGGAAAATCTTAAATGAAAAACTGTCAGAAGGATTAAAAGTTACAGCTACATTACCACAAATTAAAAATACAGAAAATTTCACTACTTGCGAAAAACGATACAAATCATCTTCCATTTTTCTTCCTTCCTGTCTTTTTTCTTTATTTCTTTGTTTATCTTTATTTCTTTATCGGTGGTATTAAGAAAAAAAAAACATGTGAAGCCCTCACAAAACTACCGTCCGTTCTCCGATTCAAGTCGTAAACAAACACGGATGTTTCAATACTCGGAGTAAAATTGTCTTTATTTATTCACGAATCGAATGCCCTTCTATAACAGTATATCATAGTATACCATTTTATAACACGGATGCTCTCCCTATACTATTGTCGCCCGATAGATTTTTTTCCGAACTGTTCATAACAGAGGTATAATTCCACTTATAAAAGTGTTTTAAAATAAAAGTACCAGAAGAGTGACAGTCATCAGTGCAAAATGGTGAAATGGGTTAGTACTCCTAAATTAAGTGAAGCGGATTGGAATTTAGAGGCATTAGCCAATAGGAAATCAAGAAAGGTATGCTATGAAAACTGTATGGTTGTTATTCCGTCATTAGAGGTGTTTAGGATGTCGCTCAACGATCTTTCCCCCCCCCCCCCCACATTCAGGCTAATTAGACCCGTGATCTACGGCTTAACGGCCCTTTTCACTTACCGTCGCCGGAAGCCCGAGCCAATGTTATTCTATGGGGAAATTTTCTTTACAAATAACTTATTAACTAATACATATTTTTAAATTCTGTTTTCACATTCAGAAAATTCCCAACTGTTAAATTGACAAACCTTTTTATTAAATGTATTTTTTATTTTTATTTTTAATATTTTATTTTGAAATTGCAAAATGAAAAAAAATTCACATATTGAAAATTCGTATTTTGCAGCTTCAAAATAAAATATTAAAAATTAATTTCTTTTTTTTTTTTTTTTTTAAATGTCCGTCAATTTAACAGCTGGGAATTTTCAGAATGTAAAAACAGAATTTAATAATATGTATTAATAAGTTATTTGTAAAGGAAAAATTCACATAGAATAACATTAGCTTCGGCTTCCGACGGCGGTGAGCCCCCCTTAAGGGGACACTTAACCGAATTTGACCGTAAATCTAACCACATGCTATTTTATGGGGAAATTCGTTTTATAAATAACTTATTACCTAAAGCATTTTTTTTTATTATTATTATTCCGTTTTTACATTTGGAAAATTCACAATCGTTAAAAATGCTTTCCGTTTTCCAAAAATTAATTTTCTAAATTTTTAATACTTTATTTTGAAGCTAGTGCAAAATACGCTCTTAGTTAATTTTTCGTACTACTTTACAACCTAAAAATTTAAAATTTAAAAAATTAATTTAAAAAATGCATTAGGTATTGAGTAGGTAATTTATAAAACAAATTTATCCATAGAATAACATGGGGTCAGATTTTCGGTCATATTAGGTGAATTATTTCTTCCCTTAAAGTGGATTCCAAGCCATGCCTAAAGCGGGATCCGAATCCATCTTCTGAAAACTGAAGGACAGAACGCTGATGTTTCTACTAGCAGATGACTTACAATCAGTTTCACTTACATATTTAGAAGCTCTAATCCTTCTGGCACTGATGCTGGTATGATTAATGCAAACCGAAACTTTCGTTAAAAGATGGCTCATTATTCAAAGCGTACCTCTAGACCACCACCCATATTAATAAATTAGAAGTATGCAGGCAGTTTATGTGTAGATTATTTAACCCTTAACTACACGCGCTTAATATTTTAACACAAGTACACGCGTGGTGTATTTTGTACACCACCAAAATATCAAATAAATTTATTTGATTTTAAAATTAATTCATTTCAAAGTAAATTAAATAAGAAAAAATATGTATGCTACAGTTGGCAGCAACAGTATCCTAGCACTAGCAATAATTCCTGTCTAAAAAAAGTACACATAATACTGCTTTGTTAAATAAATCCTTGTCGAACGATGTTCCTAGTCAGCTCAAGAACATGATTCGACAAGGATTTATTTACTAAAATAGTATTAAGTGTACTTTTTTGATATAAGAATTATTGGATAGTGCTCGGATACTTTTGCTGCCGACTGTATAAGTTTTAATTGTCAAAACTTTTTATAAAAACTAATAAAAAATCTTCGAATAAATACTTCAAAGATGGGTTAGATGTTCACGCAGCGTGGGGAGAGGGAAACCAAAGTCATCTATATTCTGTTTACTATAAATGGTGTATTTTTTTTACACCAGCGCGTGTAGTTAAGGGTTAATTAAAGTGTATATGTATTCTCATAAAAATATTGGTATATGCAAAAAAAATTTGTATAAAATTTGTTATTGCATAAGCTTGTCTGCAACTTTATATATTTTTTGACCACCAAATCGTAATCCAAGTGCTCACTTTGGACCACTAAATTATATTTGTAGCATGTACCCTAAATATCACAATATTTGTTTCGCTAAAATTTTGTCTACATTTTAATCAGATTATGATTTCAAGAATTAATACTAGCAACTGAAGTATCAATAATTTTATATCGCAATATATTTTTCTACTGTTTCGTTCGGATTCATTTCGACCCAAAATCGAAATACACGAAAATTTGTATTTTATGTAGAACATTTTCTGTAAAAGCAATAAGAATTATTACATCAATTTAAATAGAAAATAGAAAATGAAAATAAGAATATATATTGAAAACAAAGACACTAGGTCATTTGGTACATTTTTCTATATGCTTATTTCGCCCATACGAAATGAACACAGCAACAGGGTTGAGTTGGAAAAATAAATATCAGTACATCAAACAAGTTATGTCTTACAACTAATGAGTGACAATTTTATAGTTTCACTTAAATTTAAATATGATTGACTAAAATATCACGAAATAAAAATAATTCGAAACTATAGTAACATTCTAATATTTTACACAAATTTCACACTGTGCTTCAGGGAAACAATTTCTTATTTAATTATTTATATCAAGGAAAATGAATACATATTTAAATAAGCGATGAAGGAAAGAAATTTTAAAGATTTCGAGCGCGATATAAAATATCACGAGGCTCCGCGAAGTTTATGTAGCAGTCACTGAAATTGCATAATTGATAAATTACAATCATTACTGAAGAATTTCTTACGAAATAGTTCTATGTAGTAACTATCTTTCATGACATTTAAACGAAGATATTCTGATATGGAGATGAATGCATCACAATTTTTGCATCATTTTTTAAAGATTTGAAAGTCTGGAACAATCAAATAATAAAAAAATGCAATCTCAATCTGGTATAAGTTGACATAAAGAACAAGTAATTGAAAATTTCCTACTGTAGTACTTTATTTTTACAGTTTCTCATTTATAAGATTATTATTACTATTTTAAGAATACTCATAATTTAAATAAAACTTTCTTTTTTTTTTTTTTTTTTTTAATAAAATATATAGAAGATTTCACACAGTCTCTTTGACTAATATTATAACACAGAGTTGGCAAGGTTTCGGACACTATGGTAAAAACCACGGTATAAACCATGGTTTTTACCGTACTGTCCAAAACCTTGCTGTCTTAAACTGTCCTAAACTGTCCAAAACTATATTTTTTAGTAGAATTATATTTTATTAAAATTATGCAAATATTTGAAAAATTTACAAAATTATTATAATTACTGTTGTTTTGTAACATTTTCCAGTATATTCTATAATGTTTAGTGAAAGATACATATATTAACAATTATAATATTCAAAATTAAAAATTTATTACTGAAGCTTTAATGGAAAAATGTGGATAATTGTACCTCAAATATTGATATTTATAATATTTACACACACATACACAGTATATATAAGCAACGTGAATAAATATATCAAGAGAACAAATTAATATATAATTATTATTATATATATAAGATTTACAATAAATCATCTTGAAATAAATGTTAAAAATGTGCAGCTACACAAACATATTTTATTTTATTTTTGAATAAATGAGAAAATGTATATGTAAAAATATTAAATAATACACACTTTAATGATATCTATCTATCTATCTATATATTTTTTTTTTGGAGGGGGGGCATATCTGTTGTTTTTGAAAATGCACATACTTCATTGCCTAATTATAACTTTTATATTTTATTTTTGGTATCTTTTAACGTATGTAATTTATAAAACAACTTTTAAAAATAATTTCTGTAAAATATTGGATAAAAGTATTTTGCAATTAAAAATAAAAGACAAATTATTCATTTTAAATATAATATCATACATTTTTTATTGTAAGAAAATTTTTTGAATCATTAAAATTAATTTTTTTTATAGCTATTTATAAATTGTAAATTTCTTTTAACTTAAAAAGGTCTAAATTTTCAGTATAAAATACTTTTAATTACTAATTATAATTGCTACTGAGAATGTAGGGAATAGAAATTCTTATAATTTTAGGTTTTGGACACTTTCGGACAGTTTTGTACAGTTTTAGACAGTTTAGGACACTTTTGGACGGTAAAAACCACCTGTCCTGTCCAAAACCAGTTTCAGACGTCCTAAACCCCAACCCTGTTATAACAAACATCCTAAACCCAAAACTTTACAGTTAAAACAATGGCACGCACGCGCACATATATACAAAAAAAAAAAAAAAAAAAAAAAAAAGATAGAAAGAAGATACATATACAGCAGTGGCGTATTCTCTGGGTATGCTAGGCATGCGCCGCATACCCGCTAAAAACTGTCTAAACTTCAAACATATTTTGATTAAAAAAAGAAAGAAAGAATAATAATTTAACAGCTGATTTTATTAATCACGCGCTACCATCCATCCATTAGCCGTCATTTAATTTTCGAAAACTATTCTGAAAGAAAATGTCTTCTATTACATAAGATAATTCTTGGAAAACATCGTTTCCTGACCGGTTACTCCGTAAGGCATGCTACTTTCCTAAAGCATACCCTTGGATAGGGAATTTTTGTTGTGTGAGGAAATATTCATTGCACTAATTTTCCCACACAAGGGGATTTCCGCTCTTTAAAGACCCCAAGACATGCTATTCATCGAGAGCATGTCCTGTAGTTTTCCCGTACTGCTAAAGTATTAGGGATTTTCATTTTCTTATCTTCCGTTGAAAGTGTTCACATAGTCAGTGAGAACTAGTTTTTCCATTTTGTCCATCTACTCAAAGACAAGAATGACTGAATAGATTGACGATGTTGTCAGTTCAAAAATGTTATTGGTAAAGTAAAATTTAATGCTTTATTTTACAATGATGTAATAAAAAAAACTGAATTTATTTATAAATGATCACTCAACTATAAAATGAAATTTGCATAAAAATATCTGTTATTTTATGCGACAGGAAAATTACTGCTGTTTTTTTTTTTTTTTTTTTTAACCTAAATAACTCATACCAAACGAAAACTTCCGAAAGAAATAAAATTATGATCAAAATTTTACTTATGTTGTCTCTGTACATGGGTAAAGAGAATTGTTTGTTTTAAAGGTAATTGTCTGTCTCTCCCTGCGTATCTGCGTGCACTCTGAACAGTTTCACGAATAAAAATTTAAATACCATTATTTTAATATAGTATTTTTTTAAACAGGTAAAATAAATATCAACGATTCATCAAGTGAAAAATTGCAATATAAAAATAGTGGTATCAAAATTTCCTTTTGTAAGAACTTGGCTCTGAAGCTAAGGCCTTTGATTACAGAGCTACAAAATGTGACAGAGGTATAGCTTGAATATTGAAAATGCGCACCTCATCGAGATTTTTTTATTTTTATTTTGGATCAGAATATCTGAATCCTTCCCCCTTCCCCTCAAATTTTTCCTTTTCCTAAATTTTATTCAAATTGCCTGGTTTTTATTTTTAATCGTCTCTATTCCTTAGCAATGATTACTAGCTTATTACAGTTACTACATAGCAAGGCTTTGGTGATGCCTTTTAAAAAGCGAAGCTATTGACGGATTTTATTTTAATTGAACAAAACAAGATATTTTATTTCAATAGTTGCCTCTTCAAAACGATTTTTTATTTGGAAAATTAAAAATTTCTTTGAAAGGGAAAAATGTTTAACCTTTTTTTATTTATTTTTATTTTTCTTTTGGTATCAAATGTCAATATAATAAAAATAATTAAACTTATTACATTTTTAACTTTATTAAAATGTTCAACAATTAAGTTCATGTATAAGAACTATTTATGGTCCGAGTTAAAGCACTATCACAAGCAGTGGGGACCCGGATCCGACATTGTAAGGAAGCCACTGACATATTTTGAGTGGCTTTAATGAATTTATATATATATATATATATATATCTTTTAAGTAATGTATAAAAAATTAGTGATTCAATTTCTTTGAAAATTCATTTTTATGTAGTAACCAGTGAAGCATGCAAAGCCTACTAGTTCTTCATTAAATTATAATGAGTGGCATTTAAATAAATGCTGCCAAGATAAATTCGATAAAATACATGTGTAAAATTATATTTACGGTTTGAAGAAATTGTAAATTTACGTACTTAAATTATAAGAAATGATAACGAATTTAGAAGTAGTGCTCTTTCCACAGTTGGTTTCAGAGCATGCCCAGTTTCAAACATCACGCTACGCCACTGATATACAGCCATCAGTGAAGCATCATATGTCACTGCAATATAACTAAACTAGCTTTAGCAATTTTTTTTCCCTCTCTCATCTGAACCATGAGCCTATCAGATCCAAAACGGGATTTTCCATTATGTGGGCGACCAGGTGGGTTTCAGATACGAGGTACATGAACCTTTAATATCAAAAAACATACGTTGTCTCGAATACCACATAAAAGGGCTAGGGAAAAGACAGCATGCCTGAATATAGTCTTGGAATGGAAAATGTTTCGTAGAAGCTTTTAGAGCATATCAACGATATGTGCCATATATAGTAAATTTAGTTTTCCAGTGAGACTAAGTAACTTAGATAGGAGAATCTAATAACTAGATGAAAATGTTTGATAGATGTGTTGAAAATAATGATAAGATTATTTGAAAAACTAGTATGTTGTGGCCACCACAAGACTTTCTTCTATATTTCCCTATACAAATTCACTCAATAACAACAACAAAAAAAAATATTACGATTTTTTTTCTATAAAAGTAAAAAAAAAAAAAAAAAAAAAAAAAAAAAAAAAAAATCGGTAACTTTGTTTTAAATGATCACATATTTATAGCTCAACCATGATTATCAATAATTCATATTAATTTTACAATCACATGTTAAGAATAACTCTCATCATGTACATTTATACGAAATTTTGTCCTATACTACCATGTTAAAAATTAAAAAAAAAATACGATCACAGCGCCACCTGTTGAGCGATTGATCCCTACATCTAATCAGCACCAGTTTATGTCAGGGGCCAACTAAATACCAAGTTTGGTTAAATTTCGTTAAAAAGAAAAAAAAACAAAACAATAGGTTCTATTAAACATAAAAGGAAAAAAAAAAACTAGTATGTTGTGGCCAGCACAAGATTTTCTTCTATATTTTCCTATATAAATTCACTCAGTAAAAATAATTTATTAAAATTATTATTTCAAAAATAGATAACTTTGTTTTAAATTATCACAGAATTATAGTTCAACCATTCGTTGTAAAGGTATTGACAAGACCTTTCGAAAGATACCCATCTTGAAAATTTACCCCCCCCCCCCTCCCGGGTGGGTACTTCCCCCCAGGGGGGAACCGAAGCCCCCACATGCACAAAATTTTTTTACTAATTAACTATTACTATTATCAATAATTCATATTAATTTTACAATCACAGGTTAAGAATAACTCTCATTATGTACATTTATACGGAATTTTGTCCTATACTGCCATGTTAAAAATTTAGAAAAAATACGATCACAGCGCCACCTGTTGAGCGATTGATCCCCAAATCTAATCAGAACCAGTTTATGTCAGGGGCCAAATAAATACCAAGTTTGGTTAAATTTCGATTAATAATAATACGATTTTTTTTTCTAAGCTTTTTTTTTTTTTGTTAAAAGTAAAAAAAATCGATAACTTTGTTTTAAATTATCACAGATTTATAGTTCAACCATTCGTTTTAAAGGCATTGACGAGACCTTTCGAAAAATACCCATCTTGAAAATTTACTCCCCTCGAGGGGGGACTTCCCCCCTAGGGAAGGGGGGTGGCGAGGCTCCTACACATACAAAAAAAAAATTTCCCAGTTGACTATCTCTATTGTAAATAATTTTTGTAAATTTCATAATGATTACTAAAAAATAATTCTCTTTATGCACATTTATACAAAATTTTGTCCTACATCACCATGTTAAAAATTTAGAAAAAGCGGGATGGCAACGCAACCTGTAAGACAATTTTTACCAAAAGTTGATAGGCATTAATTTATGTCAAGGTGCAACTACATACCAACTTGTATGAAATTCTGTGCAGTAGTTCCTGAGATACAGTTGCCACAAAATTTTGTCACACACACGCAGACAGACAGACAGACATTTTCTAAAAAGGGTCAAATCGTGTTCTACAGCTCTCAAAACGCGTAAATCCATCAAAAACCCGAGGTCGAAAATTTTTACGAATCCAATACTTTCTTCTATTGTATATAGGAGACAGTAATAATCATAATGACGAAAAAAAAATACTACACAGTTTTTTTCCACGCCCTCTCTTAAGTATTAAGCTCAGTACGATATTTTCAATAAAAAGAATCCTTGCAACCAATCCGGTGCCGGGTTTGAATCCTGTATCCGACAGGATTTTTTTTTTTTTCCATATTTTTGAATCGGGTCGGGCCTGATTTCTTTCGTTTTTTGTCCGGGCCGGGCCGTACACTGGCAAAAAATAAACGGGCCGGGCCGGGTAAGCAAAGCTTTCGTACGCGCCGGGCCCGGGCCTCAAAATTCCAGCCCGTGCAGACCTCTAGCTTGTATAGTGGCTTTGAATTACTGTAAGGTACTCAAGGTATGGGCTAATTGACTGTAGTGCGAGAAAAAAATGACCTAGCAACCAATAGAACAATAAAATTAATTAGGTACAGAACTGCAACTGAATAATTTAAAAACAGGGTTGGGTTTTTGATGTCAAAAAGTGTTTTTTGACATGACAAGGGTTTAAACCGTCAGAAACCTCTACCATCAAAAACCTGTATTGTCAATAAGTGAATCTAGCACTTATAGTTTTTTTTACAGGAACACAAAGAATGATTCTTTATCATTATGGTCCATTGGCCCAAATTCTTTAAAGAAAAATTCTTTATCATTATGCCCTATGGACTCAAATTCTTTAAAGTGATACAGCATCTAAACCCCATATACGACTGAGCTGAAAATTTATATATTTACATGTTATAGATCCCCGTCACACCAACTATATGAATTTTGGAGAACCTAGCACATATAATTTTTTACGGGGACACTAAGATAAATTCTTTAATTGTGGCTTATGGGCTCAAATTATTTGCGATAGCGTCTAAACGCCTCACCAGATTGAGCTGAAAATTTATATAGATATTATAGGTAAATGTCGTACAAACTGAATAAATTTTGGTGAGTTTAGAACTTATAGATTTTTACAGGAACACAACGAAAATTTCTTTAGTATTGTGGAATATGGACTCAAACTTTAAAGTGCGATAGCGTCTAAATGCCTTATCCGATGGAGCTGAAAATTTATATAAATATTATAAGTCCCTGTTGCACTAACTATATATATTTTGGTGAATCTAGCATATATAGGTTTTTACAGGGACACAACTCAAAATTCTTTATCATTATGATCTATGGGCTCAAAATTCAATAGTATTATGGCAAAATGGGAGCAAAGTACAATAGCGTAAAACATCATACTATATGGAGAAAAATACTCCAACACACAATTATAATTCTCTCTTTTGTTTATTTAACAACTCCTCTTACTTTACTTTATCTACAAAACCGTTAATTACTCAATGTTCGGAAAGTCGAGTGGAGTCCCTCCAGATTTTTTTTTTTTAATTGATCAAATCCTGTTCAGGACATGTCATCAAAATGTATAAATCTGAGGTCTGAAAATTTGGAGAATCCAATACTTACTTTCTTCTATATATATATATATATAGAAGAATAGTACATCTCTCTGAAAAATATCCTTAGAACGCCCCAAAACATGTCTTATAATACACAGGGCATACTCAAGATGTCCTACAGAGAAGATGTGCTATATATAAAAATAAAAAGCTGTAGAAAAAGTATAATAATTCAATTAAATATATATATAAAAGACAAAACAAGTATGACGACAATATTGACCACAATAAAGTTGTTCAGTTTATGAAGAGCAAACTGTGCACATGCTAAGGGGACATTTACATTAGGGTAAGTAGTAAAACCTTTTGATTGTTTAGTTTGGTTTGTCATTCTACGTCTACGGTCATTTTTAGCACGCCAATAAAACCCATTAGACCGGGACGTACAGCTTGATGTGTATTTTAAAATGACTAGAAACATACATGTCTCAACGGGAATTCGAACTCGGCACCTGGAAGCTGAAATATTACGTTAGAGGAAAAGATTGTCCGATGCTAAACTATGGTAGAAATATTACTCATTCAAACTTACTCAAATTTGGAAATTTGAACCAAATTTTTTAATAAATGAAAAGGGAAAATAGAAGCTTAATGTAGATAAGATTTATGTTTTTATACAATCGTCCCCAATTAATCGACAAACGGATAATCGAATACTCCGCTTATTCGAATAAAATTCGATATAACTAAAATCAGACTCAATAGGCTATTTAGTTATATATTAATATTATATTGCCGTATATATATATTTGTTTCCTCGAATATTCCAATACCAAGCTTAATTGGAATACAAATTGTCGGAACTGTCAATATTCGTTTGAGGGCCCACTTCACTCACCGTTGTCAGAAACCGAAGCTAATGATATTCTATGGGAAAATTTCTTTACTTATAACTCATTATGTAATACGTATTTTTTAATTCTGTTTTCACATTTAGAAAATTCTCAACTGTTAAATTGACGCACCTTTTTTAAAAATGCATTTTTTTAATTTTTAATATTTTATTTTGAAGCAGTAAAATACGAATTTTCAATATGTGAAATTTTTCCTGTTCATATTTCAAAATAAAATAGTAAAAATTAAAAAAATACGTTTTTAAAAAAGATGCGTCAATTTAACAATTGGGAATTTTCTGAATGTGAAAACAAATTTTAAAAATATGTATTAGTTAATGAGTTATATAAGTAAAGAAAATTTCCCATAGAATAACTTTGGCTGGGATATCCGGCGACGGTAAGTGAAGAGGGCCGTTAAGTGTATCTTTTTTGTTCGACTGTATCTTTTTTGCTCCCATTCTCATTATACTATAGGATTAGAAAACTTAAGCATTCGTGTCGTGAGATTTTTTTTTTTTTGTTAAAGGAGGGAAAGAAGTCGGGCTGGTTTTGAAATATAATTTTTAATACTGACCAGTCAATATTCTATTTTGAGTACTTCATAAATTATTCGAAATTTAAGATTACATTAACATGGCAGAACAAGGCAAAATTTCACATAAACATGCATAGTGAGGATATTTTCACAGTTGAACTAGTTGAACCATTTATCATACTGGCTAGAACCCAACAAATAACAACATTCTATTTTAAAAACTCACAATTAAAAGCGTCATAACATGGCAGAATACGGCAATATTTCGTATAAATTTTGGATTATGGAGATTAATTCAGAGGAAATAAATAGCATGAAATTACGAAATAAATAAAACACGATATTTTCATAAATATAA
Organism: Salticus scenicus; assembly: GCA_963930645.1. Classification (NCBI taxonomy): domain Eukaryota; kingdom Metazoa; phylum Arthropoda; class Arachnida; order Araneae; family Salticidae; genus Salticus; species Salticus scenicus. The sequence goes on from OZ005658.1 coordinate 176,103,860, forward strand.
TTACGTAGTAAATTAGAATATATAAGGGAAATAAGAAAGCGGGGGAGGGGGCGGTAGCCTAATGTGAGGGGCATTCATTTCAGTCTCTGACCATGCCGGGTGATCTGCCGCTTTCATTGTTCTTATCACAGTATGATTTATAACAGAACTTTATGAAATGTAATATATTACAGGGACTGAGTAGAACAAACCTATACCATTTAATTTTAACCAGAAACTACAAGCAAATAATGATTTTTATATTCTTCGAGATCTTGCAAAATTTTGTCACAAATTTTTAAAATAATTAAGAATAATACAGAGAATTTTATATTAGAGCGTACACAGAATGTTTTGGCTATAAGCGGAGCAAACATTTTTTGCGGAAATTTAAAAATGTAAATAAGTCGGAAGTAGTAGTATTTAAGTGTTCAAATCATATTTTAAATTGTTGTAAAATTACGAAATACAAATATACATTTATGCAATGTTTTTTATAAATTTAAAATATGCAATGACTTTTTAGGATATAAGGATGAAAGTGATTGGGTGAAATTGAAAAAAAAAAAAAGTTATTGTATTAACGCGTTTGGTTATAATAATAATTAAATACTCACACACGTAAATGACAAATGAAGAAAATTTCAAAAAGATTTTCTTACTCACCTAGAAAGAGAAAAAAAAATGTAAGGAAATATATATATATATATATATATATTACAATCAAATGAATCAACAATAATTACACTAAAATTCAAAAAGAGGGATATATAAGTATATGCAATCTAACTAATTACTGTAACAATTATACAAACTTTAAAACAAGAGGAAGGAGAACAAAATCAGGCGCATACGTGAACAAAATCGCGCCTAATTAGATTAGAAATCCGTGATCGATCTCGGTAGTTTTTTAAAATAGCAAATCAAAGTGATACATTCATAATTTTTAATGCAAAGGTGTGTGTATGTGAGGCGCGGGGAGGGGGGGGGAGCGCTTAAAAGTCCACGGTCGAAATGGAAACATATATATTGAAATATTGATAAATATGACATAATTTAAAAAAAGAAAAAAAAATCTTGTCAAATACATCAAATAGAAAAAGTGGATTCAACTGCTCGATGTAAAAAATTGTCTAAATATTGTACACCGACACAATCTTGATGAATATTTTGAAACCCCCTAAAAACATCGAGTCAAGGAGAAAATTAACCAATTCTGAAAAAAATATTACCTAGCAAGGAGAACTCACTTTTAAATATTTACATTTTACGAGACTGTACTGAAAATAAGCTGTCTGCGTTGTAATTAAATTGTAAATTGTTAATTAACTGAAATTCTTTAAGAAATTTTTCTGAAAGTCTACTTTAAAGAGAATACTGAATATTTTATTTATTCAGTTATTTATTTATTTTATATGCTTAGTTGAATTGCACTTTAAGGGGACAAGGCAAGGTTGGCAATGTTTTTACCATCTCCTGTAAACACCATGGTAAAAACCGGTATTTACCGTCCTGGAAAATACTGTGTTTTTCCCACATAAATATAAATTTAGAACAACCTTTAAAAATGTAAAAATTGAGCTCTAAGTAAATACCTTAGAAGGTTAAAAAGAGAGAGAGAAGGAGAAGATCTACAAAAACGAACAATGGAGTCCATTTATTTAAATATTTACACACCGCACAGATTCCCAAACATTTACCAATCGTAATCGTATTCATATTCTTCGTCTTTCACTTCCACATTGGATTTTAGCATCCTATAACAAAATACTAATTTAGAGGCTTTTTGTAAACCCAGTCTATTTCTAAACTTGTTTTGGATGAAAGAAAAATTAGAAAAAATATGCTCCGAGAGATGATGATGCAGGACATACCTAAAAAGATGTTTCATTAATTGGAGAAATTCTGCATCTATTCCAGTTTTACTTAAATTCTTATATCATAGTGCACGTGAAATAGTGTTTGTAGTGTCTTCGAAGAAAAATGTCTTCAGAAAAGGTGCATCTTCTGACTGTATTGTGTATGTGTATTGTAACTTTGGATTTAAAGCCTGGAAATATTCAGGAGCAGATTCCACCTGATCAAATCTGTTACTGATGATGCAAAAGAACATTTTGCATAAATATTACACCAGACAAAAATTGTAAAATTTAAAAAAGAAAAAAAATGTGTTTAATAGGTCTACTTAAAAAGTAATAAAATTTATATTTAAATTTAAGACAAATTATTTATTGCTTTTCTTGATGACACTGATATATTTTTAATAGTTTTATTTTATTGTGTTCTAAAACATTTATTTAAAAAATTCATTATTATTAAAAAAATTTATGAGCGAATTTTATGTTTTATACAATAATTCTTATTTATTATATTCCTTTCCTACAGAATAATTTTAAACCTAAAGGAAATTTGTAATAACTACGTATTTCTAACTTTCAATTTACACATCAGGTTCTGAAAGCCAGAATATTTCTTACATATTGTCATTTGGAAGTTTTGGACGGGAAAAAGCCAAGCAAGGGAAGTTGGAATTAATTATTTTTGTTTATATATACATTCTATTCCATCTCAAATTAAGCACTACCATGAAATCTATCATTTTACGCATATAGTGCGTTTTAAATGATAAAAAGGCATTTTTGAGGTAAAAAGGCATTTTTTATGAAAATAATAATACAAAATAATGACGAATTTCCAAATGCTCAGTGCTGATTTTAAGTTATTTTAAAGTTCTAATTTTCTTACTGTGTGTCTTTTGTATGTAACCAAACACATCTGTGTACATTGAATTTTTTTATATCAGCATCAGTTACAAACAAACAAACAAACAAAGTTTAAAACTTGAAATTTTCATTACCATATTTTTTTTAATTTTACAGCATTTACCTTACATTTTTTTTTTTTTTTTAAACACATAAAAATTTTACTTTTTTTTTTTTTTTTTTTTTTTTTTAAGTTTACAGCATCAGTTACAAACAAACAACAACAAAGGTTTAAAACTTGAAATCTTCATGATTTTTTATTATTATTTATTTTTATTTTTTCTAATTTTACAGCATTGACTTTACTTTTTTTTTTTTTTTTTTTACACATATAAAAAAACTTTACTTTTTTTTTTTTTTTAAGTTTACAGCATCAGTTACAACAAACAACAGAGAAAAAGTTTAAAACTTGAAATCTTCATGATTTTTTTTTTTTTTTTTTTTTTCCCTTTCACAGCATTTACCTTGCATTTTTTTTTTTTTTTTTTTTTTTTTTCTTTTTTCCCCACACAAAAACTTTACTTTTTTTTTTTTTTTTTTTTTTTTTTAAGTTTACAGCATCACTTGCAAACAAACAAACAAGTTTAAAACTTTAAATTTCATTTTCTTTTACAGCATTTACACTTTTTTTTTTTTTTTTTTAGTTTCTCTTACCCATAAGGTAGAGAAAGTATTGTTTTTAGGTCAAATTTTCGAAAGCGAGTTTTTGTTATATTTACATGTTTTGAGGTCCCCTGAATCCGAACTGTTTTTAGCGGTTGGTCTGTGTGTCTGTCTCTCTCTCTTTCTGTGTGTCTTATCTCAAGAACAAATGGTAGCAGAAAGTCCAAACTTGGTATTCTAAATGCGTATCATATAGGGATGCTACACTAAGTTTTTCGTTGAGATGAAGCAAATGGTTCGTGTACAGGGACACCCAAGAGAATTCAAATACATTACGTCTATGGGGGAAATTGCAGGTAAGTAGAGTTTAATAGCTAAAGACTGCACTAAAACAAATGAAATGAATATATATTTTTCATATGCGTAAAAACATGTCATGTAGAATGTGGTTGGGAAATCATTCACAGTTCATTTACAGGGCTACACAAAAGAACTAGATTATAATGCGACAATAGCTGAAAATTGTGGAAGTGTATTTCAGGTTGTGCCATATGTTATTACTGTAGGATCATATTTAGGTGCACCATGTGGTCTGTACATAATCTTCAAAAGATATACATGGCTGCAAATATTTAAGCTATAACATTATTTTTTATTGTTAGTGAAAGTGCTTTACTATAATATTTTATCATGTCCTGGAAAGCTGCTCAGGAATTAAAATGAATTCCTCATCGGAGAATAATATATGTTTTTAAGCTAAATATTCATCGCTTGTTTTTGCTATATTTACACGTTTTGAGGCTTCTTGATTACCGAAGTCAAATTTTTAACATTTGATCTTTGTCTGTGTCTCTAAAGAGTAACTAAAAAACAAATAATTTCAGGAAATCCAAAAGTTGTATTTTCAAGTTAATATGTGTTTGTTACTTGAAAAGTTTGATCAAGATTGATAAGTTTCAATGAATGTTGTGTGTAAAAGTTGTTTGAATAATTTTAAGTGAACTTTAAATTTTAAAAACAGATTAAAATTCTATATAAATGTAGTGTGCATTAATGAAACTGGGGCAGCCCCCTCACACAGAACTAATTTAAAACTCTTCAGAAGCCTAATTTGAATTGTTTTAACATAGGTTAGCATATCAGTTCTCGTTATCTTACCTCTTAATCTCCAACCAATATTTATAGTATTAAATTTCAGGGTAAGAGAAAGCCGTGTGAGTGACACACCATGTTATTATTATTACTTTTTTTTTTTTTTTTTTTTTTTTTTTACACACAAAAACTTTACTTTTTTTTTTTTTTTTTTTTTTTTTTTTAATGTTTACAGCATCACTTGCAAACAAACAAACAAATAAAGTTTAAAACTTGAAATCTTAATGATTTTTTTTTTTTTTTTTTTTTTTTTTTAAATGAATGCCCAGTTTTGTGACAAATGTACTGATTAACATTCACACAAATTTTCAAGAGGGCGTGATGAAAACAAATTAGCAAGAAGCATTGTATGTAACTAATTATCTCCGAAATTTGGAATCGAAGAAAAATAAATTTAAAGTTTAAAATTTTGTAAAAAAATTTAAATAATTTTTAAGGACATGCAGAATGATATAATTTAAAAAACATTACACAGCTTAATACATAACTATCTAAATATTTTTAATTGCATTGATTCTGATAATTTTCATTATCTATATTGTCGCCTTAAATGTTTAAAATTCACATACAGTCTACTCATACAAACTTCCGTCCAAGTTTTAATTTTTGGGGCCTATTTCTGTGAAAATACAAAATATTTTTGTGAAACTTTATTTTTATGGGGGGCGTGGAGTGCTATTGTATCAAACGTTATATTTTATCAGGCACTTTTCATAATACTTAATACTAAGTTAATAGTGTTAAATTGAATCAAATACAGGGGTCGCACTTTTCTATATTTTAACGTGCGTATATTTTATCACCATTATTTGTATAAAAAAAAAAAAAAAAAAAAAAAACTTTTTTCTTGAAGGTTTTAAATGCTAAAATTACTCTTTTAAAATAGCAGTGACAATATAGTAAAAATCATGTAAAAATATACAAACGTTGCAACCCTTTACAAGTATAGGGAATCATTTGAAATAAAATAATACTCAAAAAATGGAAAAACTTTATAAAAGAATCGTTTTTATAAAAATGAAATCTTGATGAACAGACCATGCTTATAAATTTGGATTTTGTGAACTGGACAGCAAAAGTGTCCAAAGTTTTGCCAGCATGTCTTGCCCTGCTTTATTTAGCAAAAATTTTTTTTTTTTTTATATGAAAATACGAGTTTTTTCTATGCCGTCATAGTTATCACATTCTACAACTGAGGAAACATTTCTTAACAAAGAAGGAAATATTAAAAGAAAATTATAACTAACGATGACGCAAATCATTCATTGCAATTGGCAGTATTGCGACAAGAAAACGTCACAAATACAAAGCTGTTCAAATTTAGAGCGCAAGCAGACGACAAAAGGATCTTAGAAAGAATTTCACTTCGTTATTTTTTCGTGTGGTGACTTCATGGCTAAGACACGTTCTTTAGTCATGGCGCAGGTATTAAATACCGTAACACTGAGCAAAGCAAATAAACGTCGTGTACAAAGTGAATCAGTGTATTAAACGCGTCAGTAAGAAGGCGTATTTCTTTGGGTCAACAATGCATTTGTAAATACAGGCAAGCATTTTTATTTGAACACATTAAAGAATTTGAAGGATAGAATGGCAATAATTTTAGATGCAGACGAGAGTTTAAAAATATACAGTAACCGTCGCTTAATAAATTAACTGGTTAATAAAATCAGCCGCTTAATCTGATCAAACTGCCGGGACCAGAATCAAATCAATACAAACTACTTTTAAAGCCGTCGCTTAATAAAATCAGTATTGCCGGTTAATAAACTCAAAAATATCTACTCAGCAGCAAAATTATCATTTATAGACACTCAAAAAAATTTATTTGCATTGTGATTTTTTTTTTTTTTTTTTTTTTTAAATAGAAAAAGAAATATTGTCGAATATTTGCAACACAGTTACAAATTAGACACGCCCCATAACTTATCTTCCTAACAATTTCAAGGAATGTATTTTTCAAACTATAAATTACAAATTTGATTTGAAATGATTTTTTTATTATTATTATTATTAAAAGGCGATTTCTAGTTCTTATTTTGAAATTACTATAATTCATAAGGTTTAAATGGGAAGATTTTAAATTTGTAAGAACAACGTGAACATTTGGTAAAGTAAATTATGATTTTCCTCAAAGAAAAGCGCATGGGAATTTCGAATGCGTTTAATTTACTTATATCGAAGCAGCAATTAATCATTTATCCACCAAAAATTAATTAATATTGTTTACTAATTCCATTATTCGTTACCTTTTGAAGTTTTTTCCAAATTCAGGGACGTAATACCTTTTCCTTAGGTGAAGGAACGTTCGCCGGATATAAAAATCAGCCACTTAATAGAATCACTTTAGCTCAGAACGAATGTGATTTTAATAAGCGGCGGGAACTGTATTTAAAACTTATTCTAGCATTAAACAAGGCATGTGCAAATTAAAGTACCCTGGAGAAAGTACTACCCCTCCCGGGGTATATCGTCAGTAAAAATATTTATTTAAAAAAAACTCAAAACGAGTGTCTAAACCATAGATCTATCATAATTTGAGACAAAGTTATCGAAATGTTTTATTTTTAACCATAAAAATCCTGAAAAAAAAAAAAAAAAAAGAATTAGGGTAGGTGCTCCAGTGATTAGCATGCTCCAATAATTGACATCTATTCAGAAATAATTAATAAATAAGAAAAATAATACAGTCTTATATTTTTTACATATAAGAATTTTAACATTTTATGTCAAACACTGGAGCATAGGGTGCCAATAACTGGTAAAATGAATAACTAGCAGTGTCAAACACTGGAACATAAGGTGCCAATTACTGATAAAATGAAAAACTGACAGTGTCAATTACTGGAACACTGAGTGGGTGTCAAATAAAAATTCATAAAAAAAAATAATTGTTATCAAATGTATATATTTTAACATATATATGGTTCTGAATGTCTTTCATGCCATATGTACTAACTTAAGATTTCTAAAAATATTTTCTGATGACTAGAACATTAGAAACATCAGAGATTGCTCTAAAAGTGCCACTCACTGGTGCACTTACCCTATATTTTTTTCGGAGGAACAGCTCGTACAAATGTAACTTTATTTGTCAATTAAAATTTCTGGTGCAAAACTGGCTTATGTAATCTGCCGAAAATTGTGATAATTTAAATGCTAGAGCAATAAATTATATAAAATGAAAGAAGGTCTAATGAAAATTGCGTCTGATCAGGGTTGGCAAGTTTCTTCCAAGGTGGAAAAAACCGCGGAAAAAACCATGGAAAAAACCGGCCGGAAGAAATAGGTTTCTTCCAAGTGGAAGAAATGGAAGAAACTGTTTTTCTTAAAAATTTATCCTATAAATTGCAGATTTGTAAGATACAATGGATGCATTGATCTTATAAACAACTTTAAGTAACTTTAAATATACCTATACAAATTTAATAACATATTTAGTTAATAATTATGAGTTTTTTTTTTTTTTTTTAATGAAAATGAGCTAATGAGCCTTGGTTTCTGATGATCACGTTCGAAAATACTCAAAATCCAGTAAAAAAAAATCAATTTCAATTTAAACAGTATAAAGTTTTATAATTTAGACAATTTTATTTCTTTAACTGGTAATAAATAATAATTTGGATCACTTGTTTATACTTTTTGATAAAACAGCTGTTAATGTAATCCAGTTAATTAAAAGAACCAGTATGTAGTAATTACTTTTACTGTATTACAAAATGTCATCAAAAACTTTATTTTCCTTATAGTCACATACAGTACAGTCAACTCCCTTTAATCTGCAGATTTATAATCTGCAAATCCTTCTAATCCGTAATTGATTTTTTAATCTAAAAGAAATTTACATCTCATATTTCAAAAAAATTCACATTTTTACTCTTTATTACCATGTTTTTATTAACTTCGATTTGTTCGGTACAAATCTCGCAATCTATTTTTAACTAATTTCCCTACGAGCTAGACATTTGAAACTTTCACAGTAACTCAGAACCCGGTGACAACACAATACTTCGAAGTCAGATTTTCGAATAGTTTTCTTTTAATTAATTAAAATATGAAAATAATAAGCTCTTAATAGCAATAAAATAGCCATTAAAAAATTAGCTATAATTTAATTGTTGCGAAAAAAAAAATTTACGAGTTCATTTTCTTTCAACATAAAAATAAATACATTTAATTTAACGTGAATTTGAAAAAATCATAAAAAGTTAAATTATGCATTTCACAAAAATTGACATGATTATCAATTTTAAAATTTTATACACACTGATAAGTGCTAATGTACGATGCTAATATACGTTGTTCTAAAAAGAGTAATATTTTATTTTTAAAACCAATTCTTTTTTTTTTTTTCACTATTATTATTTATTATTTCACTGAACTGATTCCGCGTGCTTAAATATTATTTTTTAGCCTCACGTATTTTATTAATGACTCATCAGAAAATTAAAAAAATATGGTATATAAAGTTTTTTTTTTTATCTTATAATTATTTTTTATCAAACTTTCAGCATAATCCTTACTTTAAAATACAAATGGGGTAGGGGGGGGGGAGTAACATTCTTATATTTATTATCCTGCAATTCATACAGACTAGCGCTGAAAATAAACAACTATTACATGAATGTTCAACAAAATTAATCAGCAATGAATATTATTTTCAGACTTTTAAAAATATTTTGTTTTGTATTTTTTAATTATGTTTGTTTACATTTTATAGGTACCTATTATTTGAATATGCTTAAATTATTTACCATCATATATGAATGTGATAGATTAGTTTTATTAATATTGAAGAAATATTTATTCTAAAATTTATTAAAAATCCTCTTTCCATTTTGATGTCTATTTAATTAACAATAACTGACTTTGTATCTGCAAAAGAAAACTGTAAACAAAGGCAATGATCTCTAATTTGCAAATTCCTATTATCTGCACAACTTCTGGACAAAACTTTTGAGAGTTAGAGGGAGTTGACTGTAAAAGAAATGAAAAGTTTTTTCGTAGTTCAATACTGCACTTTATTTTTCAACTTATAGGTAAATACAAACTATGGATTTATTTATTTTTTTTTTTTTTTCGATCCTAGAGAGCTTGCAGGACAGAAAAGTAGGTATCTTACGTATTGATACAGTTCATTGGGTACCAGCTTTGATTTTATACAAAAAATTGTATCCTTAAAAAAAAAAAAAAAATAGTGCAAATATTATGGCTAAAAATTCCATAATTATTATCACTTGTACTGTGTGAACGTATAATAATATTATGAGATAGTATCTATGCAAAAAGTTCTAAAAATATTAGCACTGAAAAGTAAAAACCCATCACCTGTATATATTTAGTGTTTGTTATCAAATAACTTATTTTTCTAAAAATATTTTTAATATTAATTGAATTATAGTTTCGATTTGGCATTATATTTATACTT